>JAOXXN010000065.1:31689027-31710444 GCA_026770055.1 Myrmophylax atrothorax | reverse complement strand
GACCTGGAGGAGCACCATATCGTTGCAGAATTCCTTCAGCACACAGCATAACGAGGCATAAAGAAAACCCACACCATAAGATACCTAATGGGAAAAATGGAAGGGGATCTGAAGCTCTGCTGCACTTTCTCTGTGTATTTTTGCAAAATTTGCTGATGCCATGATTTCAGACTAAAATGCTTTGCCTGTGTGAAAGTCACCTGCCATCTCACCTCTGTATAAACTTCTAAAGGAATTTCCTTCCAGCACTGCCATTAGTTTTTTGTAAAGATTAACTTTCCTCTTTTTTAGAATAAATTCTCTACTTAGGATGTTCACATGTTTTCTTATATTTCACAGTATAGTTCTTGATGTTGTACCTTCAAGGACATAAAAATGTCTATGAGTTTCTTTGCTCTTTAAAAATCTATTTCTACTGTATTTCTATTTTTTTCCAGTCTTTGCCTATGTCTTAGCAGGTCAGTGAACAGTGGAACACTGATTAACCTGAGATTTGCTTATTCCTTGTATCCCACTATTGCAGTATAATTTATTTTTCTAATTAATAAGTGCAGAGAAGTTTTGTTTTTCTTTATTATTTTTCTTTATTTGCTAATTGTTAGTGTTGTGTGTCCTTATGACTTCCTGTAATATCAGGAAAAATTAATTCCATGAACTTTTTTGAAGGAAGTTATTTATATAATTTAAAACAAAGCCCATCTTTACTTGAAAAAAACCAAGAAAACTACAATTTCTGGCTGCTTTTCTTAAGTTATTTTTACATGTCTCAAAATCAGCTGTAAATTTAATTCCAATATGTTGGATTTTGGACTCTCCTCTAGGGACAGAAAAAGATCAGAACTGGTAGATTAGGTTTGAAAACAAAGATGTCACTTTCTATAAGATGGGAGGAAAAGTAAAAACTTCAATGTTTTAAACAGGTTTTTGGAAAAATTATAATAAGATGTGAGATAAATAAATGTAAGGGGAATGCCTTAGGATCCAACATATTTGTCTCTTCTGCATAAAAGTTATCTACTTTCATCAGTTCTTGCTCACTCAGAAACATTTTGGTTGTCTTTGAGTATGTATTAACCAGTTTTATAGCTCTCTTACAACAACACATAACACACCTTCAAGGACTGCACATATCATGGAATCATGGATTCATGGAATGGTTTGGCTTGGAAGGGACCTTAAAGATCATCCAGTTCCAAGCCCCTGCCATGGGCAGGGACACCTTCCACTAGAAGAATATACCTGACAGGTTTATCATGGCCAGTCACTCTTTACTCTTTCATAAGTAAATGTTCCCCCTCTCTGCCCACAGCAACAGTCACATGAACAGTTCAGACTCCTTGATTAGATATGACAAGCAATTATTGAAGTGCCATTACAAACAGAGACAGCACATCCTGGTACATCCCCAGATGATGCAGCTCAAGCGCAGCTCAGATTTGCAGCGAGTGAAACCATATTAAGTTTAACAAAGACAAGCTGGATTCTGCACCCCCAGATATATGGACAGATTGGAGAACGAGATGCTAAAGAACAGTGTATAGATTAAACAATTTGCATAAAATAAAAAAATTAATGTAATTTCCGGTTTTGAATTAGAACTGATTTAAAAAAATGTAATGTCTAAGGAAACCCACTGTATTTCCATGTGGTTTACCATAAGCTAGAATGAAAAGTCAGTATGTTGAAGGTTTAAATGGAAAGAGAAGTTCTGAAAAAACTGGGAATAAAGCTTTCCATCTCAGAGCCACTTGCTCTCTGCTATGAGTTTGACAGAAGTCCTGGTCAGACATTTTCCTCTCAAGCCTTACATCATGGCCAAACTAGAACTCCATGAACCATTACCTTCAATGGACTCCCCCCAAAATTTTTGTGGTACTTTTGAAATGATATTTCATCTTCCCTAATGAAAAATTCTGGCAAAAATAATTTCAATGGGATTTTTCTGGCATTTTCCAGCAGGCTGTCATGGCTACTACAGTAATGGCCATTGTCTCAGGTTCAGGACAGTGTAATGACAAAGGTGATTTTGTGATGATGATCACAAAAGAAATTGGTCTCCATGCCTGAAGGAGCCTCTGACATCCAGATCAATGCCTTAGATTCTTTTATAAAATATTTGTCTTTCCACTAAATTGTGCCCCATGCGTTTTTGGAGGTGGGTGGGTGGCAGGGAAGAAGAGGCAGCAGGAAGGAGGTGAAGTCAGGAGACACACAGACAGTGAGGAGAACAGGATTATACTGACTTGGTAGCAGAGAGTTAGTGAATTGAAAGAAATGGCATTAAGCACGGATTGATTAATGGCAATGACAACAGAGACAAACAGCTTACAGGCTAAATCCTCTCCTCTGAGCATTTCACTGGGCTCTGCTGAGCAGTGCAGGGATGTCACTGTCTCTGCCTGGGGGTCTTTGCCTCCTTCTACAGCTGAAGTGGTGAGTGGTTGTGGGCAGAGAGAGATGGCACCATGGACTCAGCAACAGCTCTCGTGAGTAACCTCACCACAAGAAAGACATTGAGGGGCTGGAGAGTGTCCAGGGAAGGGCAAAGGAGCTGGGGAAGGATCTGGAGCACCAGTGTGATGAGGAGCAGCTGAGGGAGCTGGGGGTGTTTATCCTGGTGAAAGGAGGCTCAAGGAAGACCTTATTGCTCTCTACAACTCCCTGAAAGGAGGTTGGAGCCAGTGGGGGTTCAGTCTCTTCTACCAGATAACAAGTGATAGGACAAGAGGCAGTGGCCCTAAGTAGCACCAGAAGAGGTTTAGATTGGATATCAGGAAAAATTTCTTCTGTGAAAGGGTGTTTGAGCACAGGAACAGGCTGCTCAGGGAGGTTGTGGCATCACCGTCCCTGGAACTGTTCAAAAAACGTGGACATGGCACTTGAGGACATGGTTTAGTGGTGAACATGGTGCTGGTGCTGAGTTGACAGTTGGACTTGATGATCTGAAAGGTTTTTTCCAAGCTTAACACTTCTATGATTCTGTGGTTCTATTCCTCCCTCCACCACAACCACCACCACATCCCAAGGAGTGGTGGAAGAGGGTAAGCAAAGTCATAGACAGGAAAGATCACAGAGAAGCTTCCACTGTACCTCTAACCCAAATCTCTCTCTCTGGCACACTGGGATTTTGTCATATTTTCTCATTTATAATGAAGTGGCTTGACTAAAAAGAGAAAAAAAATGCTCTAACCAAAAGTTTGTAGCAGTTGGATGAGGTTTCTCAGGCTTCTCAGCCCAACTGCAAGGTGGAAAAGTATCTCTGCCTGCATCAGATATACCCATGTCCATGTTTATATTCATAACTACATTAGATAGTTACAAGTAATAATATTATCTGTAATACCCTATATAATGTAGATGATACAAGCTATACACATTTACTGTGGTTGGCAAAATTAATATCAATAAGTATCTTAACATATAAAAATCTTCCTTATTCTTGAAATGCTGCATCCACAGTGCCTTTCACTGAAGTTTAACCTGAGTATGATGCATTTTTCAATCTAAAAAAGCACTTCTACTAATATTGAATCGAGGACTATTTATCATAAAGTAGTCGGTATAGCTATAACTGTTTATTACATTTGTGGTATTGTGGCTCATAAAAAAAATAGTTAAAATCAAGTCAGGGTAATGTTTAGAAATGGGATTGTTCATTAAAAGTCAGTGCAACGTTTGAAATCCCTGACAATATTAATTTTGGATCACAGATCTCACCAGGACTTGTCTCAACCCACTTTGGCAATGGAAAAGTGAGGTGTCTCCTTGCAACTACTTGTCCACCCACCTTTGGTACAGAGACACAGAGACACAGACATATCCAAAGCACATCTTACTGTACCTTTCGTGTGTGTGTGTGTAGAAAATGTAAAAATTAGGGACCTCTTCAGAGAGTTAAATTGAGGCCAGAAATGTCCTGTCCACAAGTCAGGAAAGTAAAAAACCCAATACCAAAGCCCTCAGGTTTTAACTTCTATCTAAAGAAACATTTTGTTTAAAGTCATAGACATTTGCTGTTAGTAAATGAGTTGAATTTAGGTATCTGGAGTTCAGTTGTCTCAGCATTTGCTCTGTATTTATTGTGTGTCTGCCACAGTTTGCAGAACTACAAATTTCCATGGACATTTATGGAAATAGGTGGGGATTTTTCTTAAGAATAAATAAATGTTTTTTTTTTTTTAAAAAAAATAGATAAAAGGAACTATAATCTGTCTGACCTTATTCCCTCCTGGAGTGCCTGTGAGCTCAGAAGGATTTCTGTTTTGTTTAGGAATCTTAGACTTGAACTATTAAAAGGTTCAGTCAAACAGATCCATGGAAAAAGGACAACAAAGTAAGATGAATGTCAAAGTAGACCAAATATGCTTCAGTATTGAAAACACTATAAAAAAGCAATTATTCTGAAGAGAAAAAAAATATAAACATATTTCTGAACATTCTAAATATTTTAAATATCTATAAATATTCATTATGTATCCATTCCTCCATACATATTTAAAACCCAAAGTCTCTGCTTTCATTAAGTGAATGCTACTGGAGATAAAAGTATGCTTAAAAGAAACAGAACAATTATTGTTGGACCAGCTGTAGTGATAAATCACAGCCAGGCAGAGAGATTAGGTTCCAAAAATGGAAATAAATGCACATTCACACTGGAGTTCCAGCAGAGAAGGAAAGCAAGACAGAGAACAGAAGTTTGCAAACCAGTGCTGTGCAGCCAGAGAACTGAAAAGAGATTATTGCAAAATGATGGACAGGTTTTACTTGAGGCTGCTTTGGTATTTTGACATTTTTGCAAACAGAAAGGGAGGACAACAGTTTAAATTAATTAGTCCTTTAAATTACAACAGCAGCTCAGGACTCCAGGCTATGCACTGTGAAGCCCTTTCTTGTGCCATTGTTATTTTGCTTTCCTGCCAGCCACTGTCTCTTGTTTGAAAGTTACTTGTTGGCAGAGCCCTTTGTTCTGTGTTAGAGGATAAAACTTCCTAACCCAGACATGCATTTCATTGCTCAACAAACTTTTCATCACTTTTACAATACTAATTAATTAGTATTGTATTTGTATGTAGAAAGAACAAAAAAGATAGATGCCTGACACAAATGGCAACATGGCTGCAAGACATGGAAACCATGGAAATTTGTCTTAAAATCATTGCTCCTCTCAATCTTCTTTTTCTCAGCCAAAGGTTCTGCCTCCCATGAGCTCATTTAGGCTTTGTCATGGTGATTCCTGGCTTGTGTCTGGTCTGAGGTGCATGTTACTTGAGGTGCACATTGGTCTGTACCAAATTGTGGTCATAGTATATATAAAACAGGTATAGCAAGACATAAACTTCCCCAAATAACAGTCATCTCCACAGCAAAGAAAAACAACAGTCAAAAAATAAACTGAGATAGAGAATTTAAGGATTTGATCCTTAACTTTGGGCTTCCTAAAAGAGGCAGCCAAGAGATGTAGTAGGTGCAGGAGCTTATGCAGAAGGGCACAAAGAAAAGGCATCTGTGTCTGATCATGGTGATTGGGAGACTTTGCAGGAGAGCAAATATCATACTCATCTTCATAAAGGGCAAAAAGGACCCAGGGAACTACAGGCTGCTCAGCTTTACCTCAGTTCCTGCAAAGGTGGTGGAGCAGTTTGTCCTGGAAATCATTTCAGGCAGGTTAAGAATAAGAAAATCACCATGAAGTGTCAACATGGCTTCACCAAGGAGAAGCTGTGCTTGACCAACTTCATAAACTTCCAGAAAAGAGTGACTAGCCTGGCAGATGAGGGGAGAACAGCAAACAGAAGGGGGGAGAGAAGTGGATATTGTCTGCCTGGACCTCAGGAAGGCCATCGACTTTGTCTCACATAAGACCATCAGGTGCTCTGTCCTGTCAGGGGGGTTGGACCTGGATGATCTTGAAGGTCCCTTCCAACCCAAACCATGCTGTGTCTCTGTGATTCTGTAAGGTGCCATGATCTGGTGATCACAGTGGGGTCAGACCAAGGGTTGGACTTGATGATCTCAGAGGTCTCTTCCAACCCAGTTCATTCTATGATTCTGTGATAGCTGTTGGTACATGGGCTGGATGAGCAGACAGAGAGGTGGTTGCTCTTGTGACCGGTGACAGGAGTTGAGGGAATGGGATGAAGTTGTGTCAGGGGTGGTTTAGGTTGGCTAACAGGAAATGTTTTTCCCTCAGAGGGTTGGTGAACAATAGAACAGGCTCCCCAAGGAAGCTGTCACAGCTCCAAGCATGACAAAATTCAAGAAACATTTGTACAACACTCTCAGGCACATGATGAGATTTTTGGGAGTGTTTTGTGCAGGGCCAGGAGTTGGACTTGATGATCCTGATGGGTCCCTTCCTACTCAGAATATTCTATGATTCTCTTTAGTTTCTAGTCATGTTAACAGTAAACACCCACAGAGAAACACATAAATTCAGTAATCATAAAGTTACACTTCCCTCCCTGCTCATGCAGTTTCTTGCCACCTGCAGCTAGGACTGCTTGGATGTGATGGCATTGTTCATTTTGGTGGAATTCAGATGCCCACATTTCCTTTAAATCTGGGCTTCATTGGTTTTTGAGGAAGGACTTTTTCTAAGTCAGAAGCATGATAAACTGGAAAGGCTCAAAGTGACACAGTGTAGATTTATCAGCTCACCTGAACTTCTGGGGGTCTCCATCATTTATGCAACAACTGAGAAATTTGGGAAGTTCCAGAGAGGTAAATGACTGTGAATAAAAAAACCCAGCTGGGAAAAAAAAGGTTAAAACTCTCTTGGCATTTGGATTTCAAAGTTACATATTTTATTAAGACACAGTGAAATGCTGTCATAGAGAATTATAAAGGAATGGCAGTTTCCATCAATGCAGTTCTCTGATTCAGAAGTTATGAGTCGGCTGGATTGATGTTTCTTTTCTAGCATCTAATTACCATCATTAATGTTAACAGTGATAATTAACAAACAACTTTCTCATCTATCTAATAGGTTTTTGCTGCATTTGGAAATACTGTGGAAAAAAAATCAATCTAGTTTTTAGAAGCAAACAAGGGTCATCTGAAACTCAAAAGATTGTCAAGCATATGTTTAATCAGAGTATTTGGGGTTTTTTGTCCTGAACAGATGCTTTGAAACACTTGATAGTATTAGAAGCTTATGATAAGCACCTTAAAATTTGTGGCAAGGTGGATTGGATTCTGAATATTATATCAGGTATGTTATAAGTCAATAAATAAATATATTAAGAAATATAATCAAGTAAATGCTGCTGCAAGACAAAGAGATGCCAATTAACTCATTAAAGAAGTACAGACTACTGGTTGCTTTGTAGGAAAAAGCACCAAGCAATGGGTTTTCTCACATCAAAAAGTAAATTTTTGGCTTCCAAACCAAATGGAAGTAACTCCAGAGAGGTTCATTTTCTCATGCCGAAAGTGGCTTGAACTGTACAATGTTAGTAATGCTTGAGTTACTTTTCTATTTTCTTGATATGATGAGAATCCTTCATTTGCCATACTTTAATATCTTTCTCTTCAGAGATTTGCTTCTGACATGGAAAATGGAATCTCTGAGAATTACTGTCATGGATAATAGGGTTAAAAAGTGAAATAAGGTGTCTGTCTACACAGTGCTAGAAAATGAGTAAGTCTGATTTTCCTTAATGAAAATGTTCATTTTGTGCCACAAAATCAGTGCCTGCTGCCAGGTATGACTCTGACATCATCGCCATGATGGTGAAGTGTTGAAAAATGATGGTAACTGAAGCACTTTCTGGGCTATGAGATGTCACTGTGATGTTCTCCACAGGGCATATGGGACAGAGGAAAGCTGTGTATGAGTGTGTCCCCCTGCAATAAGGCATTGACAGTGCCATGTTTTCATGCACCAACATTCCCATGAACTTCTCCACAGGGCTGCTCTCAGTCCATTCATCCCCTAGTCTGTACTGACACTGGGGGATGCCCCAACGCAGATGTAGGGACTTCCAGTTGGCCTTATTGAACTTCATGAACTTCTCATAGTCCCTCATCTCAAGCCCATTGTGGTCCCTGTGCATGGGCATCCCTTCCCTCAAGCAAATCACCTGCACCAACTGGTGTTTACAATACTGTGGCATGTTGGGTTTACTCCCAACAAACAGAAATTTGCAGTCTTGCTTTGCTGGTTCCCTGGGGAAACTCATCACTGTCTCAAAAGTTTGTATTTTTCCTGAGGATTGGGTCATTTTGGGGCTGTGCTGACGTTGATCCCCCTGTAATATACTCTCAAAACCAGCCACAGAGAGGAGAGATTATCCTTTACCAAAAGCAGTGGGAAGAAAGTTGGTGTAGAGCTTTCATTGCAGAATGAACAGCAAAGCTCTACCATTTAATAATGTCCTGCAGTGGATAGAACCAATCCTGGACCATTAGCAGAGACAGCAACACAAAAATCTGCTGCCTTTACTGAGTTTTCCCATCCCCAAATGTATTTCTGTCAGGTTCTGGGGTATAGTTTAATTTATACATCTGCTCTCTCTCAGAAGTACTTGTGCAACAGTAGAACTTGGCTCCTTCTAATGATCTACAGCTGCACCTTGTGAAAATATGGTTTCAGTTTGGCACCTGAAACATGGATCAAGTGATACTGCCATCACAAATATCCTTTGCTGTCAGACATTTTTGTCCTCTGGAGAGTGGAACACCTGCACAGCCACTCAGAAAGAAAAGCTTTGTCGTGGTGTTTCTTTTTCCTTTCAGTATTTCCCTTGAATTTCGTTTAACAATTAGTTGAGGCAGCCATGAGTTGCTTTTATGTATTGGCATTATTTGTACATGCAGGGCCAAACTCCCAGCTGGTGCTTTACCTGCTGCATGACTGGCCTCAGGCACTGCCTTGTTAAAAGACTCTTGTCACCTCTTTCTAGACCACAGGGTTTGGGCCGTGGCTCTTTGACATAAGCCAGACTGGCATCATGTCTCCTTCTGCCTTTGCATTGAACCAAAGGCCCAGGGAACAGCAGAAAGCAGGAGTGGTGAGAAATACGGTAAGAATTGCAGGTGATATTTGGAAATTCCCAATTTTTTTTCAGAATTAAACCTCAGGGCAATGATATGTAAATTCCTGGTATGTAGGTTGTCACTAGTGCACTACTCAGCTGTCAGACTGGGTGTGCTCTTCAATTTCTTCAAAAAAAGACATATTAAAATGGGTCTAAAGAAGGGATTATAAAATATGATAGATCAAAAGCCACTACAATGAGAAAATACTGGGTTATTCTCTCAGAGAATTCCCCATTCTGCTGAAGTTTTATCTACTGATTTGCTATACATATATCTACACATGTACACAGGGACACCATATTAATATATGATATATAATGGAATATCATATGTAATTATGTTGTTATATATATTATGGTGTGTGTATATATATCAGAGAATAATAGAATGAGAGAATCAGAGAATGGTTTGGGTTGGAAGAGACCTTAAAAATCATCCAGTTCCAACCCTCCCTTTATAGACAGGGATGCCACCCACCAGAGCAGGTTGCTCAGGGCCCCATCCAACCTGGACTTGAACACCTGTAGGGACGTGGCATCCACTGCTTCTCTGGGCAAACTGTCCCTGTGCCTCACCACCTTCCTGCTCTCGGACTACAGGTAACAGATCCACAGCTGTTCTGTAACTGAAGCCAGTATCCAAACTGGAACTGGAAACAGGAGGGGTTGGATTATCCATAAGGTTGTACATCATTGTTATTTTCTTCCCATGAACATGGCTAAACTGGGCAGGATGATGCAGGCTCAGAGGCTGAAGGACAGTGTTGTAATTCCTAAATCTTTAAGTTATGTTGGAACAGGGTTGTACACACACAAGCAAAACATGCCTATATGACTGGGGGTGGTAAGTACTGTCCTCTGAGTTTCTTTGGAAAGAGGACAGGATTGAGACTTTGATGGTCCTTGTGGGTCCCTTCCAATCCAGTAAATTCTCTTACTCTATGATTCTATGAAAATACCTCTCTCAAAAGTTTATTTTGTGATGAGTAGAGACAGAATAGCACTTTGCGATATAAATGCTAAATACTTAATTATCAAGGCATGAATGTTTTGTTGGGTTTTTTCCCCACCTTCAAGTTCTCTGTGGCAAAATGTATTTAAGTGGTTTCCATCTTTCCCTACTCCCAGTCATTTGTTCACGTCCAGGACTATGTTTTACTAACTCATTACTTATGTCAATGCAGCTATAAAACAAGTCAATGAAATAAGCTGGCTCTAAAAATAAGAGATTGCTTATTTTAGGAAATAAGTAGATGGATGTTCTATTTGATTTTCCTCCCTTGCAGATGTTTAGTTGATTCAGTTTGCAACACGGCTCCATGAAGAAATGGGAATTAATCTGCTGCCTGCTGTCTGAAGGGTCAAGAAATTCTTTACTGTGAGGGTGGTGAGGCCCTGTCACAGGTTACCCAGAGAAGCTGTGGCTGCCCCATCCCTAAAAGTGTTCAAGACCAGGTTGGATGGGGCTTGGAGCAACCTGGTCTAGTGGAAGGTGTTCCTGCCCATGGCAGAGGGTTCAACTGAGATGATCTTGAAGGTCCCTTCCAACCCAAACCATTCCATGATTCTGTGACTCTGTGTTTTGTAGAGGCACAGGTGGTTTATTTTCAGACATTGTTCTCATCTCCTTCCTGCTCTTTGCTTTTCCTTTTGGACCACAGTCACAGTTGAGTCCCAGCAGCAGAAGATCTACCCCAATAGCCTTGGCCATTCAAATTCAGCAGTGATGATCTGTTCTTGTTGGAATGAGGATATGCAGCCTTCATATCATCACTAAATCTGCTTTGCTTGATTTCATTATCTCTGTCTGATCTCTCCTCTCCTGTTGCAACAGTATAAAGTTATTCCTCAGCTCCTATTGAAGCCGTGACACGGCATTCCTGAGTGCCTGAAAACATCCTCCTGGAAGTAGCTACATTTCTGCAGAACTAATAAAAAATCAACATCCCACCAAAGCTATTGTTATTGAAAAATAACATAAGAAAGACTGAGAAATATCTTGTCCTTCAGCATCCCATCTGATGCAGGAAGGATTTTTGATTTTTTAATTTTCATATTTTGTAGATTTTAGGAACACAAGTAGATGCAGCAAAGTAGATTTTAGTGGGTTAATATTTAGCAACTTAAGTATAAGGTCTTTCTATCTCTACCCCTGCTCCAGAACAGGCAGCTAAGATCTCCTAGCTGTTTGTCTTGGGTTGAGCTGGCAAAACGCCAACTGTCCAAGACAGAGCAAAAGGGTTCTTCCCCCCTCCCAACCAGCCAAGAGAAAAGGAAGGAGAGAGGGGGAAAAAAACCTTCAAACTAGGTTCTCCAGCTGTATGTTCTCCAGCTGCTATCCTAAAGTTTGAGTATTAATGTTTGTGGATTCTATTTATATATCAAAATATCAGTACAACACAGATAAAAGGTATAGAGACATGACATTGTCTTGACTCAGGTAAGCCAGAAGCAGATTTTTTATCACCTAAGTGTGACATGCACTTGGTCTCAAAGCAGTATACTTTCGACAGAAACATAAAACTTTCTCCAGCAAAAATAGTTCTGCTTGTCCTGAAATGACCCAAGAATAGATGGGGACTGGGGTGTGAAACAGAGGATTTCCAAAATAGAGCATCTCAAAGGGACAGCAGAAATAAATACAATCCATGTTTATTCAGCTATTGCAGAACTATAGTATTTTATCCAGACAGTGGAAATAAGTTCAATTTCCCTCTCTGCACAAATGCATTTCAAGTTGCATCTTCCACTTCCCCTGAGAACACAGTGACTGTACACACACTGAAATGGGAGAACTAACCTGTTTTCTCAGCCAAACCTGTTTTACTTTGCACAGCACGTGGACACTCCCGGTAGGAGAACTTGAGAAGCTGGTGGCCTGTGTGCCCTGCAAATGCCTTATCACCACACAAACATAAGAATAAAAAGAAATAATCAAAAAGCAACACTTCACATAATTCTGTGTTTCATTCCTGCTCTTTCTGACAAGATCTGATTTTTACATATAAAGTACCAAGGAACTGAAAAAAAGAATTGAAGGAAATTCAGATAAATTATTTCAAGTTCAATGGCAGGTCACTTAGCTGAGAATTGGAAAAAAAAACTCGACTGCACTTTGTATTTGAAACAGAAGAAAACAGATCACAGTTTGAACTGGTTCCTTTTTACCACATTCTACAAATTTTTTGCCTCATTACTGATTGCAGACTAAAACTTTTCATTGTGTACTCTCTGTGTCCAAAAGAGGTTCTGTGTCCACTGCATCCCTTTTAACAAAAACCAGCAGTGCTAATGGCCCGGCAATATAAAGTACAAGTTGCTTCTAATGTAAACTGGCAGATGCAAAGATGATTTTGCTGTTTTGAGAAAGAGCTGAAAAAATACATTACCATACGAAGAGACTTTTTTTCTGCATCATAAACAGCATTTGCAGGGACTAACAAAGGATACCGTAAGGCAAGAAAATAAACAATTATTGATAAACTCATCAATGTGTTTTGCTGTGTCACTGAAAACAATTAAACCACTCTTCATTACATATCCTCCTTCAGGGTTTCACATAATTTAGGTAAGATTTTTTTCCCCTTCCAATTATTCAACAGAAAATTAGGATTTGTAAAAGTCATTTAATTGCAACTCTTGGCAGGCAACTTCAGCAAGCCAGTACAGGTGTTTGCAAATCCTTTTGCCTTTATGGTCTTGTTTTCCCCAGGCCACACCTAATCAAATATAGAGAAAAAAAATCTTGATATTTAATATTTTGTATATTGCACTTTCTGATTTTTCAACAATATTAATAAAATTAAATTATATTGCTAACATTAAAACTATTCCATCATTATAGCGACACACACCAGAGTAAATTAAATTTATTTCTATGAAAGGATTACTGGAGATGAGGTGACACGTATGTTTGTATGTTCACAGTCTTTTCATATTGGCATAGTGACCTACTGACAAATTTGTAGTAAGTCCACTGAGTTTTTAGCATTGCCTCTCATAAACAATTTACTTCCTCATTGCTCACCTAGACATCAGAACTCTGTCAGTACAGGTTCAAGTTTCTACTATGAACCATTTTTTTCAACTTGAGAGAAAAAGGAAAAAGCTAAACCTTTTTTTTTCTTCTTCCCTTTCTTTCTTCAGACTAAGGAAGGAAGAGCCTTAACAAAGGTTCTTTCATGAGAATAAAAAAAATATCCCTGCAAAGAGTAATCCTCTTCACTAGTTTGCTCTACAGGTGACCTTTAGAAATATCTACCAGAGCTAAAGAGAAGCTTAATTAGGAGAAAGGGCAGCCGAGAGAGCAGGCAGCATGGAGAAAAAAGCTTTTAGTCTTTATTGTACGGGATGAGAATTTTTGCAAGAGGGATGAAATCCTCAGACTGCTTCATAAATGTTGGATACTGGAACTCATCACTCTGGGTCAGCTAAAGATAGAATTATCCAAGAGACACATCCTATTCCATAAACAATATTTAGCCTAACAGGAATGATGCTCCAGTTAAAGTGAAAAACATCTCATGAAGTACACAAGAAAGAGACTTATTCTTGAAGTTTCCACATAAAGTTGCTCCAATGATCACAAAGTACAGTTCTAGAAGCTGGTTTAATACCTTCAATATCAAAAAGTATTTTTCTCTCCTTGATTTTTAAAATGTGTTATGGGTAATTCAAACCCATCAGTCATGTGACTGTGACTGGCGTGAACTTTGTCCTCTGCAATACGTAACTTGTAGATAAAAGAGTATAAGCAAAGTTTCCTCTCCGAAAAGCATCACTGCAGTTGCAGAATACCAATCTCAAATAACAATAGAAAAAAAGCCAGATCCTGACAAGTTATTATGCTCAAACCCATTTACAGTTGAAGAAAAAACATGACTCATATCTAGACATAACATCAGTAAAAGGCCTTTCATTAAACAAGGCTTAAATAATTCTGTATGAACAGAACAAAACTTATCCCGTGCTCATGAAAAACTCCACTTCTGTGTATTGCATCTCCATGCTTATTCTGTGACTATCAGCCTCCTGAGAGGATGTTGTTTTAAATTTAAACAATCTTCATGAAATTGTTTTACAACTACATCAGAGCACTATACAATCACACGTTTTCAAATATCTGTCTTTGCATTCACTCAAAGAACCCTGTTAGTATTTGTATATCATATTTGACTGCAACTTACCGCAGACCTTTTAGAGATCACCACTCAAACCTCAGACACCCGCTCCTCATTGACCTCCAACATTTTCTCTCATCCTTGTCAATAACTAAAATTAAGACAAAGAACCACACCAAAAACACTGAAGGAATTATTTTTTCTCTGTAGCACAATTCATTTTTCTAATTTTACCTCTACAAAAACATTTTACTCTGAGACAACAATCTTTTAACATCTTGCTAACAATGAGGTTGAAGTGGAAGATAAAGAAATACAGAGGATGGGATCATTTGAGGATGGGATCTGCTACAAATTAACAGGAACATAATAAGCCAGTGAACTCAACAATGCAGCATAATGTGCTTAATACAGCCGGAAACAGAATACTGGGGGAGAAAAAACAAAATACAAACCCAAACCCCAACCAATCAACCACAAAAACCACAAACAAACAAATAAACCAAGGAAAACACTAACAACTTTAGTTTGGCAGGCAATCAGAAAAAGCTCAAGGCCTCAGAACATGTCAGTTGCCTAGAAAGAGCTGTGGCCCAGAATCATCACTCTGTTCTCCACAAGACAAAGACCCTGGCTGTTCCAGGGTTAAAGAGAGAGACTGTACAGTCTGTAACTGTAGAATTATCCTCAGGGAAAAGAGAAGCAGGAATAGAAACAGGTCCTCGAGGTAAGGTTCTTTTACACTCCAGCAGATTTATGGGTTTTACCAGCAGAGTGTATTACTAAGTCAACCTGCAGACGAGTTAAAGTCCTGTTTACAAAAATAAAACAAACAAACCCAAAAACCACACCAACCCCCTACATCCACATAAAAGTACAGAGCAATTGCATACATGAAAGAGAACAGTGATAAACAGACCCTCCTCTATGCCTTAGCACAGAACACTGAATCACACAGGCTTGAAATCCTTCGCTTATGAAACTGTAAAACAAATATTCCTCCACACTTTTTATAAGGCTCGAAATTACCACTGAGTCAATGATCAGCAATTTTTTGTTTCTTTAAAATATAGGGAAAGCTGACAGCTACAAAGGCCATGCAGCCCTATTAGACTGGCTGGAAACTCACAACGGGGGTCCTGAAGCTACCCAGTTACTTTTGTGAGGAAAACTGCAGCAGTACTGCATGGCAACGTTTTTCCATCAAATTTCATCACTTCTACAAATTTGTTTATTCCTCAGTAGAAATACCAACTACCTGCACTTTTTATCGCCAAACAAACCCCTGTGTTATATTCTCTGGGACCAAACATTCATCCCAGTAGCACAAGATTTTTAGCTCAGAATTACAAAGAGTTCCTTTCCTACAAATAACTTTACTTCAGAGTTGCGTCTGGAAGAAATACCCAGGAGCAAGTCCTAATAATTCACACGTATGTGCGACCTTCACACGTTGCTCTCTGCGTTCGGCAAACACTCTGAGAAAAGCATTCGCAGCCCATGACGTGCACACATGGTTACTCCGCATTGTGTGATTCCGGCCCTTTCCCTGCTCCAGGAGGGCAGCTGGGCCATTCCCAGCACAGGAGCCGCGGGCTGCTGGCACCACCCACGGGTTGGGCCCTTACGGCATTAGTTCATCGCCCTGGATGGACATATGGATGGGTGGGTGGATGGATTCCTAAATGCGTAGTTTTAGTTCCTCTCTAAGTTCTAAAATCTTCAGTTAAATATGATGGGAAGTTCTCCTCCAATAATCAAAATACTGCCATTTCATGTTTAATCTGAATAATATCCACTCTATTTCGTTGGGTAACTAAATCTAAATAATGTAAGGATTAAAAGTTTTGTTTTCATATAATTAACAAAACACGCAGTTGGTGAAATTATTTCTTTAAGCTAGAAAATACTTGGGACAACCTGTCTGAAAGTTACCAAATTCAATCCCAGAGACTTGAGGGGGAAATGAGGAACAACGGCACTTAAGCAGGTGAGGACAGAAATGCACAGCCATCCAAAATATAAAAAAACCTCAAGCTCTTTCCAAGGAAGTAACAGAAAAAGAGTCAGACAGGAAGTTGCTATGCAGCAATAACGCTGTTCACCTCTTTAATGGGATGCTTTCAGTACAAGTGTCTCAAGTTAAATCAGGAGGAAAGTTGGTAAAATAGAATGAAGGAATTACAATAAATATCACTAAACAATTCTACACTAAACAATTAGGGATTATTACAAAACATTGCAGTCCCCAGCACGAAAAACAGGTTCCTCTATTGTCTAGAAACTGAAAAGATTAAATTAACTCTGGTTGTATAAAAACCATTTATCTTTTTCCATTGCACAGACAGCCTTGAAAAAAATAAAAGAAAAATAAACAGGGCTATGACAAGTGGTTACACATCAGCTCTACTGAGTAGGCTCAGTAACCTTCACCATACATATTTTTCTGTACTGATCTCCATGTCCTTCCCACGCAATACATTGCACAAGCTACCTACCCTTTCAGTCACAATTTTTATTCTCAAGGCCTGAATTGAACCTCCTCCTTCTTAACAATGTTTTTCTTCTTGTCCTGCTTAAAATGGACCTGCTTGCAGCAACCATTCTCCTTAAAGGAACATTGCTATCCAGGCCTGTTCAAAGTGTCCTCTTTGCTACACAGAGAAAAAAAAATTAAAAAGGAAGGAATAAAACCATCAAAAAAGCCCCACAAAAAGCAGGTCCTTCAGCCTGTCTTCTTAGGTCATATCTTCTAGACTTCGTATCTTTCTTCCTTCCCTCTGAACTTTCCTCAGCTGGTCCAAATCTTGCAAAGATAGAACCAGTTCTTCAGCATGATTGCATTGGTAATTGACACCCTCTCATCCATTAAGCTGACATTTCCCATCTATAAAATTGCAGCTTAATCAGTCACACACCTCTACAGATTTTTACTATGTAAATGTAGTCCTATTATATTTGACCTTGAATTACACCTTACTGCAGGCTGTTTCTCCCATTTGTTGAGACTGTGTTCTGTGCTCCACCCTCCTGCCAGTTTAGCACTGTCTGCAAATTTTAACACTGTATATTTTAATCCTTCATCAGAATTATTAATAGAAACACTGAACATGAGCAGATACAGAATGAAGCCTTGTAGAGTCCTATTTAACAAACACCAGTTTGACACTGAACCATCACAGCAGAGAAACTCCTGAGAAGGAAAGCTCTTCACATCTCATTCGTAATTAAGTACAGCTCACAAACTGATGTACATTCATTTAAGTAAGGTTTTTTTCTAGCTGTTTTTGAGACCACTAACTTAAAATATTAAAAGGTTCATTGTTTTCATGAACCAGAAATCTATTCTTCTTCTATCTGCACAAGTTCTGTTGCAGTGTTCCAAACGAAATCAAACATTCACATTTGAAAAATGCAAGCTTGTGTTACTGCGCCTGTGAACTGCTTTTTGCAGTTGCTTAGAATGTAAAGATTTAGCTTATATTAATTAGGATAAATTTAATGCTGTCATTACTAGATGTTCTCTTAGATCAGTTCTATATGCGTGTGGACTACAAGAACGAAGATACAATAAACACTAAACAAATGTGATGTCATCTTGAAACTACCCATACCTAAAATCCATCTGTTAACCTCCATTCTTTAACAATAAAATATAATATACGGCAACCAATGCTCAACACCAGAAAAGGAACATTGAAACAGACCTGCCAATTCCAACCACACTGAAGCAGTAGCATCATCACATGCGCACTCAGTGAATCACCGAACAGAAAGTTAAAAGAATACATCGTAAATTGCAAGTGTAATAAACATAAAGGACAAAGGAAAATTCCTTAAACCACTCACAAAAGGATGTGGTCAAAGACCATCAAAATAAAACCCAGTATCATGTCTACAGTTTCAGAAAGTTGTTTGTTTAATATGTTATATTCTGATAGTACATAAAATTCTAAGCAAGTTAGAGGAGTTAGACTAAAAGTGGGAATTATATTGGGCCAATGTCAATTGGACTTTTTACTTTCAGTACCGTAATTCCACATTTTACTAAAAATGAGTAATTGCAACTGTGTTTTATTCATTTAACATCGCATAGATGAGCTAAAGCTGACAGAAACAACAGAAAATTATTCAAGATGACAGATCTACAAAGATCTGCCATTTGGTAAACCAGCTGGTCATAATTAGACAGAATCAATTTTGAAGGGAGGACATAAAATCTTCAGTAAACAAGCCAGTTAAATCAACATGCACACTAGTTACAAAAAGACCTAACAAGTGGAAGATTCTTTCCCTCTTGACCAGGAATAAGAACACTCTTCCTCGCGTTTTCTAAACCAATTCAATGTTTGAGAGAGGCAGCATCTTCTATCAAGTGTTGAGCTGGGGAGTTACTTGGAGAGTTACCTCCTTAAGAGCTCACAGAAATCATGAAAACTTTTATCTCTAAGACCCTGAGTCACAGCTGTATCTGCCATGCAGGGTTCAAAATCAACTATTTATAAACAAACAACACCCTGACCTCCTTCCACATTAGCACACAGCCAAGGCACGGAGAACTGACTCATCAGGTACTGGGTCTTCACAGGCTTTGCAAGTAACACAGCTCGTCATCCGAATTACAGGACCCCTGCAGTACGTAAAGCACGTAATGTGGTGTCCAGTCTTCACATGTCCACACAAAACTGAGAACCAAATGTGCCACCACAACACCTTCTTCCCCCTGTTGTACAGGTCAGAAATAATATCCTCCTGTAACTTCAAACACAGCCTTAGGAATCACTAAATTAAAACATCCAAACAACAAAATTTATAATTAACAGTGGTTTTATATTAATGCAATTGACTAAAAAATATAGCTGCCAAAATATTATGCAATTTAATGCACATTTCTACTTCACTGTTAAAAAAATATTTTTTTTCAAAGATTTCAGCTTCTCAGCACACAGTAAGGAAAGTGAATGTGGCAAGATCATCACTCTCCCTGTTATTACCCAGCTTTCCAGGTTTACCATTCACACATCATCACTTGAGGAGATTTGCCCTCTCTTACTGAAAGAGGACAGGGTCTTCTCTCACACAAACCACTTGCTCTGGGCCAAGCACCCTCCCATTGAGGCAGCGCACTCCTGTAACACCAGTCGCTTTGCTGGAGAAAACACCAAGGAACTGGGAATAAAAGGTGGTAACTCTGTCAGATAAGAGCTGGCCACACAGCTGAAAGAAGGAGGTCCTCCTTGCTCCAGAAGGGTGAACTCTGAGGTTGGCTCATTAAGCATCAACAGCTGCAGGCTGGCACAGCTGCTGATGCCGTGGCTGGATTGCTGCGAGCCAGTTTCATTCCAGCTGCTGAGTACAAGATTTCTGGCAGGTGTGCTAAAAGACTATACAGTGCTTAACATCAAAACCCTCCAGTGCAGGAAGAGCATTACACTTGAACAGTCTTTAGTAGTTCTGGGAAAATCTTAGCTATTGCTTCACTTTTAAAGACCTAACCCATATGAGCCTTGGCCAAAAATAAAGTCACTGTGCTAGACTAAGATGAAGACCACATCCAAATCAATAACACAGTGATCAGGCAGAACATACTGTAAGCTGAGCCAGTAGAAAAAAATTGTAATTGCTTCCTGAAATACTTCAAACAACAATCCAGGCAAAACCACACATATACAACATGGTTTCCTTTCTGAGTGTATCTTTTCACTTACGCAGTGGGTCCTGTTGAGTCAACAGTACCAGAGAGAACACAGAGAATAATCAACTTTGTAAGAAAGAGCTGAATGACTTGGAAAAATAAGTCCAGGGTAGAAGTTTCCTCAGATAATACACACAAGTGCTGATTTTCCCTGTATACCTCTGTGGCTTATGAGAGAAAGCTATTGTTTCACATCCAAACCTGTGTGCACACATTAGTGTGAACTCAGCAATTTATAATGCTTACATGTGAAATCACTGACCATCGTTCCAGTAACTGTACCAAGCCAGATGCAACTTCAGCTCCCAAAACATGAGTGTTAAAATGTATCTAAATACAATGACAAAATTAGTATTTATATTTTTTAAATGCATCAGCAACCGTGGGAGTTCTAACACAGATGAAATACTGGTTGGGTTCAATTGAAGCCATGGCATCATAAAAGTCAAAGTGAATCTAATCAACATGATGCTCGAAAGGGGGTAGCAGCTGGTCCATCTACATTAGTACTCCCAGTGCTGCCAACCACCAATTAGTATTAGGTCATCATTGTAATCTCTCTGCCAATCCCAATTTCTACAACCATAATTTCTATGTTGCAACAATGCAAACGGAAGCAAGACAATCTGGATGTAGTACTGTCAAAGCATTTTTTATGGAAACTCTTCTTAAAGGCTCAGTGTTGACCTTATAGCTTATAGAACATTTTAACATCTCCACAGGAAACTGCAGGTGTAGTTGTAGCACACTCTGGCACATCTGTGCTACTTTTAATTTGCTAAAATATTTTATAACTGGTCGAAACACAATCGCCAACTGGTACTAATGACAAATATATGTTCCAGTGAATCACAGATACCCATTACATAAGACGAGCTATGTTACCATGTCTTCACTGTCAGAACCGCAGGCTGGACAAGAGACATGCTCACTCATGTCAATTTCTGACTATAGAGTCGCTAAGGTTAGCAAAGATCTCTAAGATCATCCAAGTCCAACCATTAAATCAATTGTGCCAAAAATATTCAGCAATTCCTCATGTCTGTTTCCAAAAAGAGATGCATTTTTTTCAGATGCATTTTTCAAACAAGATTTTTATCTCTTCGACGCAATGTTATAAACGTATTTCGGCCAGAACACCCCTGAGCAGCTGCACCAAGGCACACAGGTGCTGAGCTGTCCCGGGGCAGGGCAGTGCGGGGCTGGATCGGGAGGTACCGCCGGCAGTCCCGGTGAGCCCCACGGCCCTGCCGCACCTCGCCACGCTGCCGGGAGAGCCCCGGGAGAGTCCCGAGAGAGCGCTGCCAGCCCAGCTCCACCTCGGGAGGGGCTGGCCCGGGAGAGAGCCGCCAGTCCAGCTCCACCTCGGGAGGAGCTGGCTCCGCAGAGAGACGCCAGCCCAGCTCCACCTCGGGAGGGGCCCCGGGAAAGAGCTGGCAGCCCAGGCTCCACCTCGAGAAAGGGAGGGAAGGGGAGGGTTGGGTTATGCCCCCACCCCCAGGGCCGCCCCGGGCCCCGCCGCGCACAGCTCCGCCCGGCCGCGCCCCGCGCAGGGCGGGCTCTG
>JAOXXN010000065.1:31678447-31688653 GCA_026770055.1 Myrmophylax atrothorax | reverse complement strand
CCCCGCCCCGCCGGGGACAGCCCGGCCCCTCCCCGGGGACACCCCGCCCCGCCCGGGACAGCCCCGCGCCTCCCTGGGGCCAATCCGCCCCTCCCGGGACAGCCCGGCACCTCCCCGGGGAAATCCGCCCCTCCCGGGACAGCCCGGCACCTCCCCGGGGAAATCCGCCCCTCTCGGGACAGCCCCGCACATCCCCGGGGACAATCCGCCCCTCCCGGGACAGCCCAGCGCCTCCCCGAGGACAAACCGCCCCTCCCGGGACAGCCCCGGGCAGGGACCGCGGGAAGCTCTGCCCCTGTACCCTCTGCAGGTCTCAACGAGCAAGGAGTGGAAAAGGGTTATGCACATGTATTAAAAATTAAAAAAAAACAAACCAAAACCTTCATCAAATACGTGTTTAGTGTTTAGAAAACAGCACGCTTAGCTAAAGCCACGTGAGTCATGGAATTGTTTAGGTTGGAAAAAACCTTGAATGTCATGGAGTCCGACAGTTACCCCAGCACTGCCATGTCCAGCACTAAACCATGTTCCTAAGCACCACATCTACACATCTGTTGAACACCTCCAGGGATGACGATTCCACTACTTCCCTAGGCAGCCTGTTCTGATGCCTGACCACACTTTTGGTGAAGTCTTCCTGATACCTGATCCAACCCTCCTCTGGTGCAACTTGAGGCCATGTCTTGTTGCTTGCTACCAGATTGGAGAGAACAAGCCCCACCTCACCACAACCACCTTCCAGAGAGCAGTAAGTTCTTCCCTGAGGCTTTTTCTCCAGATTAAACAATCCCAGCTCCCTCAGCCTCTCCTCATAAGACCTGTGCCCCAGACCCATCACCAGTTCTGTTGCCCTTCTCTGGACATGCTCCAGCACCTTTCTTGCAGTGAGGGGCCCACAACCGAATGCAGGGTTCGAAGTGTGGTCTCACCAGTGCCGAGTACAAGGGGGACAATCAGTGCCCCGGTCCTGCTGTTTCTGTCCGCACTATTGCTGGTACAGGCCAGGATGGCCTTCTTGGCCCCCTGGGCACATACTGGCTCATGTTCAGCTGCTGTTGACCACCATCCCCAGCTCCCTTTCCATGGGGCGGCTTTCCAGACACTCTTCCACCAGTCTGTAGCAGTACACGGGGTTGTTGTGACCCAAGTGCAGGACCTTTGGTTTGTGTAGCAAGTGAGGAGAAAAGTGACTGATTTCAGGCTGACAGTGTCACACAGAAGCCTGCACTACATGACCCTGGTGAGATGGCTCTGCTGGGGGAGTGTTCTCCTCTGAGGGCAGAGCAGAGACACAGGAACAGCTTTGTGCCATAGTGCCAGGCTGGTTTGGCCTCTTCTTGAACTGAGCATCCACCCATGTGTCTTTGTAAAAGTTCACCAGTTTCCTAACCCCAACTTTCCAGATCCCTCTTGAGCATGCAGGCTGTCATTTGACAACATATATTAAAACACTGATCTGGTTTTGAAGGGTTTTTAAACCCAGCAGCCCTTCCAGCAAAATGTGACCACAGCTCCCATTCTGTGAAATCATGGCTGTACTTTCACTGCACTACCTCTTGTGGTTAGGGCTGCTTAGTTCTGGGGCTCGGTATGCAGCAAATCAGTAAATTAACTTGGCAGACAAGCAAATAAATAAAATAGAAGGAGGCAGCCCTGGCAAGCATGTTGCAAAGACATTGAAGCGATTCCCCTGCAGCCAGCACAGGTCTGGCAGACCCAGAGTGAGATAGAGTTAATAAAACCTGGCAAACCCAAGCTGTGCCTGCATCTGTGGTGCAATTAATCTGTGACACGAACAATCTGCCTGCAGATAACTGGAAGCTGACTATATGTACAAATTTAACAACTCAGGTTAATTAATACTTACAGATAGATTGAAAAAAATATCATTATTATTTGGTAACAAATAGCAAATACCATTACAACTCACAAGGATGAACATTATGCATCAAAAATTATGAGACATAGCAAAGTCATGACACTGCACATGTGCATTTTGATTTTGTAATTTAATTTTGATCTCCCTATTATTATTCTCTTAAATAGACTATTAATATAAATTATGCTACCATAGCACACAGGAGTCCCACTCACTGGCATTATTGCCTTGAGTGAATCACAAACAGATGACAAAAGGTAATGCCAAGAAGTCTTAACACAGACCTATGAACCAAAAGATTATAAAGTATGATGGGGTGACAAGAATGGTCAACATGCCAAAAAAAGATCTTTGCATACTAGCAGCTTAGCTACTGTCAGCTTTTATAGACATCACAGGAAAACAGCGTATTAGGGAGGGAAGGCTTTGCATGATGATAACAAGAGCACTTTTTATTAAGAAATTAATTGTAATTTCCATACCATTTTACCAGTGTTTCTGCCACCCATATGAGTTCAAAGCAAGAACAATTGTGTCAGGACAACAATTTCTGCTTCTCCTGTTGCTCTGAAGTCTGCAATCCACATGGCACAGTTTCAGCAGTCTTTCTTCCTAAATACTAGTGTTAGGGAAGGTAAGCGACATAAGGGTGGGACACACTTGCTACCTATGGCAAATACAAAACATTACAGGCCAAAGCATCTAGGCAATGTTTAGTCTTCCCTCTTCTGAGAATAGTGTTGTCTTCTGGCCAAAAAGAGCAGATAGTTGAAACAAACTCCCATGTGGCTGTTCAAACCCAGATGTTAGGCAAATGTTGAAGTTAGTGAATGTTTATCCATGTACTTCATAATCATAGCTGGTGCCTTTTTAAGACTGTGTCTAGTCCTAGCTGATATTTTGCAACTTGCATAAAAGTCATGAGCCCTGGCAGTGTTTCAGGTACATCAGCAGTTGAGGCCAGAGCACAGCCCCCTTCTAGGAGTACCGTTGGCTATGTCAGAGTTGAGCTGTCTGAATCCAGAGTCAGCTGCACTGCTAATAAGACCTGTTGTGAAGATAGCCAGAAATGAGGGCCTCCCTCTCCTTTTCCTTGCGAACTGCTTTTAAGCTGAGGCTGTACCACTGTCCCTCACAG
The DNA here is from genome assembly GCA_026770055.1 of Myrmophylax atrothorax. Taxonomy (NCBI): domain Eukaryota; kingdom Metazoa; phylum Chordata; class Aves; order Passeriformes; family Thamnophilidae; genus Myrmophylax; species Myrmophylax atrothorax. The sequence continues at coordinate 31,685,636 of JAOXXN010000065.1, read as the reverse complement.
CAGCTACATCTACACCTGGTCTCTTATCTCCTTGATTCTGACTCAGATCCTGACTCAGACCTGCTGGCTGGGCTTCCTGAATTAGTCTTGGACCTTCCTCATCACTACCGATTTGCTGTGCAATCACTGAACTATGTCTGACCTTCATCACTGTCTCCAGCCCTCTCAAGAACCAAACATGATTCTCCACATCCTGCTGCTTCTTGGTGAGGTCTTACCTCCAACCTGCTTTGGCATTGTGCTCCACCTGTGGCTCACCTTCCCTCGCAAAGCAAATGGCCCTCACTGCCCCCGGACATTGTCACACTAAACCCACTACCACTCTGCCATGCTTAAAAATTTAGTCACACGTAACTTTCAATGTGCAGAAGAACTGCGCTGACTGTCCACAGAGAAAGAAGCATAACCCACATGAGGCAACAGAGATACAGATTCGTCTCTCACAGCTCAGTTACCTATCGCAGCTCAGCACACCTTTGCTTCACATTAAATGAACTTCTACTCTTCAAGGTTGTGTAAAAGTTTGTAAAGTCAGCACGCCCAGCCATCAGGGCAACTCTGACTTGGGGGAAGTCTTTGCAGAATGCAGAACCAGGATGAAATGTCTTTCTTTGCATAGGGCTCATTAGGACTGCTGTGTCTCTTCATCTTGGCTACTAGACTGGCTCTGGAGGTTGGAGAAAGAGAGCCAAGCATACAGATTGTCAGCATACATATACAATGAGTATTGCTAGTCTGCAAGGCCTATCCATGAACTAGAGTCCTGTTGAATTAGGTTCAATATATGCTGTGTATAAGCAGAATACAGATTCACAAACATTTAAACATAAGAGAGGAGGTGACAGATACACAGATGGAGGAGAACCATTTTGAGTAGTATGATAGGCAGAAGTCTCAGTACATCAGGAAACTTGACATTATCCAGTTTCATCATAACTAGAGATAATCTGAGATAAAGTTTGAAGCAGATAAAGGAAAGTAATGGAAACAATGAAAGCAAGGTTGGAAGAGACCCTTTAGATCATGAAGTCCAACCCCCTACCCGGTACTGTAACCCCTAAACCACTAAACCCTATCACCCAGCACCAGGTCCAGATGCCTCTTAAACACCTCCAGGGATAGTGACTCCACCAGCCCCCTGGGCAAAGAGCACAATGAAAGAAAATGAGATGCTTTTCTCAAAGTTCAACTAGTGGCTATAAAAAATTGTATTCAGCTGATAAGAGGCAGAACCCAACTACTTGGTACAAAAGATAGACATCAGAAAGGGATAGGTTGTAGGTGCTTGCATTTAATAAAAGACACTTGCCAAGGTCAAAGAAAACAACGTTCTGAGAGTTAGGATGAGAGATAAAAAAACAGAGAAGTGGTATGGATGGATAGGGAAGACCATATAATAGAGATCTGATGCAGAGAGAATCCTCAAAACTTAGAGCTGGATTTTAATAGTTATTTATGTGATAGTTGTAGCTGAACCTGTGTCTGCCTTGAAAAAAGGGGTTCATCTTGCTAGTTTTACACTGGCTATATGCCCAAAAGAAAAACCTGTTAATTTTTCTTTAATTTCTGACTTTGGAAACTAAGTACTATTTTACTATTCAAAAATTACAGTTTTGCAAGACTAAGCATCAAGCAAGTGATTAGCATCATCTGATGTGATGAAATTATTCATAATCCAGAGGGTATCTATGAAAGAAATTTTGCCTAATACAGGCAGGTATTTACTGGCACGAGAAAACAGGACTGAGGAATGTAGGAAGGAATGGTTGTCAGAGGTACATACATATTAATGGAGTGGGCCCATTTTCACCTTTTGCTGCTCCTGCAAGTATTACATTGTTTTTGTTACATTTTTTGTCACTGTGGTTGTCTGCTGCTTCTTCCTCTTTAGTACTCCTTTCTGTCCACAACCCCTACCATTCACTCATCCAGACTACCCAGACTGTTCTTCCATGCCTAACCCAGTCTGTCTCCTCTTTCCTGAGATCTCTCAACAGAGGCGAGTCTTTCCTGCCTAACTTACTTTCCCAAAAACCTCTTCTTGACCTTGCCTGCTTCCTTAGCTCAAAGATTCCCACTCAGTTGCCTCATGCACTTCTAACACCTAATTGTTTCTTGCTGTCACCATGCCAGTGTGGTTCCTAATTGCCCATGGACCCTGAGTTTTTTCTTACTCTTTCTGTTGTTGGTGACTTTTCCAAATTTTCCAAAGATAATTTCTGAAACCTTGAAATGCCTTCTACACAGTACTGTAGGAAACAACACAGTGACTCACTGTCTTATTGCACCTCAAAACTTTACATGTCTTTCTTTGACAGCATGTAGAATGTCTCCTAAAGTATTAAAAATGTGAGTGCTGGTATGATTGAAGGCCTAAACTGAAACTAAAGCCAAAACTACCACACTATCTTATGAAACAATAGCTGGATTGCATTTTTAAATGTCATAAAATGTAAGAGTACATTGTCTTAGGATGTACATTTATGGGGTTTAGTTATGTTCACAATAGTAGAAAGAATAAATGCAAAAGAAGAACACAAGTAATTTGACAGGTTGCTTTACACATGTTTTTGTGGTAACTCTAAAAGAAGTCTGTGCTATTTAATCAGGTGCTTTCATTTTCTGTTGTTTTTTTTCTTTGATCTTTATAGCTATCTCCAAAAGGATGTTTTTGAATACAGAAAGCCATATGAAACAGTGCTAAGATCCTGATGACAATACACCGAAAACAAGAATGGAAGTCAATTTATTCAGCAATTCTACTGTTGTGAACAGTTCTTCCATCAACCATAAGCAGTTAGAAGGGCATAGCCTCTGGGAAGTCATTGCTATTGCCACTATAACTGCAATTGTAAGCTTAATAACCATAGTGGGAAATATTCTTGTAATGATATCATTTAAGGTTAATAGTCAACTCAAAACGGTCAACAATTATTACTTGCTCAGCCTTGCCTGTGCAGATCTCATCATTGGGATATTTTCTATGAACCTTTATACATCCTATATACTCATAGGCCACTGGTCTCTTGGAAGCCTTGCCTGTGACCTGTGGTTAGCACTGGACTATGTAGCTAGCAATGCCTCAGTAATGAACCTCCTAGTCATCAGTTTTGACAGGTATTTTTCCATCACAAGGCCTTTAACTTACAGGGCCAAACGCACGCCCAAAAGAGCTGGCATCATGATTGGTCTGGCTTGGCTAATTTCCTTCGTGTTGTGGGCACCTGTAATCTTGTGCTGGCAGTATTTTGTGGGTGAGCGAACAGTACCACCTGAAGAGTGTCAGATACAGTTTCTAGATGAACCCATTGTCACCTTTGGTACTGCAATTGCTGCTTTTTACATTCCGGTGTCTGTGATGACCATTCTCTATTGCCGCATCTATAAAGAGACAGAGAAACGTACCAAGGACCTTGCTGAACTGCAGGGTTCAGAGTCTGTGGCAGAGTTTGAGACAATAAAACCTCAGAAAGCTCTCCTGAAGTCTTGCTTCAGTTGCAAGCAACAAAACTTAGTCAAAAGAGAGAGATGTCAGGCATCTTGGTCTTCATCTAGTCGAAGTACATCAGCTACGGTGAAAGCCTCCCAGGCAGCGAGTACTTGTATCGACTGGGCTAAGGCTGAGCAGTTAACCACCTGCAGCAGCTACGCATCATCAGAGGAGGATAAACTTGCCACTGACTCGGTCTTCCAAGTAACTTATGGAAGTCCGTCTAAAAGTAAGGCAGAAGAGTTTAATGAGAGTACAGATGTTGTTGTCAAAGACCAACCTGAAGAAAATGATTTTGAGAACCAGAAATACTTTTTGTCACCTGCCGAAGATTACACAGAGAAAAGTAAAAAATGTGTTTCCTATAAATTCCGATTGGTGGTTAAGGCTGATGGTGCCCAGGAAGCCAACAATGGTTGCCAAAAAGTAAAAATAACTCCTTGTTCTGCTGCTCTGTCAAAGGATCCTTCCATCAAAAGCATGGATCCAAATATAAATAACCAAATCACCAAAAGGAAACGGATGGTTCTTATAAAGGAGCGTAAAGCAGCACAGACCTTAAGTGCCATTCTTTTGGCTTTTATCATGACATGGACCCCCTATAATATCATGGTTTTGATCTCCACATTTTGCTCTGAATGCATTCCAGTGACGCTGTGGCACCTCGGATACTGGCTATGCTATGTGAACAGCACTGTCAACCCCATGTGTTACGCTCTCTGTAATAAAACATTCAGGAAGACTTTTAAGATGCTGCTTTTCTGCCAGTGGAAAAAGAAAAAAGTGGAAGAGAAACTATACTGGCAGGGCAATACTAGACTGCCGTAATTGTTTTTGTATAAGGAATAAGGGGAAATACAGATATTAATGTAACCTAGCAAATTGACTGTAATTTGTCTTTTCAGAGCTGTTGCTTTATGTGTCTAATGGTGAAAACTATCTGCTGAAAAGTTCAATTGTGCATGAAAATAGTGTGTTTGGGATAAAAAATCAGTGGCTGCTATAAGCAACACAGTTTGTTTTTGACTACACAGTAGATCTATATTAAAGTTATTGTGTTTGGGGGTCTTATGTTCTTTCTTTCAGCCTGAGAATATGTAGAGTAAATTATAAACTACTAGAAATTAGACTTGGATAGTCATCCAGTCATCAGGTCAGGCCACCCAATCTGTTTCCCTGTAGAGCAGAAGTGTTTCTTCCTATAATTCCTTGCTAGTGTATTGTCCATTTAGTTTGCAATGTACCAAGCAACGGAGCCTGTACAACTTCTGTTTTGAACTTTTCCACCTGCTGTTGAAGTGAAACAAGGACTGTGTAAAGAAATAAATGCTGTCATGCCCAATACTAAATGGTTAAGGACAGTCATAATGCTCCAAATGAACACACATATTGCAGGAGATCGTAATAGTGATAAAATTTCCACTTTAAGGAGGACTTTTGTGGAGACATAGCAAGAGCTCATGGTGGAGGGAAGAGATAATGTATTTTGTATATTTAGAAGCCAATCCCAATCTCAGTCCCAACCTATCATGCAAGTCACTCTCAACTGTAAAATGGTGATGGTTAGCAAATATCTCAAAATTTCTCCAGCCCCCACTACCTCTGAAGGAAATTTTAAAATTTTATGCAATAGTGACAATGGTACAAATTAGAACAGACTGCAAAGCATAATGGACACAGTCTATCTACAACACAAGGAAAGTCTTTTTTGCAATCACCTTTGTTGTGCTTCCCCTGAGCCCAAAATTTTTCATTAATGATGGAATGATGCAGAACAAGAGAAAAATATGTACTGGTGCACTGTGCATTTACCTATATAGAAACGGTGACAGAATTGGCATCCCTGAAAGAAAATTATTTTAAACAAAAGTTTCTGTAACACTGTTAAGGACACTTTGCACTTTTTGTCTTTAAATAGCTTTACAAATACAGCATCAGGTGCTTAGAAACAGAGGTTACCTTCAGACACTGTCCTTTGATCCAGCAGAACCATATCTGCTACAGTACTGGGGGCTGGAGTCAACTCCTCTGGTGGCTGTGGCTCCTGGGACTGGGTTGTGCTGGCCTGGTCACGATGAGCTGAGACACTGGCCACTGGCTGAGGTTTGGCACAGCTTTTGGTGCCAGGGCTGAGCTGCCTGTGCCTGGCTGGTGTGTGTGTAGGTTGGCAGGAGTCCTGCAGCACTGACTGAGTGCACAGGCAAGGGCTGCCTTCAGCAGAAGGCTATTGGGACTGATGCTGACCTGCCTCTTGCAGCAGCAAATAAAGTTAATGGCAACAGAAGACACGAGGAATGAAGTCCTAAAGAAAGCAAATTTTTATTAATAAATGAGAAGATCTTCAAGGACACCAAGTTCAAAACCAGTTCTAACCTTTCTATCAAAATTTTGAGTGAGACACTTTAGAATATTAGTTTCGGACAGTCTTCATATTATATCTACTATACAAATTAGTGGGATATTGCAGTGCTGACATGACCCAGTTGCATGTTTGGGGGATTGTATTAGTCATTGTGAATGTACCACTGCTTTCAGTGAAATTGTTTGTATAATTTATTAAATTATTATACCATCAAAATATTTTCTTACAGATATAATTCCAACATTTCAACAATCACAGTACAAGTAATTAACAATTTTTTATCCCAAATCTCGGCAGGGTAAAATTGTGTCAGTAGATGATTAACAGTGTAAAAATGTAAAAATATGTTCTTTAAATTCACATGATTGATTTTGTAATGCACCATACTGTGCCTATTACTTTTTTGTGCATTAGCGTATGATTACTCATGAAAGGAAAACAGAGGGTTTTATAAAGATCCTTTTGTCATCTTTGCTTTGTCACTATTCAGAGCTTTTCCTCCGTGCAGTAAGTATGTACAGATTGGTTATTATAGTGGGTTTATTTTATATTACATGAGATCAGATATTTAGTAAACTATGTTTGATTTTTAGCAAATTAATGTGCCCCTCTGAGGCACAAGCTGCAGTTAAAGGCAAAATTTATGAGGTAGTAACAGTTCCTGGTAGCTGCACTGTTATTACTAAAGCGAAGCAATGGCTTCAGTGAAATGAAACGGGGTATTTTTTGTTAGTTTTGGCTTCTGTTGAACAAGAATGTTCTGTAAATGTTTATGGACTCTGTGCTCAGTAAATGTATTAGAATACATGGTAATGGATGCAACAATGTTGATTCAATGTAATTGTGAAATATGTGCTCAAATTATGCTGCTAGCACTTAATCATGTGAGAGGTTATATGGCCAAACCTGAGTACATTGTAAATATCAAGAATTATATAAAGAGGTGTGTGTTGCTTTATTGTTATGTAGGATGTTTATTCACAAAACAAAATCAAAAGCTCAAAAAGACAAATGTGGTCAACATCGAAGTATCAGTTAGTATTTAATTATATTTTGTACCTTAAAAAAGTGTTGTAGAACTATTGCAGTGTGGGACTATCTTGTTATCTGTATTTCTGCCCTTTTAATGACATTTTTACTGATCCTATAATTGATTATGGTCATGGACTAGTGAAATGTTTTTTGTAAAATTATGTTTTAATTTTAAATATTTACATACATATACATATATATAGACATATGGATGTACTATCAATATAGATGCATAAATATACATCCATAACTAAGCTTTTCAGGGGCCCAGCACTATTTTTGAGTATTGAATTTTCCCACAAACT
>JAOXXN010000065.1:31654887-31678347 GCA_026770055.1 Myrmophylax atrothorax | reverse complement strand
CTGGGGGTAGAATTTTGTCTCTACCTTTTCATATACGCCAACCTCTCGACATATTCCAGAGCCCCCTAAATTATCAACTAACATTAATTTTCTGTAAATATAACTTATGTTTGTAGATAAATACTTGGAATAGTTCCCAGAAATTTTAGGCAAGTGTAGAACACCTGGATACAGTTGTGTACTTTCTGTGACTACTTGGAGTGAAGAGCTTTGCAGAGGACAAAAACTCATGATAGAACATAAATTCAAGGGTTTCCTATATAGAAAAAAATCCTATTGAATTGAGGAAGAATGAACTCAAAAGAGTTATAAAGAAAATACTGTAAGAACCTGCAATATGATAGAGAATATTTTTCCATTAATTATACAATTCAATTACCAGTAATGCTTATCCAGCTCAACTATGCATGTCAATTGCTAACTGCTATTAACTGTTGAAAATTATTTTTATATGTGGATTTTTGTTCCTCATCTCATTTGTGTCTGTAATGAGACCTGCACCAAGATATGGACTTGAGGAGTCTAGATCTAGAGGCAGTGATGGATTTCAAGGCAAAATCTTCATTGTACTTTCTTATCTGCCATTAGCTACTGTTCCAGTTCTAGAGATGAGTCTTGTGAAAAGTCCCCATCTTTAATTATTCTGTTATTCTGAACATTTTATCTTGCACATAGGGATTTTTTTTCAGTAATCTGTGGTATTGCATCCTTGTCATATTTGATAGATGACCTGAACATATCAAACTAATTTAACTGATAAATCTTAATGCAAATGTAGCTAGGGATAGTCACATCACTAAAGGAATAAAAATCTCACTGAGGTGTGGTAAATGTGTTAAATTTAACTGAGAAATCATTACAAAAATTAAAGAATCCCATATCGATTTGGAAGATGCTGTTTTCTCATACATCGTAGTTGTTATGAAACTGGATACCCAGTTTGAAACTGAATTCAATACCTGTGGACTTTATTCAGATTCTGGATTTTGAATAGGATTTTGTAAGATTCTTCTTTACTGGTGGTAGGAAACAGTGTCCATCCATATTGCCCATTCATAGTTTTGGATTCCCAAAATCTTCACACTGAAGGAGAATTTTTGTATGCTTCTTTTTTAAAGTTACTCTGCAATTTTTAGGGGACATAATTCCTGCTGCCTTCTCTGGATTCTTTGCTCTAGGAAAACAAACAAACAGAATTGTGTAACTTTCCTCTGAAATTCATTTTCTTTCCTTTCTATACAGATAGAATTAATATGAAGAATATTAATACGTTTCTCACTTGGGCATAATGAGAAATGTGTTTCCTCAGATGTACCTAACAGTCAAACTGGAGCTACTACAGTCCATTTGCTGTGAACTGTACATCTAGGTGCCCCTCTGCTGGAAAGGACTCTGCCCCAAACCCTCCGTACTGCCTACCTCTTCCTGATGTTACAGTGTTTTAAAAACCCAAACAAAAAACTCAAAAGAACGGTCTACGGTCACTACTTTTATGAGGTACAGACCAGGGTTGGAACTTTCCTCTGCAATGCTCACCTGCAGTGTTTGCCATGGAGACTCCAAGTGCTCCTGCAGCCACTGGGTAGTCAGTGGCTTCTCCATTTTGAAACACCCTGCTAAACCCTTAACTCCAAAAATGGTTATCGTGTCTTTTCACTTAACTACTTGGCCTTCCCCCTACCAAATCAGGAAGAGGCCAATTATTTCTTACGTGGTCATCCCAAAACTCCATTGCTGCCTTTTGAACCCACTAAAAATTTTTCTTCCACATACAATTCATAGTTGAGTGTCATAAAGCCTTAAACTTTGACCATTCAACTAAGCATCTTGTTTATGATTTTATTGATTGCGACCCCTTATCTATAACTGGTTAAAAAAATGATAACATTGTGTTTTAAAACATGAGATAATCTGTGACTATTATGGTTGCAGAAAGAGGTGGTGTTGCAATTTTCTTTCCATCTTGGTAAATGTATTTCTTCAGGAACTTCAGTTTTCATTACACTTAGTAAAAGTGCTGCCTTTTACTCTATTCTTTTGCCATTAGCCTCTAAATGCGATTAGTTTCTTCATGTATCTGCTGATATATCAAAGTCAGTCTTCCTCAAAAAACCCAAGCTTTTAAAGTCCTTCAAAAATTTTCTCTCAACAGGTACTTCTCCACACCCTGTTTGCTGATGGCTCCTGTTTCAGTAGACCTCTTAATTTTGGGAGAGTTTATTGAATTCCTGGATTACAGTGCCATCATATAAACTGGATTATCTGCTACTCCTTGCATGGTGCAGAAAGAGTGGAGGTCAGACAGGTGGTTTTGCTGTATGCTGTCCATAAGGCCTCCTTAGGTGTGCAGTTCATCAGGTGCAGAAGGCAGAGTGGAGGGAGGGTACAGTGGGGATACCAGCTGCAGAGCATGGCTGCATTCAGCTCTGCACTCTGCCACTCTGCCTGGGCCCTGATGCCTTCTGAAATGTGGAAGATATGAGAGTGACATGAGAGAAAGGACTCCTTGTCAAATCTAGAAGGGAAAAACAAGACCAGGCAGCTAATGGTAATTTATTGATGCACAGTAGTTTTGGTCCAAAAAGCCCTTTGTCATACTTTCAAACCTATGATTAGCACATAAAAAAGTTACATGAAGGGCTGGAAAATCATAAACAAAAGCAAACACTTTATCATATAAAACGGAATGATTTTTAAAGACAAATAATAAATAAGTTCTGGGTTGATTGATATTGTGTTGTATTGATGTGAGAATGTGTTTACCTTTCCTGCAGTTGAGAACACAGGATAGGGAGAAATGCAAAGTAGCAAAGAGGTGAAGAGAATTATCTCACTGCAATTAGGAGATTGCATGTTAAAAGAGGAACATGTCTCCCATTCATGGGTGCTTAGGGCTGGAACCTATTCCTCTAGACCTTGTCATGCTTACTTTTTGCAAAGATATTCATTTGACCAAGTAGATCTGTTTCAGCACATACTCGTGGGAAGACCCCCCCTCCTTTCTTACACTGCCAGGCAGCACTATGATTAGGAAAGGCTGAGAGACAGTGCACAGGGGAAATGAGATGTGTGAAAGAAAATAAGAGTAGACAGAATGGAAACCCCCATGTTTCATTCTGTGATTTCACTCATTCAGTGTTAAAGGCCAGCTGCCTCCTAGATTGCCTTTCTGCACACTGGTGATTAAGGTTCAGCAATGGAAGAAAAAAAATCTGTTAAGGTAGTCTTCTGCTAGGAAATTATGAAGTAGTATTTAGTCCACTTTTAAAAGTTTCATGCTGGTCCAGGTTTTAGAATATTCTTATTTATTTTCCTTCCATACTTGGTCCCAAACCCAGATCCCCAGTAGTAATTTCTGTCCATAATTTGATTAGAAATGTGGAATGTACCTCAGTCCCTGAGTTCCATTAAATGTCCTTGTTTGAACTGAATTAATAATTCTGTCTTTAATCTCATTCCTATGTTGGAATTCAGTGTCATCATAGGTTTGTAGGGCTCCAGTTAATACCAGAGTCTCTCCAAAACTGGGCAGCTGGATTTGGGCTGCCAGTGCCCAAATCATGTATACACTTATTTGCAGAGTTCTTTCCTCCAAAATGCTCCAAAACAGGCCAAGGGTGGGCTGCTGAGCAGGTTACTTGCCTTTGACGATCAGTTGCAGCCTGTGGACTTTCCATTATGCACTTCCATGTCAAGGTTATTCAAAACACATTTTTGGAAGGTCTGTGAGAATCTGGTTCTATGGCCAGGAATTTGAATAAAAGCTGTGAGACTGGCAGCACTCAGGTGATTTTCCTATATACTCATTACAGCTTTGGAGGAGGCATCCTGATAGAGTTATAGCAGAACCCACATTAAATTGGCTCAATGATATAAACTCAATTCAGGTACCAGCTATTTCCTCCCTTATCACACTTCTGTCTTTGAACACAAATTCAGGGGAGAAAAATCACATGCTGCAAAATCAACATGTGTGCTATGTTGGCCTCACCCACATAACAGCTGTATCTCTTTCTGAAAATGTTGCAGTGCATGGTGAAAAAACAAAACTTACTTTCTTGGCTTTTCTGCTTCCCAACTAATTTCTCTTCTTAAGCAATCCTGATGGTCTTGGTCTTCTCAAAACACAATATAATTTATTTTCTGTGAAGCAATTTTCATGAAAATTGTGAAATACTATTTTAAATTAAAAAGCAGGAATTTGTCAGTATCTGTTGGTTGAGTTTCTGTAACTAAAATATCTAAGAAAACGTACAAGATAATATAATTATTATCCTGACACCTTGTATAATGTAACAATTAAACCTCCTCAGTTATTATTCAGCTGTTCCAATGATATAGAAAGGTGTGAAGCAATTCAAAGAAAGGTAGAAGAAAACAAGGTCTTCAAGGTTATCAAAACTAAAATCCTTTTATTTATTATTTTAAACCAGAAGAATATATAATTTTATAATTAGAAAAAAAGCAGTGTTAAAATAATGTCAAGTCTGAGCACCAAAACAATTGAAGCTAGGAAATGTGAAATAAAGCCAAAATTCTCTTCTCTTCTCTTCTCACAGTGGTATTTAAAAAAGAGAAACCTGAAGCACATCATGGAATGGAAAGAAGCAACAGTCAAATAATGGTCATCAAAGTGGAGTGATACCCAGGAAAAAAATGGAGCAATAAATGAACAATAGCAAAATCAATTTGATCTTTTAAAAAAAGCATTCTCTGAGTTTCTTTGGGAAAAATTCAGATGGGTTGTAAGCATTGGAAGTGGGAAATCTGACAATCCCATTAGTGCTGGGTGCTCTTAAATGAAAGGGGAAAAGAAAAGCCTATGCTGAATATTCCAATATGTATGGGATCATTGCAAAGTAGAGATAAAAGAAGAGTCAATGAATGGGAAAAGAAGCCATGGGAGATGAAGCTAATTCCAATTCTGTAAATTAAAATACTGTTCACTAAAACTAGAAAGAAAGGGCCTGTTGCTACCCTGTGGTACACAATACTCTCCAGTATGCATTTTGTAAATGTAGGCACTTCACTGGAAATCTCCTGCATGATATATGAAGATGTGCAACTATAGGAGACCAATCATGAACATTGATACTGGAACAAAACCTTCTGAAATGCATTTATATTCATGTATATATTGTACAAGACATAATATCCTGGATTTCATACCTGACTTGTCTTATGACTAAAATACTATAAAATGAATTATTTAAATCTTCCGGTTATTTAAATCTTGTGGTAAAGGCCTCAATTTCTGACATTTTTCACTTATATGGTTGGCATATTTCTATGACAAGGTTCAGTCCTGGACAATATGTTATCACAAAGCCCTTGCAGGGGCCCAATTTAAATTTTCAGTCATGATTACTTAGTGTGATTGTTTTCACTTCAGTCACTGGACGAAGAGTCCCTGTTCCTTTCAAAGTACACATGGCTTATCTAAAGTTCAACTTTCTGACACGGGCAGGACTTGGTTGGATATGACAGGTGGTGCTCAATGGGTTTGACCATCATCCATGCAAACTTGCACGGGCGTTGCTTGTTGCAGTCTTTTTGCCAGTATATCACGTTCCTGCGGTTTAGATTTGCTCCAGCACATGCATCGTACCACCAGCCTCCCCCGGGAATGCCATTGAGCTCCAGTTTAGCACAATTCAGAAAGTAATTGTCATTGTCCCTGTCCTTGGTGGTGAATTTCTGGTTGTCATGGAGGTAAGCTTCTGTGTCCAGGGTCAGCGCATCAGTGGCATTGCCCTTGTATAGACCAACTCTAATTCGGTATTGAGACTCTTCACCTTCAATAAGGAATGGTTCATACTGTCCCCATTTGATTTCAGCATCTAGGTTTACAAGTTTAACTCCAAGTATATATTGCACAGAGCTGTCAGTTAACTGATGCATATATTCATTTCCTAACCAGTGGTTGTCGCGAACAGAGCCAAATCCGTATTTGTAGTCCTGCCAAGTCCTGTCAAAGTCAACAGTACTGTTGACTGTAATGTGCTGGATTACTGTCCAGCCACCATCCTGCATGTTACAAGAGACAACAATAGGGTCCTCTTTTGGTTGGATGATGTAAAGGCCATCTCTGGAATTTCCTTTGGAGCGCTGAAAAATCTCAAAACAGTCCCTTGGATAGTCTGAGGAAAAAACCCAACCAACAAATAATTAAAGTAAATTTCTGTTCAAATAGTAAATTTTAGAAATTGAACCCTGTCCTTTAGAGTGAGTGAATGATTGCCTTCTGACTGGAAGCTGACTGACTTCATTCCAGCTGGTGGGCACTTACTTAGCTAAAGTGGGGAAGACTTCGGGGCAGAACACAGAGCAAATGTTCAGAAACTCAAGAAAAGGTTTGTTACCCTGTCATACAATAGAAGTGGTATTGTATGGTCTTGTGACCAACAAATCAGAAGTACACTAAACAGCTTGTAAAAAGCAAATAAACAAAAACAACAACAAAAAAGTGCCCCCAACTTTCTGGAAAGAGAAAGGGACCACAAGTGACTATTCTATCTACTACTAGTCCTGTGGGGAATTATATCATACAATCTTCTCACAGAAAAATTACATTTCTTCTCTTCCAACTGAAAAGCATTGTAGACTTCAATAACTGTCACTATTCCATTAGAAATCTTCATTTGGTTCCCAATCTAATTTTAACAACATCCATTGTCCATCTTCTTTCTTGTGCCATATTGTTCTTTAGTCAATAACTGCTTCTTCCTGGGTAATAAGCCCCCATGTACCATGACAAAACCTATATTTTTAATCAGCCTTTGTTTTGCTAGGATACGTTCTGTTAGGATAAATAATTTCATTTATTATTTCAGGTAAGATAAATCTTTGGTTCCTTATTTGTCTTAGTAGCTTTTCTGCACCTCTTCACTGCAGGATCTCCTAGAATGCAGGTAAAATTTGCACACAGTATTGCAGATGCCCTTGTATGGTGACACTGATTCTTTGAAAGTCTTACTAAAAACATCTTTGTTGATCTTTTCTAGGATTGCATTTTTATTGCTGAGTTTCCTTTAAGCTGGAGTTTGGTCTTTGGTTCTTTGAAACCGATAAGGTCCTCACCCTACAGTAAAACCTAGAATTTTGTACTTTATTTTTCATCTCATTGGTATTACTTAAGAGCATCTGTGGGGCTTTCTATATAATATTCCCAGTTTTCATATTTGCATTCCTCTCCTTCATGTTATCATTAAGTTCTATCACCATATTCCTATTTTTGCATTGGTATACTGCATACAAATGCTGAAAAGATCACTTATAAGCAAATACTTCCAGTCTCACCTTGATTTTATGGCTTACTTTTCTACCCAAGTCATTGTCATTTTCTTTTCAATCTCAATGTAACTCCACCTTCTCCAATTTAATATTGTATTGTATCATAGGCTTTGTAGAAATCCAGGTGGACCCTAAACCTGTTAAATAGTATTATTCAATATAGTCTTCTATATTTGATATTCAGAAGTTCATTGGTACTTCTAAGCCACTCAGGACAAATTTACAGGACTATATAGGCTTTCCAAGGTCTTCAGTTGTATGCCTTTCATTTCCTAATAGGATCTACAGCCATGAATAAAATACTTTAATCTCAATATTATCTGCATGATGTTATTAAATAACCTGAAAGAGCAGACCTGTGTACACAACTCAGTACCCCAGTTTTCAGAACATTCACCTGGTAGACATTGCTGCCTGCCTGCCTCCAAACCTGATCCCATGATTATATAGATGGATTATTTAAGTAATTTATGTAGTTACGTCCAAGTCAGCGATATACACAGTGACACTTGTATTTGCCCCTTTGAATCAACATTATAGAAGAATTTCTACAGACAGATAATAAGAAAAACATTTAGGCCAATTGTTATAAGATTCACTTGGAAAGTGAATTTTATAAACTCTCAACTGCCATCACTCAGGGGACAAAAACAAATCAATCCCACTACTCTGTGTACATTTTATGTGGGATCTACTCTGCTAAATGTATTGAAAACCTACCAAGATAGACCTTGCAAGATAGATAGGCAGAGGGATGCCTCAGTTATAGGTACCAACAGGATCTAGGTATTGAGGTGTAAGATGTAATCTAGATATGATTGTTCTAAGAATAAATCTTCAAATGTCACAAAATTTTATTTTAAGAAAATCCCACAACAAACAAACAAACCAACGAAGAAAAGCCTAGAAAACCCAACCAACCAATGAACCTTCCCCCCCAAAACAAACAATGTTTTCATTTCTCTTGAGTTAGACACCTGCCAAGCAAGGATTTTAAAGATTTGGGACTTTGCGGCAGGACACGTTCGTATTTCAAATTATTTTTCCAGGACTACCATTCAAATCTGCTGGCTGAAAATGTTACAGCAAAAGAATAAAATAAAACCAAGCACACATCCCAGGTGCTCACTGTCTTCATGAGTACCTTTTTCATTGGCGTTACTCAGTCTCTCGTAGTCCCCTTGCGGGAGAAGGTGAGCATTAGCCAGGACCACTGCCTCTTTGGTGCTCACTGATGCAGTGCATTGAGAGAGCAAGAACAGCATAAATCCTGCTGAGCTTGTCAACAGCATCTTCCTTCCGAGTCAGTCCTCCTGCAGAAATACAGAACTGTAACACAGAGTAGAGCTAAAAATAAGATTTTTGGTATGGAACTCCTGAAGGAAAAGGTATTGAAATATCTAGCTTCAACACAGTAGGTCTCTGTCAAAATTGGCTGCTTCCACCTTTGAGGTACCTGTCCTTTCCTGTTGTCTCACACCCCGTTTTCTGACTAGTCATTCCTATGACACAGAACACTGCTGTGACACACCTCTTACCTCTGTCACCTTGTGCCATGCTGAGCAATGAAACACAATGTAATTCTGAGTGTGGCAAAAAGCCATCGAGAGTAATATAGTGAAAAAAGAAAAAGCGCATCTTTTATTTATCAGAGTTGAATTTTGCTTATTTCCTGAGTCCAAACTACAGTGAAAGAGAGACACCAATGGTCGAACTGGCAGAAACAGTAACATGAGCTCTGCTGACTATCTGTAGCTCAAACAGTACTCAAAGACATGGTTTTCCTAGTGCTGGGAATGCTTCCAGACACTGGAGTACTTCCTTAAGCACATCTGAGCTATGCTTTTTCTCAATTTCTATCTACAGATTTAAATAATATGTCACAGGCTTAAATCAGATTAAAAACCCCCAAAGCTCAATAAAAAAAAATCAAAAAGAACTATTCTTTAAGCCCTTTCAAAACCCACAGGAGTTCAATATATTGAGTTCAAACAGTTTTGAGCCTCATTTTATCCACCTTTTTGGGTACAGATCTATTAACCCTTTACCCAATACAGCAAGAAGGCTTAGGCTATTGCTACGCTAAATCCCAGAGTCCTCACTTTGTCAAATCCCAGATTCTCTGAAGAGGAGTTTCTGTATCAATGACAATTTAGACTGAATCAGGATAACAAATGTTTCCTATACTCTCAAAGGACATATTTATTTGGCATCTAGTTGAACCCTTTTAATTTTTTAATTACTTTTAAAATTATTATTATTATTATTTTTAAGGACTGAGCTCCCCACAGTGGCTTTGATGAAGGCAGAAAACAGATCTGGCAAAGAGCTCTTCAGTCAGAGCTTATTTCCTGCCAGCATCAGCACAGTCTATAGAAGCCACTACCCTTCACCGCAGGGGCTTTTGTTACAACAAAGCCACATTCCTTATAAATGTAATGACCTAGCAGCAGATTCAGCAAAGAGTTTCCCAGAGTGAAAAAATATTCAGCACATTTTTTCAAAAAATATCCAAGATAAATCATTGTAATAAAGCTCAGGTTTGAGAGGTAATTTTTCTACCTATCATACAGAAAGCCAGCAAAACGGAATTTTCTATTCTACCTAAAACTATTCAGCAATAACTATGATTTACTATTAACATATAATTTACTATTTTATGCAAAATGTGTCATTTGATGTTAGGATCATAATAAACTAGAAAATTACCTTCCATGAAATTTGACACAGTGCTTCCCTTAAAGCATTTGTTTGCTGTGCCTGTATTTCCTACTGTCATGTATCCCTTTCCCTGAAAGCTTCTATTATTGTTATTATTAAGTATTAGATTTTAAATTACTATAAATCAAAACATAACCCATAAGGAGCATTAAACTTCATGAAATCTGATCTTGGATCTGGAGTTATTTTTTGAACTGTTTAATTTTTCTTTTAGCATTTTTGAATGAATCTTTTTATTTTCACTCATATTTACACATTGAAATGATTTACAGATCCATTTAATTCCAGAATAGAAGTTGGTATTATAAATTATTAAGAAAGCACTCATGGAAAACAACACTTGGCATGCCCCTTACCTCTTTCAAGTGAAGACTGGCAAAGAAGAATACAAATGAATGAGCTCACTCCCTACAGTTGTACTTTGCCTGCTACTTAAGTCCAAGTGAATAAATCAGCTGCAATGTGCTATCTCAAATGCAGCAAAACTGCATATTCCTTATTTCATACTGTGCTTGTTCTGCTGGACTTTGCTCAGACATATTACCCTTGCAAGTAAGTATGTATGAATTATAAAGTACAAAGTTCTTCCATAATGATTAAAATGACATAGTTACTAAATTAAGTTTTTTTGATTAATCAACAGACACAGGGATGGAGAACCCTGAAGAAGTTTCAGTTCAGTAAATTACTTATGTTGCTTAAATAGACAGATGCAGATGCTCAAATTTACTGTGTCATTTTGCATAGATGAGTTAACTAGAAGCTGTACTGATAGTCACATTTAAATTGCACAGAGACAACTTGATTGTTAATTATTAGGAACAATCCAACCATAAACCGTGTTGTTACTTTATGTTTTAACCTGAATGAATCCGAAGCAGTGTCTCAGGGCTCTAAAAACGGAACAAAGAAAAGCAGTACAGGCAGGTCAACAGGTTTGTATTTTAGTTTATGTGGATTAAGAAGAGTTAATTAACATTAATCCAGGTCAAAACTGTAATGAATTAAATGAATTAATCATCGCTATGTATCTGAAACTTGTACTGTCTGTCTGCATGGTCTTTAGATTATGTCTAATCTAGCATTTACCCTTTTAAAGACAAGCCAACACTTAAGTTTTTGGGCTCCTTGATATACTCTGCAATCCACTTTGAACATAGTCCATCCTTGAAACAAACCACAATAAAAATTGATGGAACATTTAAGTCCTGTGCAAACTCTTCTACTTCAGAATTCTTATCAAATCATACTTTCTTCTTCAATAGTTCATCCTCAGTGAGGATCCACATGTGAGGATTATTATTTCATATACAATTAAATAAATACCCATAGAAAATGTTTTAGGAAATATTTGCTTGTAACATTTAAAACTCAGTGACATTTCTCTTCACTTTTAAAGTACAAGCAATGCTTTATTATACAGGAGGATTGCCACAGGAGTCGGAACAGTATCTTCTCCCTGTCACTGCTCAGTAGCAGAGCTACAAGGAAAAGTTTAAGAACACATGCTCTTTGCTTTTAGCATTATGAAGCTCAGGGAATTTCTGATCTCTCTGTATTTGACAATATCTAATTTATGGTTAGTACCAAATTTTACAAGCCTTGCTAAGGCCTGAGGATACTATATGGCAGCTTATGAAATAATAAAATTACTTTGAACAGACACAGATCTTGCTGAAACAGACTGCTAAGAAAAGGCAGGGGATGGTAACTTTCCACTCTGTCCATATTGATATACTCTGAAAAACACTATTTGCTCTAGTGTTATTTATTGATAGGACTCTTGTCACCACGATATAAATTGGGGTACATATTTGTTTTGGGCCTTTGATTCCCATGTATTCCATCACTGTTTATCTCCTCCCTCATCTTTCCATTTTCCTTTACTTTGTTGTTTGCTTCTTTGTTGATTTCCAAACTTTCATCTGAGCTGGCAGAACAGAATTGAAGTGGGAAGTGTTTAATTAGAAGAGAGAGGGAAGGGCACCAGCATTGATTCACTCATGCTCAGAAAAGGCATCTATTTCTGTAGAAGAAAATGTTGAAAAAACAATTAAAATCTTTACATATCTCTCTCTGCTCTTGATTCTGAGAATAATTTTCCAACCCTGAAAATTATATAATGATCTTAAGGTGAGACTACTTCACATTGATATGGCTTGGTCGGAACGCATTTCAAAATAAGGCATTGCTATAATGCCTCACTGTAGCCACGGTAATTAAGATACTTATTTTCCTAGCCCTATGACCAGTATTCCTTCTCTACAATATACTGAAGTTTCAATTATCCTTCTGAGTCTGCTCAGCTTTAACTGGCAAGAGTTCATCTGATTTTTTCCAATTCAGGCTCTCCTATGTGGAAAGACTCTACAAGCACAAGTGAGTGCTTTGGGAAAACAAACTAACAAATCCCACTAAACAACAAAATCAGGCCATGGAAATACTTCTGCAACTTTGAGTGATTTTGAATTGCTTGGCAACCTTGGCTAAATGCACTTTGGTATCTTTGTATAGGATCAGTAATAAAACACCTGTTCATAACATTTTCACTTGTTCTTGAACTTCTGAGCTGGCAATGGCATATGAAGTGTGTGTTTTGCCTGACAATGCAGAAAGCAGTTTACTAAATGCTAAAACACGTTGCACATAAGGCTATTTTCAATATAGTTTTTAAATCTCCTTTTACACATTATTTGTAAGATGACATTATTTGGGAAATAAACAAAAGCATACTTTTTGACTGAATGTAAAACAGAACAAATGCTTCACTCCTATAAACATTTGACTTTTTAAATTTCTTCCGATTTCTTATGAAAATATTTCAAGAACATAAGTAAACACTAAAAACATATTCTTCATGTCTTCCTGCTGAACCCAAGACTAAATTCTAAAGGTGTAGAAACTTAACTGAAATGAAAAGGCTTTGCTTTCAACAAAAATACTGAAAAATATATCCAAATCCATCCTCATGAAAGACATTGCAAAATAGCTCTTGGGTTAGCTGACAGGTAGGACTGGTGGTAAGGAAAAATTTAAGTTACTCAGGTAGCTTTGAAAAACTGTATGATAGGACATCTGGTAAATGACTTTTTTATTCTAAAGGTGGCAGCAATTGCCAGATACAAAGACTGCAGGTGAAAACTGCTGGAGAGTATTTGTGTGAATGCAACTTAAGTGACACCTACCTTAAGATCGTAGATTTTGTGATTCTGAGGAAAAGTATGTGCAGCATTGTAAGGACAATATATTTAAAAAATAAAAAGTCAGACCAATAAACTTAAGCAACCATTTACTAGCCTATCTTGCTAAGAGTCTGAGAGAGACAGGGCTTTGAGGGGGCTGGCAATTAATAAAAGGTATTATAACGAAGGTGAAATGACAAACTATTTCTCATGAAGAAAGGCAGGAACCATACTAACAGCTCAAAAGGTCTGGTTCAAAAGTTCTTCAAAAATTTGAAAGTTGTGCAAGCGAGTGGAGTCAAAGGACAAATCCTAAGAGTGACTATACAGGAATAACACAATAACTGATTTTGATAAAATTAGAGGTTAAGATTAAAAATGTTACCACTATCAAGGGACATAAAGCCCCAATAAATATTCTGTAAATGCACTGGATGTAAAAAGAAATCAACTCTAAAAATCCATTATTTAAGGAGGGAAACAGGAAAATGACACAGGGATTTTTTTGTTGCAGACTTCATAAACAGTGGTCAGTGAATTTTAATGAAGGAGTAGGACTGGAGGCCAGATTAGGTGAAAAACATATCAAAGATACTGAGGTAGATAGGTGGCAAGTGTAAGTAGCAAGTGGCAAGGAAAAATAAAATTCTATACGCACCTTATGAAAAAGCAAAAGTCCTCTCAACCATTTACAATTACCTTTTAGAAGTCATGGATGTCCCAGAGGATTTCCATGGGCCTGTATTTTGAAAAGGGGGAAAGCTAAGTGAAATAAAGAGTGAGCTACATTTCAAAACACAGAAAATAAGAGAAGGACGACAAAAAATAAAACCAAGAAACCAATCCCAAACAAAACAAAAAACCAAATCAAAAAAAACCCAAACAAACCAAAGAAACCCAAAGCAACCAGACAATGATAAGGTGATAAGCAGCCAGCAAAGACTGGCCAAGAAAGAAATCAAACCTGGCTTGTTCCTCTTTGCTACAGAATCCCTACCTTTCCTGACCTTTGGTCCTTCCTCTATAAACATTCCATAGAAAGTTCCATATGCTCCCAAAGTGCCATTAAAAGTATCCCACAATAACATTTAAACAATTGCACAGCGCCCTTTCCCCTGCACCCCACAGCAAGTCCCCTGTAGGTAATACTTCACTCTGCAAGGAGCTCTGGGAGTTTGTCTTCGAGTTTTACACCAGGGACAATGGTATACTCATTCTCCTTTGATAGGCTTATGAGCAGAGAAGTCTGCGCCTTCCAGTTTTCATGATTATATTAACTAGGGTTCCTCTGCATGTTTCCATTCATTTGAACCTTGGGAGGCTTTTGAGTTCAGCATGATTAATACCATGGTCTAACAACAGCATGGTACAAAGACCACAGCCTCTGATTTGGGAGATTCGAACTGGACATTTGGGAAAGCTTGTTCACCAGGAGTAGTGGAGCATAGGAAAAGGTTTCCCAGATGGGTTGTGGAACCTCCTTATTTGGAAGTTTTTAGTAATGGTTAAACAAAGCATGGACGAACTGAACTAGTGTTGGTGATAATCCTGCTCAAGGTGAGGTTGCCTAGAGATCACAAAAACAACCAACACTTCACCAACTGTCTGGACTTCAGAGACAGTAAATCTTAAAAGTAAGTAGCATTTCAGGTTTGATCCAGATTTGGCATATTGCAAAATATGAGTCATATTTTCAATACTACTCATTTAGGTATCAGTCATCTTTCAGGATAATTTCTACTATAAAAACACATTTAGTAAAATCAGTAAAATGAAGATATTTTCTATCTCAATGCACCAGTTTAAGTACCTGATCAAAAACAAATAGAAAAATACACAAATATTTGATTCAACAATTTCAGATGATTATCAGCCTGAAGATTTTTAACAAGCAATGTGTTGATCTTCATTTAAATCAATTAGCTATAACATTTAGTTATAACACTGTCGCTTAACCTTGTAATTTAGAGTCTAAAATTTATTTTCTCAACTGGGACAAGAAGCAGCTGTGCTTGTTGCCATGACAACCATCTCATTCCCAAATAGAGATTCTGTGACTGGTTGCTCTCTAGCAACCTCACAGCTCAGTAGCATTGCAACATACCATTGCAAGGAAAGCTTGGAAGGATCATGAAAAGAATGCTTCAAAACATAACGCAGTCTTTAATTAAACAAGTTAAAATCTCAGTTTGATGATGAGCCCAAGGAAAAAACCAAACCAAAACTCCAAACCCAAACTTGTATATCCCACCACTCTAATTGTTGCTCTGTGAACTGACTACGGAATCAATCTCTCCTGGAAATCTGACAGATCTCATTGTCTCACACTAACTACATGACTTAGTTTCTTGATCCTGCCGTTTAAGGAAAATGGCTAGCAATGCATGAAAAATACAGGGGGTGGATAGGGTGGGAGCAGAAAAATTTCTCACAAAACAACACATTTCTCTGCCCACAGCTCTGCCCAGGAGAGGCTGAGATCACATCATAAAAATTAGTCAGATTGCTCAATGACTACTGAAAGATTTTAAGGAACTACAGTGTTAAGAACCTATAGTCTAAGAACTTGAACAGAAAATCTGCATACCTCTTTAACACACTGGTTGTGAAACAACCTATAGCATTTAGAATTAAGGGAAGATCATGCACAGGTCTCAGGGTTACGGTTTAAATTCTTGTTTATTTAACCTTGCTTCAGTCTGGTTGGCTAATGACCTTTCCTGACTACTGTATTTTAAACACTGCATGGTTATGGCACACTTAGGCCACTGATGATGGTCACTCAGAGGAGACAGACCTGGAAGTGCTACAGCAGCACAAGGTCATACACATACTAAAAGTACATCTCTACAGTGTAGACTAAGAGTTTCTCATAATCTACTATCTGCAGCCATGCTGTCTGTGTTCCACTGCTGAGACCAATAGCTCTGGCACTGGCCGGAGAACAAATACTAAACTTCCCTTCAAAAGGAACATTGTATAGCAGAGCAGCATCTTCAGATGTGTTCACATATTTTTCCACAGGTATTAATATAACCTGTCTGCACTAGTAACTTTAGTCTGTATTTTGTTCATAAAGGAGCTAACTGTAGCAAGAAAGTACTGCTAAAAATAGCAAACACTGTAGAGTCCAATTCACAGTTTAGACTTCTGTTGATGAACCATATTAACACCCTCAGCGACACATGTTGCTATTGCAGAAATCCTGCTTATTCAAATTCCTAACTTGAAACACAAAAAATTTATTAGGTGGTAAAATATGTATAAACAAACTATATGTAAAGTATTAAAAATACTTCAAGGAAGTAGACAATATGAGCACTACTAAAGAAAGAAAGAAAGAAACAACAAACAGTGCTTAAATCAAGTTAGAAAATTAAGTGTTTATAGATGTAACCACTTCTTGGAAAGAAGCAAATTTGAGAAAGTGGAAGTTTATTTTGTTTAAAAATAAAAAAGCTATCAAATTTGAACAATGTACAAATGATTAAAAAGGGCTAACAAGGGACTGCAAAAGTATAAAGGCACTTAATGAGCTTCAGAGGGCAAGTGTCTTCCATTATATACAAAAGATGCATAGAGAGCTAGAACGTATGAAAGAGAGCATGCAGATTTTTTGTAACATAGATTTAAGATTGAAAAAGGCAGAATTCTGCAAGTGTGGTTTTTTCCTATGTGATGCCAATGAAGTCAGTTGAAACCAGCAGGTGACTTTTGGTGTTAATTTATTGGAATTGAAGTTGACATTTTTCATGATGAGCTATCCAGTTCCCTTGAACATTTTGTTCAAATTTTCTTTCTCTCAATAAACCCCTGTAAACAGTGCATTATGTTAAACTCTTGTATTTGCAGTGAACTGTGTCTGATTCTGTACAATCCCTCTAATACTCTCCTTAGAGTACACTTAGAGGTTTTGAAAAAAAAAACTACAAGAAAATAAGTCTCAAACATATTACAAAGGAAGCACAGCATTGTGATCAGACCTTTCCAGGGCAAATGACCTCTCCACCATTAGTCAGCTACCTGGTGATAGAAATAATTGGTTGCTACCACAGAAAACACAAGTGATGTATATAATTATTTCTGCCAGCACCAGCTGAGTAGAGCTTGCTACAGCAGTTTCAACAAGGCCCTTGTGGGCTTCATAAAAATGAAGGGCAAATAGAAGTGGAAAAACACTGTAAATATCATGTGAATAGAAGTAAAATAAAAAAAAACAAACCAAAGACAGAGTACCAACGCCACAATTCAAATCCAAACTCGAGATGTTTACAAGAAAAGGTTTCTCACGAAATCTCTAATGTCTATAAATTCATGTGTCTAATATGCAGGGGACCCTTACAAAGCTATGGTTTTATGAAAGGACCATCTGGATCCTTTCATCATAATCTTGGGAACACCACCATAGTTAATTCTCATCACTTTTGGTAAATATGATGGTGGATGCTGCACTTACTTCACTATCAGCCTGTCTTTTAGTAACTGTTCCACTGCTCATCTGAGCTCCTCCCCTTTCTAAGCGAAATACAGCCTCATTAGGAGGTTTGACCTCCAATTTCTGAAGTTACACTTTTCCCTTAGGGTATTCTACTACCACAGTCAATATCTTTACTAATACAGCTTGTACATCCCTCCTGTCAAGCTTCAGCATTCTGAACCATATCCATGGATGGCTGAGAAAACCAGCTGGTAGGAAAAGAAACACTACTCCCTATTCCCAAAAAGTAAAGTCTTACTCTGTTCTGATTCCAAGAATGGAAGTATTAATCCCAAGTATTTCACTGGATTCACCTTCCAGCTGCATGGTAAATAGCAGTCCTGTGCCCTGCACACCAGACTATGAGCTTGAGTGTCCTGTTCTCCATTCTGAAACACAAAAACTCACACCTGTGTGTACCAGACAGTGAGGACATCCTTAAAGAATCTTGAGAGCTTCTGAGGAGAACATTCTAATATTTCAAGAAGAAAAATGTTCCTTTAAAATGTTCCTTTTCTTTTTTACTTGCTCTGTTTTTAAAACAGTTTCACCACCTTTTATATTATTTTTAATGTTAGTAGTCATATTTAAAGAATAAGGTGAAAATTCAGTTTTAGTTGAAAAATGCCATGAAAGGTTTTCTTTCTGTTGCATAGTCACTACCATTTGCCCTTGACTGAATGACAGCCTTTAATTTTATTCTTACCAGCCATGCAGAACCAAATACATAATACAAATGAGTTCAACTGTAATGTTTAGTGCATCATTAATAAAGGAGCTAACTAGCTGAAGTTCCATGAGCACAGAAAGTTATGTTGTCAATAAATCTTCATAAGCTTACAGGAAACAAAGTACTATTAAGGGATCCCTGCCAGCATAATTAAAGGAATAACCTTGTGATTTCAAAAGTAGACAGGTTTTTCTGGAGAAACAATATTTATTATGACAATATTTATTGTGACTAAAAGCTCCCTGAAAATTGTATTAATTTATGGCCTGAACCACCTGATTTTACACAGAGTTCAAAATAGTCATTAAGATCCAGGGTCCTGTCTTTACAGCCACTTAAATGATGAAAACAGTAAGAATTTTTTGAAATTCAGGGTTCTTTTTCACTAAGGATACTGCTTGATTTTTGGCACTTAAGGTGTAATAATGTATTTAATCAGTCCACTGGCAGACCATTTCACAGAATGAAGCCTACATGAAGCAGGGGAAAGCTGGCTAGATTGTACCATTTAGGGAAGGGCATTCAATGGGTGCCCAGCTTTTATGTAGTGATGGAGGGAGACTGATGAGCTTGATCTCTTGAATGGTTCAGCAATCTTACCCAGCTGGAAAGAAACATAGGATCACTGCTTTTTCTTCATTCATGTGGCTAATAGGCAAATACAGAAGTCAGTGCTCTCCTAAAAGCTGTTATTACAGTTCCCTTGCTCACTTATAACAATTTGTCCATGTATTCTGGCACTACTGCCAACACTACAGTCATCTAAAAAAGTGTCTGTAGAACATCACAAAAACGGTTTTTCATCTACCATTTTTTCAAACCTTAATATTTGTTTCAAATATACCATGACAGCAATACTTAAACTTTCTTCTACCTTTGGGGTCTTTCTTTTTCTCCTTATAATTATTTATAGCTTCAAGTATCTTACTAAATAAAACATCACCAGAGAACTTCCCTGGACACAGGAGATAATTAATGGAGATACAGACTACAATTAAGCCTATTAAATAAGACTTTCCCAATGACCTGTGCACCACAGGTGCATCTTGTACTTTTCCTGCCCAAGAATGTGCAAAGTGTGCATATGTATTTTTTTTAACCTTTCAACATACTTTTCTCAGTAAATCTGCTTTTCCACTGATAAGCAGCTCGAAATTTTAAGTTCTTTCAGTATTCCTTAGCTCACCAAGAGTAGATGTAAACACTTGTATTTTCCTTTAGATTGTTAAATAAGTGTAATATATAGCTGTATGTATCCATATTCCACTCTGACACCTCAGAATGCAAACCACTAAGGATTTGTTATTATTTATGTTTTACATTGCTTATTTTCCTAGGAGAAGCAAGGAATACAAATTTACTACCTCCTAACTATTAACAGTAGGAGCAGGATTAAGGGCAGACATCATGTCGTAGACATGGAAGTGAAATCCTTTTAGTACCTTAAGGTATTGCTGTCACTGTTAGCCTGTAAAAATAGGGTACTTTTATCAAACTGTAAAAGCAACTTTGCCCTCTTTGAACTACTGATCATACAAGACCTTTATGCACTTAAAGGTCTATTAGCACCCAAGTGGAGATGTTTAAATGGATCTTATTGATTTAATATACTTCTTGCTAAGCTGGAAACTAATACTCACTTAAATTGCCTAGATTGCTTTGAAAATCTTGACATGCGGTTTTCTGAAATGAGTTGCTCTAAAAGATATGTATCAAGAGCTACATAATAATGTTTAACAAAGGTGCTCTTTAACAAGATTACATACTGGATTTTCTTCAGTAAGCTCACAGCCATACTATCTGAGTATCCAATATTCATTACTAAATTTATCTTCACAATTACTTTTATAAGTCAAGCTTATCATACCTCATACACAGAAATTGAAACAGAAATCATAAATGAGTTGCACAAAGTCTGACAGCTGCAACAGAACCCAAGGCACTTGATTCTGAAGTCCTCTTCACAAATACAAATCTTAACCACAAGTCAGCTTACCTCTCTGGAGCAATACACAGCCCATTTAAGGAGCTGTTATCACCCACACTTCATCAAAAAGATAAAGAGCACCAACAAATATTTTCTGTTTAAAACAGTGAGGTGAGAAAGCCACACATTAATTTTCTTCTTTATATGTGAAGAATGTAAGCATCTCTGATGATGTAATTGATAAAATTATTTCAAACTGTTCTAAATACCTTCCAGGCCATCTTAAATGACTAATAGCTAAAACAGTCTTCAGCAAAACATGTCTCTTCCCCTTTCTATGTGGTCTGTCATAAACTCAGTTGCCCACTCACTCAGAATATAGCTAAATGAGCTCTTTGGCTACAAATCCTTCAGATGCAGTTAGCTCACTGTATTACTCACACTCAGTGACAGAAGCAGAGAATTCTTGCTTTTGACTGCATGTCTCTGGTGCTTACTTTCTGCTAGCCTCGGGATTTCTTCAAACCTTCTGTGAGCTGATTTAACTCCCTAACACGTAAGAGAAATCCAGCAGAAAGATGATCCAACTTCTCTTCCTAAGTCAATGAATGACAAAGCCCGAGAACTTGTAGTCAGAAGGTAGTACGGTTACCAAGGGGAAGGAGAGGGAACATGTCTTCCTCCTTTTGGCAATAAGGAAATCAGCTTGTCTATAGTTCAAGCAGATTCTGTAACTCTTTTCTATTCTGAGGTATCAGTTGCTTCAACATAGTCAGCCTTTTTACCTCAAATAGCCTCATAAAAGGCAGCTACATTTTTTTGGAAAATGGAGTTGTCAGATCTAACACGGAAGAAAGACTACTAAAAATCTCTAAATATGAAAATAAAACTGAACTATAGCAAATGTTTACTTTTGCATAAAGACAACCTTGCATTATAATAGTAAGTGCTAACAAGTAAGTTTTGCCTAGTGGCATTTATGATATTTCAAGACCACATTACAACTTTAATTGATTGTTCTGGTTTTGGCAGTGGTAGAGTTATATCCTTCACAGAGGTTAGGTTAGTACTGGGCCATGTTTAGGATTTGTGCTGGAAACAGTGTTGATAACACAAGGACATTTTCATTACTGCTGCACAGAGCTAAGGCCTTTTCTGATTCTCACCCCATCAGCCAAGTGACTTGGGGTACACAAGGAGCTGGGAGGAAATACAGCTGACCCAAGCTGACCAAAGGGATATCCCAGCCCATGTGGTGTCATGCTCAGCTTATAGAGCTGGGGAAACAAGGAGGGGGACCTTTGGAGTGATGGCGCTTGTTTTCCCAAATGAACATGTGTGATGGAGCCCTGCTGTCCTGGGCATGACTGAATTCCTGCCTGCCCTTGGGAAATTGTGAATGAACTCCTTCTTTTGCTTTGTTTGCATATATAAATTTTGCTTTCCCTATTAAACTGCCTTTATCTCAACTCACGAGTGTCTGCACTCTCCATCCCACAGGGCAAAGTGAGCGAGCAGCTGTGTGGAGCTGAGCTGTCAGCTGACATTAAACCATAACAATGACCAATGGCTTTAAGTGACCAAGGCACTCTTTGCTCACTTAACATGCAGATTCCAGCTCTAAAATTACATAAAAAAAGGTACCATTGTAACTAGCATTGGCTCAGCAGCCAAACAATACACTTCTACAAATTACTTATCACAAAGGTGTCTGAAAACTAGGTGAATAATGTACAAGACTCAGGGTAACAAGATTTTTGAGCTTGGAGTCTTCAGATAACAGGTTTCTGAGAGTGAGGCAGAACTTTCTGCTGAGGAAGGCAGGGGAATGGTACACTGCATCTGATCCTGAAGCATAAAGAAACTGCCTGGACCTTTATATAAAAGTTCTAAGAAAAAGAGAAGTGTTGAATATTCCATACGCACCTTCCAGCTTTACTAGGATCCTGACAATTCCTGTCAACTTTTTTACTCTGAACATTTAACAGAGACTTTCATCTTTTCATGGCTTGAATTCTCCACTCTCCCTTGAAGACAAATCAAGAACGTGAACAGACACAATGAAAGAAGGCAGAAATATTGCTGTTCCTACCTATCTAACACGGAAAAATGCATCACTATGATTAATTAATGAACAAACTGTGATTAAAACAAGTTATGCAATTTGTCATTCCAACTGCTGGTAAACAAAAGTAACTCATGGCTTATACTTTCAGGATAGCATAGTAACAATGCTAATTGCTTCATCTTCAAAGAACTGTGCTGTTTATCCAATCAGTTTTTCAGTAAGATACTGCTAAAAGAGATTGTTTGGTTTTTTTACCCAAGGCAACATGACACTCATTTCAGGAAAACATTTCAGCAAGAATATCTAAATATCCTTGACTCCATTGAATACATTTTACTTAATATATGAAACAAAAAGACATTCAAGCAAAACAAAAAGAGATCAGAAATGTGCAGCTTACTTTGCAAAGACTTAAGTCTTCCTTGTCCACAAAATCTTTGGATTATTTCTTCTCCAATATTTTAAGAGTTGACTTAATCCTGTGCATGAGTAGTTTATTCTCTTGCAGCTTTTATATTTCACAGCATACTTCTAAGTATATATTCTAATAAAATTTATATCCCTTCTAAGTGCAGAACAAATAAATGAATTGGAATTAATTTTCTTCAGGTGTACTGTAGATTAATGTTATATACCACGGATACTGCACAGATACTGTTACCTAAGAAGTTAGCAATTGTAAAAATGGGAAAGAACAGCATTTGTGCTGAAAAACAGGAATGACTTGAAGACAGCAGTGTGAAACATTGGATTATTGCATTAATTATTGGTTCAGACCAACTAAAGTGTGTGTGTGGGGGGAGATGGGACAGCTCAAATTTCATGAAGGTGGAGTAATGCCCTATTCCAAGCCCCAGCCCCTTGGTAGCCACTGGGAGCCAGAGCAGATAAAAGCAGCACCACGTGGCCATCAAGTGGTCATGGCTCTGCCATCTCCTGGCCTCCTGGCAGCTGGATCTACACTGGACCTGGAGTGGTAGCTATAGTTCTCTCTTTTTCTCTCTCTTTCTTTACTACCTCCTCTTCTCCTCTTAATCTCCTTTCTTGGTATTTGGGTATTTT
>JAOXXN010000065.1:31614080-31630962 GCA_026770055.1 Myrmophylax atrothorax | reverse complement strand
TATCCTCAAGTACATACACGTGCTTCTGCATCACAAGAACATATAGAAAAGGATTAATTCTGCTTGGATCTTATGACATACCCTAGAAACAGCATTGTCAGGAAGTATCACGTGAAGATCAGCATTTATGCACATGATAGTTCATAAACTTAATTCTTAGATTCACTAAGACAGCTTTATGGAATTGAAGGCATTATACAGCTATTAAGACATTTCACTCATGTCACCTTTAACCAGATACTATACATGTACATTCAGTAACAGTAAAACTGATTCCTAGCCATTTGAGAACTAAATACAAGAAGCTGAGCTTGAATATTAGTGTAAATAGTTTAAATGAATTAAGATCATGACAGAAAAATAATTTCACAATGGAAACACCAGAATCCTGTTTTTACAGTCTAGCAGCTGCCTGAAAACAATAAAAAAATTCATTTAAAATAAGGCACAGATACTGACAATGTATAATACTGTATTACTCATGCTGTCAAAATACAACTTCTGGTGGTTAAAAAAAATACATTATTTTATTAGATGTTCCTCAGTAACGATCCTCAAGTCAATCTTACCTTACCTCTAGAACAAAAGCACCATGCACAGTTACGATCTGGTAACTCCATGGCCACATACGGAATTCATTACAAGCCTAAGTATTTACATCTACAGCTGTATTTTTAAATACTAGAACTATCCCTTTGATCAATTACAACTATTACTTCTTCTGTTATCAGAAGTAAATGGCCAGGAGTTACTTCATTTTGTCTATTAAAAAACCCACAAAGATCTGAGTTTCCATTATCTTTACAGTATTCTCCTTGAGGAATAATCTAAGAGCTTCAGCAACTGCTACCCAAATTATGAAGCTAGACTTTACGTTACTTTTGCATTTAAGTGCTCAACAGAACAGTAAAGAATACAAGAATGTTGTCATACTGTAGTTTCTTTAGATTTTTTAATTCACAGCAAGAACATTTGAAAAGTTCTATCTCAAACTCTTTTGAACATGAAGTATCTCTAATGATAACTAACAATTCTAGCAAAAAAAATTTGGCTATGTGCATGTCTACAGATTGTCCCACAGATTTCTCATGTTTCAGATGTCCCAGAAACTCTTCTCTGGAACTGAGTGCCCTGGGAAGTGCAACACCTTTGGTGGTTAACAGAATATTCAAATAACCAAAAGCACCAAGTTCTGATGACATATTTCTAGTTGACCTTTAGAAGTCAGCAATAATGATACGTAAGCTAAATACAAAATGGAGCAACAGGAGGCCTAAAGTTGTTGACCACTACAGGACTTAAAAATTCATTTATTTAATCTGTAAAGCAAAAACCACTTGGGGCTACCAAAAGACTCTTCTCCTGCACATTAATAAAAGTGCACATGCTTTATGCTAAGTATGAGAACAACCCTTGTAAGTACTTAGTTTTCTAAGGAAGTAGATCTGGTCATACATGCTGTGCATGTGTATTTACGTTATAAGTAAAGAGCTGGCACTTCGTAAGTTTTAATTAAAAAAGCACGCTTCCTAATCA
Organism: Myrmophylax atrothorax; assembly: GCA_026770055.1. NCBI lineage: Eukaryota > Metazoa > Chordata > Aves > Passeriformes > Thamnophilidae > Myrmophylax > Myrmophylax atrothorax. The sequence goes on along the minus strand of JAOXXN010000065.1, from coordinate 31,629,426 downwards.
CAAAATTTAAAAGGCAACAACAAACCTAAAATCAAGACTCCCTCAGAGCTACTAAGATATAGCTTTTAAATTAAAATAGAACAGCATAGCAATATGACAGCAAAAGAATTTATAGCTGTATTGTCACTGCTATTGTTGGTGTAAATTTGCCATCATTGATCAGGCTAGAACTTAATTAACATTGCAAAAGCTCTTTGTCTGTTTCTTAAAGGAGGTAGTATAAAAAGGGTGTGATTTGAATAACATGGCCTCACCTGGCTGTAAACATTTCAAACAATAGACATAAATATCTATGATAAAAAGTACTGTGGAAGATATTCTAGAAATTGGGGTTTTTTTTGAACTTATAAAGAAAAAACAGTAGGTATATTTAATATATTTACTTATTTGCATGTAGTTTAAATGATACAGAACAAGATTACTGTGTTAGAAATCCACATACAATATAAAAACATTTGTTAGACATAAATTCACCATTCTGCTGACATTTTTTGCAATAACTGTTTATCCAAGCTTAACTTCAGGTATTTATAATATTTTTCATACATGAATCTTTGTAAATGTGCAATGTTTCATTAACTACACAATGTGAAACCCTGATTTTTGTAGTTTTTTATCACAATCTTGAACATAATAGCTATTTGCATCTGAACACATTGGCTTTTTGAAACACTAGTAATTAAGGCATCTTTGCTGTATAGTTTCTATTTAGTGCAAACAAAAACTGTCTTTAATAATTTGATTTAAACATAAAAGTAACTGAATATCCCAAAGCTGGTTTTTTTAATGTAATTGGAAGATAGTTGTGCATTTTTTGGAGTTCTCTTGTGAAAGAGACATTTAAAAGCTCTTAATGCTGATTGCTTTTGTTGGTTCCTTATAACTGGTTCTGCTGTCTTGTCTTCATGACAGTGTAATTCATCTTCTTTAATGCAGTGTTGTAGGAAAATACAGTAGCATTTAAATGAATACCTAGTAACTGAGCGAATCCCAAATGCAGCAAAGGCATACAGTTTTCATAGTGCACTTTCACCTCACTGAAGTAAAAGTTGCTCCTACTAGACATTTTTCCACTTCAATGTGAAGTAGATTGCTAGGATTTTGTTAGTGGTTTCATTAAACAGCTTGACAGTTCAGTTCTCTTCTGCCAGTATTTCTCAACAGGCTTTCAGTACATATTTCAGGGATACTTTAGGGGATTGTTTCACCACATAAGCACACATAGTTTCTCAATTGTGTCAGTGTAGCTGTAATAAATAAGCATTTACATCCTAGAAGGAAAAAAAGAAAAGGAGAAAGTATTCATCACATTATTTATAGCTGTAATATTGACTCTAAATCTGAAGCAGGGTAACCAAACAAAACCATAACACAGTATTTGGCCAAATTTCAGAACAAGTTATCATCATGATTACTTTCAATTAATGCTTTCAATGACATTTCTTTATCTACTGAAAGGCCTGCAAGACCACCAGGACTGGTTTGCAAAGCCAGAAGTTTCGTCTATTATCCCTGTGCTCCCTGCATACACAGGAAGGATAATCATCATCGTATGGCAATGTAGTTTAAATACGCTAAATGTGATCTTCCTTCACCCAGTCCCTCCAACGTACTGCTTTTGGTCCTGACTTGCTCAGGTGACCCTGATCACAATCTATCCCAATATACAGCAGGAAGCAGGCAAATGAACATAAAGGGAGCCTGAATCCTAGAGAAACCAACTGACACTAGCTATAGCTGCTATGTCAATGTAGCAAAAGAACTGGGCAGTCTATGTTAGATGCTCTCACAGTTCTACCAGTTGGGAGTTAGAACTCAGTTGTTCTGCATCCCTGCTGGCTGAAACTCTGCAAGAAGCTCATCATTATCCTTGTAGGGGCATCAAAACTGAAGCTGCAGGTCCACAGCTGTCCCAGGAAAACAAGAAATAACTTACTTGTTTGATACATCAAAATGATCAATTCTGTAGGCATAGAATTAGATTGCACAAAACTCCTTAAGATGTAAGTAAAAGATGTTCTCTCTAAGTTATTTTCACGTTCACTCAAATCCTGCACATATTCAAGCAAGTGTCTGCTCTAAGTCCTTTCTCACTGTCTGCCTCCATCACATCCCTTCATGTAGAGAGGTTTCTTACTCAGTGTAACTCTCGGTGCCCAGGCTCAGAAAGCCATGTTAGTAGAGATGAGCACAAGCAGCAAAGCATGCATGTACCAGACAATCTCATTATATTACTGACACCACAACCTACTGAGAAAGGAAAACAGGGATTTGCCTCAGATAGGTATGCTCTTCTGCTCTCTACAAGCTCTTAATTTTTGAAGCATTAGCTCAGCAACAAGCTTTAAAATTTAGTATGTTGTCACTTGCCCCAGTCACCTGAGGTGCAATACTAACGACATTCCTGAGCTAAGAGTCTCCATTCTGCCTTACACTTACAACAGTGGGTAACAAATTTCAGAGAAAACATCTGTCCTTTCCACAGTCTACCTACTCATCTGAGCACTTTTTAACTCAATTTTGTGGCTTTTTACTATGAGTTAATTTTTTATTAAAGAGATGCTTCCTCTGTCAACAAAGAAAAAAATGACAAAAAACCATTATTAGCATTGTGAACTACACTACTGCTATCATAGGGAATCCACCCCAGACTTCTGTAAAAATCATGCAATATATTTGAGCATTATTGGAAAACAAGCAGAGGTGTTCCTATCCATCCACAGTTTGGCATTAATAAAACAAGAGGAATACTGCAAATGATACAACTATGTTTATTAGCGAACACAACTAGAACTGGATTACCTTAGCTATACTACCAGTATATCCTGGAACCAGAGTAAGATGATTCTCCTGTTCCCATAAAACACTTAGTTGTTGTCTTAAAATATGAATATTTCTGAAAAAGAATGAACAACACTTTAGGTAGTACATTTCAGTAGTCTTTTTGACTAAAATGCATTATTAATACTGCATAATGACTTAGCCTATACAATAGATATTGTCACAAAATCTGAAAAAATTTGATCCAACTTCTACAGCAATTGCATAGCCCCTGGCATGGCTATGTTCTACATGTAATAAAACACCATTAAAAAAACCCCAACAACCCCAAAACCTTGACTATCCTTAAAGTAAGCTTCCAAATACTATCTGTGTCTTAAGAACAGAACTACTTTTAAGTACTTTAAAAGCTTTTGCTCTCAAATTCTGAATATAATTTTTTCTTCTGCAGGCAAGATCCTATTGATCAAAATTAAAAAATACTGACACAAAATAAGCTACAGAAACACATTTAAATACTTCCCAACACTATACTCACCCATCCTCTGCCTTTTCTGTATGTGCAGATAGTTCTGACCACCATCTTTTAATGACAGCCTGAAGCCAGTTTAAACCAACTATCACATATCTGTAACAACATATTTTACATATTATGCACTTACTGTTCCCCAATATCTACAGGCCAGATAAAGTGTCGAGATAAATTGGCAAGCAATTAAGAAAGCAACACATTTTCCATCCTGAAAGATGAAAAATCTAGACAAATTGGCAAGTTTAAATACTTGCCCACCTTTGCAATTTCTAAGTGGTAAGCTGAAGTTCTTGTTGAAAAAGTAGACATTCTTCAGCTATTTTGCCTAAAAATGCTGCCTTGATTTGATGTTATAAAGAATACTAAACCCTCAGTGCTATTCTGTTTTACTGTTTAGGATAAAGAATTCTGCATAAGGGCAAAGCCAGTCCCCTCCTCCAAGTCCTTAATCTTATAGAAAAATTTTTGTGCCACTGGTTTGTTTCAGCATAAAGAGGTTCACAGGAAAGCTCCCCTTCAGGTAGGCATTCCTGAGAAAGGCAAAACTGTGAGAAGGGGCAGAAGGAACAAGAATCAGAGAACTAAAGACCATGAATTTCCAGGGCTCTGCATAGCCAGGAACTAATAAAGTTTAGAAAACACCCAGAACTGATACTTACTCTTCATATTTGCTTTTAAGCAGAGATTTCACTAAAGGCAAAAGATCTACACAGCAGCCAACTGAAACATATGGTTTTTCTTCCTGTAAACTTAAAAAACAAGATGTTTCAGAAGTGCCTGAAGTCCAACACGGTTATAGCAAATTCTAATCCCCCACTTTTTTTTTTGTTTGTACCTGTTTGTAAGCACAGGAAGGCAGTCTACTACTACTCCAAGATCCTGTATCCTAGAAACATTACGAATAAAGTCAGAAGTGTTACTAAAAGCTTATGCATCCACTATGATTTAAGAAGTTTAACAAAGTTACAACATTTAAGAAACTCCTGAAAATACTGAAAATGTGGCATATTTTGCATTGTTACAATTTTAAGAACATAAGAGACACTTATTTTACCTCACTAAGTAGGCTACGAGTTCACTTATACTTCTCCTTCTCCAAAAGGTTAAAGCTACATTCAGCCTCAGATTCCTGCTGAAAAGAACTTGAGCCATAGTTTCGTGGTCCTGAGAAACCTGTATGTTTTTGAAAATATAAAAGAAGTTTGCCACAAGTTGACAGCAATAAGGTGCTCTACTATATTAATCTATTACATAAAAATACACTTTTCTACCTGTATGCTGTTTAGTTTGTTTTAGAAATTTAGCTAACAATGGTCTTAAAACCACAAATTTCCCTTAGAAGGGGACACAAAAACTAAACCTACTTTACACAAAAGCTACAACAATAAGGTTTGCACCTATTTACCACCTAAAGAGAGGTATCTAATAATTAAATAGAGCATTCAAGAGCATCAACCTGTAATTTTTATGAAGAGTAAGAACTTTTTACTGAGATGACTATTATTTTTGACACAATTTAGACACAAGTAACTACATATTCCAAACTCTGACAGAAAAGGTTAATTTCTGAAAGTTTGTTCTCTGAATGAAGTTCATGAATTATAATTAAATAGACCTTGGATCGGAATGAACACTGCAGAGCCACTCACATCCCTGAGGCAAGTCCCACAGTCATCCGTGATCTGGTCCCTACTTTTTCAGAGAATAAATCTTCCCCAGTCTTTGTTTCTTTACCTTTCTTTCTGCAACCTCTTTACTTTACCTATTCTACTGCTCTTTTCCCGAAACCATCAAATTAAACAGTGCAGGAGTGCCACAGACTTGCACCTCCAGCCCACTGGACTCCCAGGACTGTTCTCATGGCAGCCACACTTACAGTACATGAAAAGACAGCACGGTGGTAGTCTTTGATCTTATCCTCTCTGCCATGCCTCACTTTAAACACATACAGGTCGCATTGAGTAACAAAAATCTATTGTGGCAGAAATGGAAACTTCAACATTAAGGGACTTCAATGGCCTTCACTGTCACAAAACCTATTTCATTTGAATGTCTGACCTTTTAGCCAGTTTCAGAAGCCTTGGAAGCATCTACTTTCCTCAAGCAACCTTAACAAGAAATACAGTCCCACACAAACACTCAAGTTATTTTCACACACAAAGCTGATATTGTTACTGAAAACTGTCCAATCCTATCTTACCAACACACTATCACTTTCACACTTCTATAAACATGCAGGTGGCCATGTGGCCAGTCAGATCATGAAATCTAACCAGGTCAAAACTGGCACAATTTTAACCCAGTGTAATCTGGCAGATCTGAGCTTCTGACTTGACACAAACATGGGGAAAACTGGCAGGACTTGTTTACTATTGACAACTGTATCACTATAAATTGACAGGTACCAACTGTAAATCACAAGACCTGGTATTTACAGAATTGAAGAAAATTAATCTGCATGAAAACTCTCACAGCTAACTACCAGGAATATCTTTATTTTAAATTAAAGTTTCTTCAAACTCTCCTTACCTCTGAAAAAAATCCACTGTATTTGGATGAGGGGCCTTCTGTTTGAGATGAGCCAGAGTCACTAGAATTCAGCAAGTGTGTACGACTGTTGTGAAGTTTTGCTGGCAGATTCCCTGCACAAGCCAGTTCATTTTCTTTATTTGCCATGTCACAGCCCCTAGATTTAGGGCACAGTTTCTTTCTGTAACAAGGCTTTGGAGTATAACAGTGAACTTTTCTTTTACAATATACCACTTTGAAAAGAGAGAGGGGACTGGCCACCGTTTTTCCAACTGTTATTCTGCAATAATAAAGCAGTATTTTAGTGAAGGTTGTTCTAGACCTAATCACTACTTTATATTGTTAAGTTAACATGTATCATTATGATTTCAGCAGTCAACTTTGAGGTTATTGAAAACATTTTTCCCCAATATATGACATTTGGGTTATCAGAAGTAATGCAATACTCTTATATTACTATCAATATTCAATTATAATAATGTCAATATTCCTCTTTGTTTTTATTAATGCAGAAACTCATTATTATGGAAGGGAACACAAGAACCAAGAATTGTCAGTAAAATCAAGACCTTTCTTCCATTTGTGTCTGCTTTGGTGCTGTAATCGATTTCAACTGCTTCTTCCTCCCTACATCCCTTGCCCTTGAAACTTTGATACTACACAGCACAGCCCTCCTACCTGTTTGTGTATGAAGCCAGCTGTTTTGGAGATTTCTTACCCTAGGAGAAAGGAAACAGAGAAGAAAAAAGCTTTATTACTAAAAAGGCTCTGATGGTCCCATTTATACTACTTAACATTAATAGTAACATTTACATTGTGCTCATCAGCAAAACAATGTTATGATCTTTTTTGTTAACGCTGAGTCATAAAATCATGTGAGTTGTAATACATAATTTCAGTAAGTAAACAGAGGATATTGGCATCATCAGCACTGTTTGAAGACATCTTACAGTGAGTTTACCTCCCTAGTGCTTCCTTGTTACTCCACTGCCTTACTTTTCAGCCAGTAACACAGGTAAGAGGTTATGAAAACTTCTGACGAGGAAGAATCCAGTGAAAATATATGTGTTACCAGACAATGTGGTAGATCAGGCTGTACAATGACAGGACAACAGATCCATTTCAATGCAGGCATTTCACCTAGCCCACCTCTCACCTGTGCCACGTAGCTGTCTTGGCAAGAGAGAACTTTTTCCACAATAGAATTCCTGTATTTAAACATTCTTGGCTAGACTGCAGAAAAGCAGGCGTGAGTAAAACTGTCTCGGTACCTACTGCTCACCTGGTCTATACAATGCACTTACGTGGGCAGCCACTGCCTGGGCCTTCTACAACACACAGTTTTCACAATAGAGTTGCTGTTCAAGATAAAGTTCTACTGCACATCTAAACCTGAAGTGCCCAGCAGTGCTGTGCTTCTAGATTTACACTGCTCAGAACTATGAACTTGTTTGAATGTTTACTTGAGTTTTGTCAGAGGACACCAAATGCCACAACAAACACCACAAACAGCTTACCTCCTTCATGATCTTTTTAGTGGAAGAAGAGATTCCTTTTCTGCAGAGATCAATGGAATGACCTTCGATATGCAATACTTTCTGTTTTCTAACATTGTGAGCTTCAGATGCCATAATCTCTCAAATCCCTGTTCTCAAGGGAAAGATATTTAGTTATACTTTCTAAAACATTCAGTAAACTTTCTTCAAATGTAGCTGGCAAAACCAGGTAAAAGAATTCAACTATTTTCAAGATCTCTCATCATACAATAGCCCAAGACATCACCCTTTAACAAATGTTAGTTGGCGGCCTTATCATTAGTAACATACTGATAAGCATTTCATAATCTGTATTTAGCTTTCAAAAAAAAGGACATAAAACCAAAATCACCCCTAGCTTTGCACACCTGCCCTGAGAGGTGCCATACAAACAAGAATTCAAGTAAAGAATAAGGTAATTTATGAGACTCTTTTCTCACACTATGAATTTATCTGCTGCCTAGAGAAAAATAATTGGTCCCACAACTGCTTCCAAGTGAGACAGGAAGATAAAAAAATAATTCCTGTGTTTCAAGGCAAACTTCATCAAAATAACAAAGGTTAAAAAAACAATATGGAAGTAAAAGATATTCTCCTTAATTTATTGGCAAATGCATCTCCACCCATTTTTTTCAACATATGACTTCGGCTATTTTTTCATACCACAACTAAAGAACTTTGTCTCTGGAAGAGGGCAAATATTTCTACAAGCATCAACAGCAAGACTAAGACATCTGTGTATATGATTTTACATTTTTTGAAAGTGATCAGAAAATCAGAATCTGGATTCAACTACTACATCATCATGGAGCACTGTTCTTAAAATATTTTAGCTAGACATCCTGTGCTACTTTTAAAAGACAACTTCCTGAAATATTATTTTTACCCTGAGAGGTGAAACTCTGGTCCCAATATGAGTGCTCCAATCTCTCCCCTCCACCTTTAGCAACAGCCCTATTCTTTTTCCTCTTTGTAGCAGATTTATCCCACATTATTTAAAACACTAAGTATATAAAACACTAAGACACTGAGCACTGAAAAAGCCAGATGGAAAACAGCTTATTAGCCATGAAGATCCTTCCATACAGCAGCTAAAGGCCATCACATAAAACAAGCAGGTGGCAGGCTCCAAACAAGGTAGAAGCTGTTCTGTAAACATAAAGCATATTAAAATCTGTATCCCAGGGTACAGGGAAAGCAAAAAAAAATTCAGATGTTTCAATTTTTCTTTAGCACAGGATCAGTACTAAAGAATTTTGTTTGAGATCTCCCTCAAGAAAGGTAAGATTTACTGACAGAACCCCTTGCCCTGTAAGATGGGAAAACAGACCCCTCAGACTACAGCAAGCATTGCAAATGGCAGCATTATTTAGGGCAGGTCTTGTAACAGATGGTGGTCAAAGCTTTCTGAGATATAAGGCTGGCTTAATATTAGTTCATTAACTTGACTCTTTTCCACCCTATGGGATGGTTATCACAGAATAGTTACCACTGGTAGTTCTCCACACTTTCAAATCCTAGTTCCTCCATACCAAGACTATAAATAAACAGTAAATAAGGGCTTTTTCCTCTCCCCTGAAGTTTAGAAAAAAACCCCCTACAAAACCAAACAACTTCTCCTCTGCTTATCAAACTGGTTAAAAGCCTTTGGGCTCAAAATGGGCTGTACATTAAAATTTGAACTTGGAGCACAACAGAAAGGCATATGCTGAACAACTCAACTTTTGGAAAAAATCCCAACCCAACAACCCTAAAATCCAAACAAATCCAGCCTTATATCCAGGCCAGTGACAAAGGCAGAAAGGCAGGAGAACCTTTCCTCATTGCCTGTTTGAAAATAATGCTGAGGGCAAAGCAATAAACTCCAAAAGAATAGGGAGAACAACCTGCAACCACCAAGGCTACACCCCACAGAATCATCTCATCAGAAGCTAAAGTCTGTAATTTCTGCTCCTGCAGAATAACTTTTCTGACTACTCCTGTAACACACTACCAGCTTACAATTCTTCATACCTAACAGTGACCTCTCCTTACTTTTGCTTGTTGAATACATGATTTCAATCTACCTTCCTCTTTCCCACAAAGCAGTGAGCAAGAATCTGATTGTCAGTATAAAAGACAGCACTGTGTAACTAGAATGCTTTTGGCTTAATAGAAGTGTAAAATATCAGAAGGTTAGAAAGAAAGGTCTTGCCAAGGAAATTCAATTAGCATATGAGTATTTAATATTGGGCTCTCAAGAGCCTAAGGCAACATCTCCTAATGCCTGAACTGGAGGTATCTGAACTGGAGAGAAAGACCCCAGAAGGGAGGAAGTTCACTACGAAAAGTTGCATGTGTCCAAGAAGAAAAATTAAGAGAATTACACACTTTGGCAAATGTGATCTAGGACCATACCAGCCTTCCAGCTGAAGCAGAAAGAGACAACAGAACTACCAATTTTTTTTCTTAAGGACAGGTAACAGAAACCCAAAAGGCCAACAGATGATCAAATATGAAGGAACATCTGATGAAGCAAAGTAGGATTCTTATGTATACAGAAGAGGTTTTCATAGTTTAACCTGTTTTGTGAGGGTCTCAGATTATGCAGAAGCAGCAGTGAACATACAAGTAGTAATGAAATAGCTGTGTTGTTGGCCAAGGTGCAGAACCTCTCCCTTGGAGCTGACAAAGCACCTGAAGAAATCACATGTGGAAAACACAGTAGTTAAAGACAGCCTCAAGGAAGATCCAGACTGACATCTCTGTTGTGCTAATTAGTAAACAATGTAATCAAGAATAGACTTAGTGGACACAAACAAATAATGTACTGGGAAAGATCCAACCTGGCTGTCATGAAGGCAACACAGCCCGGAGAACAGAAGGCTCCAGGGTGACCTCATGGTGGCCTTCCAGTACCTGAAGGGACTACAAGAGAGCTGGCAGTGATAGGCCCAGGGGGAGTGGCTTCAGACTGAAAGAGGGTACGCTGACATTGGATATTAGGAAGAAATTCTTTACTGTGAGGATGGTAAGGCACTGGAACAGGTTTCCTAGAGAAGTGGGAGATGGAAGCATTCAAGGCCGGTTAGATGGGGCTTTGAGTAACCCAGCCTGGCAGAAAGTCCCGGGCCCAGGCAGGGGAATTGAAACTAGAACATGTCTAAAGTCCCTTCTAATCCAAATCATTCTATGATCCAAAATTAATGAAAATTATCAAGAGTATGTGGTAGCACAACATGGATAAAGGACAGCTAAATGATAAAGTCCATTTGAGTTTCCAAAAAGCTTCCAGAAGTCCCTCACTTAAATCTTGAGGAAACTGCAACCAAGACATATGAGGGAAACCTTTTGCATGGAGAAGTACTTAAGGAACAGCCATAAACTGTCTAAGCAGTTTCCACACTGCAGAACGTCACTTCCAGACCCCTGCAGAAAATCTGCATTGGTTTACGCTGTTCGATATATTCATAAATTACTTCACGAAGACTGTTGACAACACAAAGTTGTATCAGACTGTGAGGATGAGGATGACTGAATTAGAGGACTGTGATGTACCACAGGACAGAAGCAATGAATACAGATTAACATAAAGCAAAGCCTGTCTATCTGCAGGCATGAGGAAATTCTGGGTTCCCACACAGAATCACAGCCCCTGAGCTAATAACTGCCACCCACAAGATCTGGATATACAACAGTGTATGGTAAATCATTTGGAGTGCTCAGTGCTCCATATGGATCAATAAATAGTTAGAAAAATAAACAGAACACTGTTGTGACTGTGTGTGTATATATATATATATACACACACACATACACATATATATATATATATGGTATAATTTGTGCTTGTGTTTCAAATACTGAGTGCAGGTTTAGTTTTCTTTCCTGAAAAAAGGACCCAACTCCAAAAAGTCAAAAACCTTCTGAGCTCAGACATAGGGAAGTTTAAAAAGGCATAGAATAACTTCCATAAAATCAACAACTGAATAGATCAGCCTTTTCAATGTGGAGAGGAGACTACTGATGGCTGAGAGGGGAAATAAGACAATGGCTTCCAAAATGAATGGCTTGGAGAAATTGCACAGAGATTGTTCACTGTCTTGTCCAATATAAGAATAAAGGGTCAAAAGACAATGGTTGAAGATCGGTTCAAAACTAATAAAAGAGGATAGCTCTGTGCAAATTATAATCAAGTTGAATTTGCCACAGGATAGAATGGATCCAAATGTTTATGTGGGTTTTAGGATGGACTGCGCAAATTCTTAAAAAAAAGAAATAAAGCGATTAAATTCAGACACACAATTCAGGTGGTCCAGACAGAGCAGAACACAAGCAGAAGAATCTGGTATATACAAACCCAACAGTGCTATAATAAACTTAGTCAACATCTTAAGAACCCAGCTTCCAAAGGCTTAGTAACACCTAACAAAATGCAAGCTGGCCAGCAATTAAGATGACGAACGCGACAGGATGAAAGACACTTTACAGGGCTCTTCACAACTTTGATTTCCTCTCTGCTATCAGGTATCATCTAGGGATAGCTAATTACACACTACACATCTCTGTTATTTTGGATATAGACAGAGGGTTTTTAAAGTGACATTAGATAGTAATTTGTACAGAGTCAGACAAATATACCTTAACATTTTCAATTTCTGAGTTCTCCTGTGTATTTCTCAAGTTGTATTTGCTCAGGACAGTCTGTTACACTACCTCATGGAGGTCAATGCAACTCTTTCGCTTTAAGAATTTTTTAAAAATAAACTAAGGATAGAACGCACATTCCTTCAGCTCTGCCTTAATCTATTGTAAAATCCTAAAGTGTTTTACAACTGTAACAAAGTAAACTGCAAATCTGAACAGATGTATAAGTTTTTAAAGATGATAGGCTCAAATTCCACCAACTTCCCCCATTACATAGGTGATTTCCCACAGCAGATGACAGACAACCTTCCCTTCTACCCCTTTTATTCTCAATTTTCATTAAGCAGAAGGACCAGAGTAATAGCAGCCATGTATCCTGATAAGTAAGCTGATTTGCTCCCACAGTCAACAGACAGTACCTGTGCAAAGTTTTCCTGATGGTTCTGCTATTTGCGATCTCTGACCACTCCCAGAAGCAATAAAACTCTTCAAGTCATACCAGAATCATGGAAAGAAAGTCAGCACCAACAGGCTCTCTAATGCATATCTATCAAATGCAAGTATTAACAACTCTGCCACTCCCTCCCCTCCGATGTTCTGGGCACGGCCCCCAGAGAGGGACAAACTCTTCCTGGCATGTTATGTAATCTACACATGTATTAACATAACATTATTTTCCTACAGAACACAGACTGGAGTACTTTGCAAAAACAGCATAAAATACGTAGATATCTTAAGTCATCAGCAACACCTTTCAAAACCAACATTCTTCAACCCTATTTTTTGTCCACATTCCTAGCAGCTATTTTTCCTGTAGCATTCCATGTGCACTGGCCATTGCAAATGTTCCTGTGATTCTCCCCCACCTCGAAATAATTCAAGTGTAAGTTCAAGGATGACAATATTAAACTCAGATGAAAGAGTTAATCAATTGTTACTCTGAAGGAGAGGAGTTCATGCTTTGAAAGCATTCCAAATAGGTATAAATCAGGGAACTGGTAATGGTCAACTGATTTCACTGGTCATTCTCAGATGTAAAACGTTCACAGTAAACCTCCAAGAATAGTTATTTTAAATTTACTTTCAAAAGGGTAATTAGTCTACAAAAATAAATTTGCACTATCTTATGATGTAGAAGTGATTTTGTGAGCTTGGCATAACTTAATTTCATTTTAGTTCTGAGAAATGTTACAGAATCCATCTGGCTCTGTTTTAGAAGGCTTCCGCATCCTTTAAACATGAAACAGGTTTCTTTTCAAAATCCTCTTTTTAGTAACTTATGTACTGACAGTTTACCAGGTGCCAAATTCTGAATTCTCTTACAAAAAGAAAGCAGAGTTCAGGATTGTAAGAAGTATGTTACTGCAAAATTTTTCTGCAACACCATAAAAAGTGTCTTATACGCCAGCAGGACACGTTTTTAATGGGCAATGCCTGTCAGGCCATTTGTTCCAGTTTAACACTTCCTGTGTTGATACAAATCACAGGAATTTTGTTAAATACACAGTAAAGACAAAGATTAATTGAGCAACTAATTATGGTAAGTTAGCCCATACCTAAGGTTTAGGCTCATTTTCCTCTTACATATGGAATTTATATGTGGCCCACTGGCAGTCACAATGAATCTCCAAAAATGACTACAAGTCAGAGTTCATTCAAGTTGAGTGAGGGTGAGCCCAGGTGTGCATTAGCTCTCCTTCTGGACATAGTCCAGGAGTTTAATAACTGAGCCTTATTCACCTTTTCGAGAAAAAAAAGTCAAACAAGTAGCCAGTTTTCTGCATCTGGAGGTACCATTCACAGATATTTTAAGCTGCCATAAAGTAACAGCTGCCAGCAGTGGTTTAATCCTTTCTAATGTCATCCTTTGCTAATGAAAACTTACTTTTACATATTGATTTTCACTTATGCACTGTAGGAACAGTAAGGTCGGAAAAGTTCTATAACATTATCTAAGAGTTGCTATATAGAAAATACATTTCCATTACACCAAAGCTCCCATATCAGTATTTTACACAAACTTTAAGAAACTAATCAGAAAATTAGATACAGCGACTTATTTTTGTTTATTGCTCAACCCAAAGAGTTTAAAAAAACTGCAACAAGAATTTTGAATTCAAACCTAGAGAAAGACATATTGTAAAACCCCTCAAGGTTCCACCTCAGTGGAGGTGTGGGTACCCACTATGCCCCCACTTGGCTGAACAGTCTGTGACTACATTTCAAACATGACTTTGTATGTTAGTTACCCTCAAATACACTTCTGTTACTGTCTGTTTATAATATTTTAAAAACTTTTATAGTCAAGCCCCTTACCCTGGGACCAACAAACACATAAAAAGAGAAAAGCTTATTTAAATTATTACTATGAAAACATATTGACAAAAGAAGCTTCAGAATTGGGTAAGGGAATATACATACAAACATACACACTTCTATATAATATATATGTATCAGAATACTTACATATACCGTTTTTAGTACATTCACATAAAATAACTTAGTAATAGTATTTTAAGATATGAAAATAAAAGCCTGAGTCATGAAGCTTAGAAATTCAAATAAATGGTAATTTGAATTCAATGAAATAACTTTATACATAGAAATTTTAATCAAAACTACATGCCCTGTTAATAGGAAATTAAAGTGACATCTTTTGACAAGATGTTCTTGCAAATCAAAAAGGCCAAAGACACACCAGTCTGCCTTTTGTTAGATTTTAATTCTACTAAACATGGGTAACTACCCTTTTTTAAAATTTATTTCGCTCATTTCAGGTGGAGAACAGTAGAACAAAAAACCGGGAAAAGCAAAATTCATGTTTCAAGAAGAGATGGAAGAAAGCTCTAAATCACAGCATGTTACAAAATAGAAACAAAAGGTTTCTAAAACTACTTCCGAATCTCTCTCCTTAACAGATCTGCTTACTCAAAATGTTTTTATTTTAGATCGGCATGCCAAACTACTCCAGCACAACTCTGAAAAAAAAAAATTGAAAGCTTCTGAACAAAGTAATTAATGCAGGATCTGATCTTCAAGCACTGAAAATTCCGCCCCCCTTTTCCTCCCTGGAATCTGTCACACCCAAGAAATTAAATCCGTCAGCAGGCCTCACACCCAGCTTGTTGTCCTCCCTTTTTCTGCAGCACCGGAGCCTCCCTCGCTCTCCTGGCGCGTCTCTGTCACTGCACACGCCTGTTCCGTGCCGGAGCTCAGGGAACCATCTTAGACAGCCGCAGGTGCCAGACCTGGCTGGCCGGAGGAAGCGGCAGCGCCACAGCCGGGCAGGGGCGCCGGGCGGGGGCCGCCTGGCAGGGCACGGGAGGGGACGGGATGGGAGGGA
>JAOXXN010000065.1:31565477-31601482 GCA_026770055.1 Myrmophylax atrothorax | reverse complement strand
CAAAATGGAAAAAAGAAAAAAAAAGGTAATTTTTCAGGGAGTTTTGATTTGATGAGTTTTTAAACTTTTACATGTTTCCTGCAAGTGTAGGCTAAGACATGAACATTTTGCCACTTTTCTAAATAATAGGGAGGTAGTAGGTTCTATTTTTATAATTTAAAATGTAGGTCAATTTTTATTGTTTTTTGTGCCTGTTTAGGTTTTTATAGCTGCATTTTGCAATATTTTCCCTTTTGGTTACAATTTTTCCAATTTGAATTTAAAAAATTGTATATAAAACTTGAGGGTGAGCTTTTTTCTTTAGGTATGCGAAACCAGCCTTTAAGAAATCTGGTGTAGTACTTTCACATTGTAAGTTGCTTATTCTGTTCTTTACATGCTTAACTTCCATGAGATACAGACCTGGAAAATCTGTAAATAACATTTTTTTTCTTCCTGTGTCTTTTATGATATTTTTTCGTATTTTTTTATCTGTATAACCAATTTCTATGTATCTGTCATGCAGATTGGCTCTGCAAAAAGGAGTGGGAGAGCTGCTAAGGTTCTAAGGAGTTGTGTGGAAATCTCTAGACACTGCACCTTGGAGTATCTATTTATTTTGGTTGGTTGCTATAAGGTTCTTTGTAACTTTGTGCATTTAATATGAAGATTTGCCTCTTCCTCATTTGCATTTTAATATTGTGTCTTATGGTGTGTTTAATGGAAATGCATTCATACATTGTCATACATAGGTGTATTATTGGATCTCGGATGATGGCTCAGTTCTTATCCATAACCATATTTTGCAAAGCTGTCATTCTTTTGAACATAAATTCTGTGACTCATTGAAGAGAGGCTTTGTGGAGACTTCTATTCCTGTTATTTTCTGGTTTATTTAAAAACATAAAGATTCAAAGCAGATTGTTTCTGTCAATCTTTATTAAAGAGGTAGGACACGTCTCCATTCAGGGTTATGGACTTGGTGCCCTGGATTCCACAGGAGACAATTTTTCGTAACTTAAGTGAAACAGCTATTCTCAAAATCAAAATCAAATAGATTACATAAGCTGTTTTTAAACTGCAGTGGAATTAAAATGTGAAATACAACCTAAAGTGCTGGGGTTGAGAAGGTTCCTATCCAACAGTGAGCAAAAATAGTATGCAGCTATTAGGCTACAAATGTATATCTAGGCTTGCAAAGAAAGGACAAGGCAAGGAAATGTCATTTCAACTGCAGTACCATACCCTAGCAACCTCATAATTCTCTGTTCTCCTGTGCCTGTGTAATGTTCATTTGTTTCTAACTTCCTTTGAAGTATAGAAAGTTTATTTCTGGGCCCAAATGATCACAGATATGTGAAAAAAAAGCTGGTTATAACTCTATTTTAATTACACTTTACTTCTAAACTTGTTATTCTGCTTCACTCCACATGGTGTCTTCATGGACCGTAAATCTTAAAAAAAGTAATTCAGAAGCCAGTTCGCTTTGAATCCAACCTTTCATTCTTCCCTTCTCCCCCATGCACATGTGTATTAACACACAGCTCATGTCTGACCCATTTATGCATTTTACAAGGTATAAAGCTTTTTACTTTGAAGGCTAGATTTTTTTTTTTACCTGAAGGAAGGTGACCTAGTAAATGAATAATTTAAATGCCTTTATGTGGGAGTTAAGACTGTTATGAGAAGCTGATTTTTTTTTAAGGCTTTAAAGTGATTCTTTTTTACTTTCCAAATACTTACATTCAGAAGCAATGTTGCTCAATATGTTACTGCAGGTGAGATTTCCATGTAAGTTAGTGGAACGTAGCAGGTGAAGAAATCCACAAGAAGAAAGACAGAGGACTGGAGTTTTTCAGCCTGGAGAGAAGGCCTGGTGGGGGGATGCAGTTGCAGTTTTCCAGTACTTGAAAATGTGGCTGTGGTGGAGTGGGAGGTGCTTTCTTCTCAAGCATGCACAGGGACATGACAAGAGGTAGCAGGCACAAGTTGCTTCGGAAGAAAATCCCAGTGCATATGGGAAAGATTTTCTTCACCATGAGAACAACTAAACTCTGGAACAGGTTGCTTACAGAGGTGGTGGAATGTTTCCCATAGGAATTACTAAAAACTTGGCCTGGATAACCTGATCTAAATCACTGCTTTCAGGAGAAGTTTAGACTAGATCATCTCAAGAGCCATCTCTCAGACTGGACTATTCTATGTTTCTTCTTGTTACCTTACTTGTAGAGTCAGATGTCTGAAATAAGCTGTTTTCTATGAGAAAAATCTAGTAGTACTTTTTGTGTATTATTGTGATGAGAACATAAAGCATGGTAGTATATGATATATAGAAAGAGAAAGAGACATAGAGAAAGACATGCAGAAAGACATAAGACACACAAAAGGAATGTGATTTATAACAAGTCATCCAACCAGGTAAAGTCCTTCACAGGTGCCATCTCCTATTTTGTGACAGCATCAGTTGCAGTGAATGTCTTAGTTATGGAGACTGTAATGGGATGGAAATAAGCTTTTAAGGCACTTCCCAGACTTTAGAAAGCCAAAGTAGTCACTGTTTTCATTGGTATTGAAGAGAGTGACAGTGCACAGGCCATCTCTTCCACTGAGAAAACTGTAGATATCTATTCCACCTAATGTTGAAATTCAAATATTTGGTTCTTATAAAGCAGTGAGAGCTTTGGTTTTGCTTTGTCAAGACAAAATCTTGTTTTTCATAAATAAGAACTGCCTGGAGACCCGCGTCAGCTATTATACAAGCACCCTTTTTAAAAGTAGGTAGCAAAAAGCATAAGAGCTAATATATTCAATTCACCATGTACACTGAAATCAGAAAACCATTGTAAAAAATCCTGGAAGTCCTCAAAAAATTAGGGTATAGATACAGTATTTTAAAAGATCAAGATGAATGTAAGTGATAGGTTTCACTGCATTACTAATCATTAATAGTAAATAAAGAGAATGCCTACACTGCCTTTTTTGATGTAGAGAAGGCACTACAGAGCATAAAGCGTAAAACTGGAAGTAAAAGGAAAATGGATACATTTTAAGAAATTGCATCACAGCAAACTGCAAAGGACAGTAAAAGACTTGGAAGCCTCAAAAAGCAAGTGACACTGTGTCTTTTATGTTGCCAGTCACTGGCATTCCAGATCCAGAATTGTGTGTTGTATACCTCAGCTCCCTCTCCAGTGTATGGGAACATCAGAACCTTTAAAAGTTTATTTGAAGATTTTCAGTCTGCATAGGGAGACAAATCAGATGAATAGACAAGCAGGTTGGGGGAGGTGATTCTCCTTCTTTAGTCTGCTCTTGTGAAACCACACCTGGAGTACTGCATTCAGTTCTAGGGCCCACAACCTAGGATGGATGTAGCTGGAGCAAGTCCAGAGTAGGCTCATAAGGTGATCAGAGGGCTGGAGCACCTCTTCTGTGAAGACAGGCTGAGGCAGTTGGGATTGTTCATCCTGGAGAAGAGAAGGCTCCAGGGAGGCCTTACAGCACTTTCCAGTACTAAAGGGGACTACAAGAAATGAGAGATGGACATTTTACAAGGGCATGTAATGCTGGGACAAGGAGTAATGGTCTTAAACTGAAGAAGATTTAGATTAGATATTAGCATGACATTCCTTACTGTGAAGGTGGTAAGACACTGGAACAGGTTGACCAGAGAAGCTGTGGATGCCCCATCCCTGAAAGTGTTCAAGGCCAGGCTGAATGGCTGGAAGGTGTCCTGTTGTCTCTGGCCATGGCCATGGGATTGGAGTGAAATAATCTTTAAAGTTCCTTCCAATCCAGACAATTCTGCGATTCTATGATTCTATGAATGTGCCTAAAAACCTTGTGCTCCAAGAGAAAGAATACTTTATATGTATTGGTAGGTAGTTCTTCATATATTGGTAGGGAGGGTATATCTTCATACATGGTAGGCAAGTTCATCATATATTGATCTGGAATTTGTGTCTGCACCTGTGAGTACTGTGATTATAGTGGTGATAGTGGTAGTCCCATGACAGTACATGGAGTCTTCCCTGCTATGATGAGGCTGTGTGTCCCAATAGGTAGGCTGGGTAGGGGCTGAAGCTATCATATTCTACACATTTCCCTGGTGTTTGCCCTGCTCGAATCTAGATACTAAAGTAATTGAACATTCTGCACTATTTTATTTCAAAACTCTACTGCAAGAAGTGCCCAGAATAGCTGCTGGTTCAGAGCATTTTTTCACCCAGAAAGTGATAACATGGATTGGTGCACTTTGTAACTGAATGGAGTTGAAACCCACTTTACTACTTTCCTGAAAAATGTCTTAGTCACCAAATTATTGATTGTGCTGGTTGGAGGGCCCTTTGTCGCTCTTCCGAAACTGACTGTGAAGAAAAAAGAAACGCTATGCTCTGTTTACAGAATGAGAAAGTCCGAAGAAAATATTGTTATTTAGGGAGTATTCTGGCACTTGCAAGGTTTTGGTCCCTGTTTATATCAACATTTTTTGTTTTTTTCTGTTAAGCATACATTGACATTCAAAATGCAAATAAAAGGCATAGAACACAGACATGCACACCCTGTCCCCCCAGCTGGACTCCCACTTTCCTGGTAGTTTTCTGACCCCGTGAGTCTCACATTCCTTCCTATATGGAATCATGCCACATCTCCAGCAGGAGGGGAGGACACAGTAGTGTCTAACAGAGGAGGCAGAGAGCTCTGAGTCAAAGCTTGTAAATATTGTTATTAAGGTTGTAAATAGTTTTATTGTAATAAAGCATAAATTAACTTACATGAGAGACAGCAGCTTTTAAGGAGGTAGAGAGAATTTTCTCTCCAGGTCTTTACTGGAATGCTAAACTAGCTCCTGCTGCTTACAATGAAAATGTTTCAGTTTCTTAGGGAAAGAAACCTACATTCATGCAAGATTCTTCCCAATGCTTCATCCTTTCCAGTTACTTGTGGAATAAACTCACAGCAAATTTGTAATTTTGTTTATCAAGATCTTAAATCCTGCTGGGAGCTGGAATAAAGCACTGTTCATAGTGAAATAAATGACAAATCTTTCACTGCAGTAACAATAGTAGGTTAAGATTTTATACGTGGCATCTTTCATATTATGTTTTTGAATTTTGGTCATCAGCTGGTGCAAAAGTCTATGTACAGACATCTCTCATTCCTCTTGTTTAATGAATATATATATTCTATGTAGTATAAAAATTTGAAAATTTTAATTTTTTTATCACTTCTTTAGCATATGAACAGAGTTTTGTTCCAACTGCTTCAAGTTGAGTCTTGAGGATCTATAATATGATTTAAATATTAGAATTGGAGATGGCTCCCTTTTTATTCTATAGTTTTGAGAATTCCCAGGTCAACCTTGCTAATATAGAAATAAGGTGTAAAGGGACTGAGCCATTAATAAGTGCCACTGGTTCATAGTTGCTATGTTAAATTTGCAGATACTTACAGAACCCCAGTTCCATGACCTCAATCTCTGAAACAAGTTTAAAGCTCCACCTTAGCAATATCAGAAAGAAAGAGAAGTGAATCCAAAATTCTGTTAAACGAGTAAGTAAGTAAAGTATGAAAATGAATGATGAGTGATGGTTTAATTACTATAGTAGTGAATTTACATTTTAGTAAATTGCAAATCTGGTCAGATTTTAAGAAAATTTTTACAGAAAACTTCTTGTGAAGCATAGTGTAAAACAGTGGCCATTTTGTTAGAAGTCTTGATAAAAAGCCCAGTAATTTTCATTCAGTGAGAATATAACAGTCCAGCACCACACACATTTCACAGTATTCAAATTCTGTTTTTTTCAGAGGAAGTGATTAATTCTCCCATCTCCTGTTTATTGCATCTTTCAATAATATCTCAGAAGTGTAGAGATATTACTCATTTTCTCAACTCTGCAAAGGGAGTCATTATTAACCTTATTTAGGAAAGGGGAGACACAGATTTAAAGGACTGTGTTCACACTATTTACTATGATCTCAATTAAAAATAACAATTAGTGGGACAAGCCAATCACTCTTCACACTCTGGCTGCCAGTTTTGCCAGCAAAAAGAAGACAAGACTTTATGTTACAATGAACTTCTATGAACTACTATGAATCATGGCATGATTTCTACACTGAACTTGGCATTAAACATTTCATATGTTTAGACATGACTTCTAATAAGGTAAGAAGCTTGTCATCTGGAAGCATGCTCTACTGACAGTTTGTGAAAAGCTCAATTTAATTGATCTGTCAGCACCACACAGGAATTCCTAAGTGTCATATGGGACAAGGATGAGCTTGAGAAAAAGGCCATATCACAATGCAGTCAAAACCAATGGTAATTTAAGCAGTTCCTATTTCTGAGCCGATTGATTATAAGTCAAATAATATTTTCATAATGTGTTTTTGTATGGATAATTTCTCAGCTTAAAAAGGAGAACTCCAAGGCCCTAGAAACTCTCTAGTGCAGCATCACAGTGAAGCAGTAGTCCCTTTTCCTATATTTCTCCAAGTAACATTTAAACTCACTGATAAATTTAAAGAAGGTTTCAAATAGGTACAGAAGTCTTAAGGATACCACATGTTTTTTAAGTATTGTGAAAATTTGTAGCCGAACAGAAGGAAAGGACCCACAGCAGTACTACCATGTAGTGATATAGTAGAGCAGACACTTTTTGCCTTGCCACATGTCCTACACGTGTATCAGAATGAAGTATATCTGCCAGATAATAAAAATAAATCCAAAACAAATCGCTGAATATAATAAGTTTTTTATTTTTAACACTTCCTTTGTCTATGCAATCACATTTGCTAATCCAATTTTTATCTTTACTGATTGAATCTTGTATATACTAATCCCATCTTTACTAACCCAAACTTCCCCCCCCCCCCTTTTTTTTTTTACTTACACTAGCATTTTTGCACTTGTGACTTTTACAAAACTTAGATATTGCTATTTGTGTTTTCTCCATAATGATCTATCTGGCTGACTATGAAGAACATTCTTAGAGTGCCAGCATAAATCCATGACTGAAGGGAAGATGAGGATTTCTGTGCTCAGTGGCATATGCAATAGTAATAGAAACATACAGAATCATACAACAGTTTGGGTTGGAAGGGATCTGAAAAAGGCATCTAGTTCAACACTCCTGCAATAAGCAGGGTCATCTTCAACTAGATCAGGTTGCTCAGAGCCCACTCCGACTTGACCTTGCATGGTTCCATGGATGAGGCATTTACTACCTCTGTGGACAATCTCTTCCAGGGTCTCACCACCCTCATTGTAAAAAACTTCTTCCTTATACCAAGTCTAAATCTATCCTCTTTTAGTTTAAAACTGTTACCCCTTGTCCTGTCTCAACAGGCCCTCCTGAAAAGTCTCTCCTCATCTTTCTTGCAGGCATCCTTTATATATTGAAAAGCTGCAATAAGGTCTCCCTACAGCCTTCTTCAGGCTGAAAACCCAGTTCTCTTAGTCTGTCTTCATAGGAGAGGTGCTTCATCCCTCTGATAGTCTCCATGGCCCTACTCTGGGCTTGCTCCAGCAGGTCTGTGTCTTTCTTGTGCTGAGGGCCCCGGAGCTGGAGGCGCTGCTCCAGATGGGAATCTCACAAGAGTAGAATGCAGGGGAGAGTCATCTCCCTTGTCATGCTGGCCACCTCTCCTGTGATGCACCCGCTTAGTCTCCCATTGGCTAGCTTTCTGCTAGCTTTAAATAGGCAGAATGGCATGGGGAGGGTCTCTCTTTTTAGTGATAGGAGGAATAAGCACTCCTGAAAGTTGTTAGAGATGAAAGATTGTTCAAAAAATATAAAACATCATGTGGCAGTAGCCTCTCCGGTCCACCACTTTTTCCTTTTCTTTTTGATTTGTTGGTTGGAAAATTCCAAGGACTCCTGAAATGTTTGTGGTTATTTGGGAATTTCCTTATAAATTGTGTTTTATAGATTACCTGTCCAACCCATATAACAGGTGCCTCTTAGAAAGACATTAGACTGTATTGTGGGAAGTCAGCTGGGACTTAAAAAAATATAAAGGATATTATATTGATTTATACTGTTGGGCAGGTAAACTCATCTTTTGGTTTATATACAGCTTAACATAAAACTGTTTGAAGTGGACCTAACTTCATAATACTCTGGAAAAATAAAAGGATCAGTATGGAGCTTTTCAGATAGCAGTCAGGGAAGTAATAGTCTTCCTGCTTCCTGCCTAACAAGTCCATGCCTTTACCCCCCCAATTTCCAATACATATACACATGTTCTCAAGAAACAGCATAGTTTATAGAATAGAGAGATCAAGTTTTGTTATGCAAGCTTTTTATATTTCGATGCTGTAAAATCAACAATCAACCTTCCAGGAGAAGGCTTTAATATTTAATTTAAGGATTTCTAGCTCTTCCCTTCTCTCTTCTGTCTGCTTTGCTTCTTTGTTGTTCCTTTTGTGCTGACCTGTTCTAACTTTTCTTTGAAATTAACAGCTATGTCAAGGTGGGTTATTTGGATGTTTGGCCAAGTGATTGCACTTTATCCCTACTCTCCCCCTTATAACTTGATATTTCTGCAAAGTAGAATGCATATTTATGATAGAATGAGGTGCACACAACAGGTTTTTTTAAATTTTTTATCCTTCCCCATCTTTAAGTCTGCAAAATCTAAGGAATTTTTCAGTGCAAAACAGAAATCAAAGCAATGATAAAGTCTTTTTTGATGACAGTTACTTTGGAAATGAAGTAATAAGTATTGTTGTTAAACTTGACTGTTTCAACACATTAATTCACATGGGATTTCATTTGAATTCCATGTGGCAAAACCAGTTGTGTTTTAATAACAGTGAAAGTTGATTATAGGTTTGTTTTGTCTATCAAGTAGCTGGCTATTTTCGTTGATGGCTTGTAGTTCAAATAAAATCTAGTGACTTGCCTCTGAAAGTTTGAACACCTCTTTTAGGGCTAAAATTTTTTAAAAGTCCTCTGAAATAGACTTTGATGTGATTTTTCAAGCAGTGACAGGTCAAAGTGACAAAAGGGGACTTTCTTTGGAGAAGTTAACGAGTCTTTTTCCATTTTGCTCTCATTTATAGTCTGCTTGAAATTCTAGGAATCCTACCTGTCCACCTATTGCCTTTTCTGTAAGGCAGCCCCCATGGCTAAAATCAGCGTGGGGTTTATAAATCCCTTTTATAATGAGGTGTGTTGTGAAGTAGCAGAAATTTCTATTGTGAACTTAATGAACTTCACTGCCAAACCCATGGAGAAAAGACAGCA
This sequence comes from Myrmophylax atrothorax, assembly GCA_026770055.1. Lineage (NCBI taxonomy): Eukaryota > Metazoa > Chordata > Aves > Passeriformes > Thamnophilidae > Myrmophylax > Myrmophylax atrothorax. Next base: position 31,592,249 of record JAOXXN010000065.1, on the reverse strand, counting down.
AACACAGGGAAACAGCCAACACTTCTGACCCCCTTCAACTTCTTAAAATTGATATTCCACACAAGTTTTATGGGAATATTTGTATTTCTACTCATTAAATAAATCTTAGTGAAAATAGGAGGCTGTGATAACTGTTCCATTCATACTTTCCACTACAATTTTCATTGCCCTAATTTGTATCAACATGTAGGTTTAGATACAGTGAGAAATAAAGGCACAATTTTACTGTTCCTGAGTACATTAAATTTTGATTTGCATAAAGGTAAGGACTGTTTTCTTTTTTGTGTGTGTTTTCCTACTATGGTGTAAAACAGCAAAACAAGAGCATCTTTAAGATCATCAGAGGGTTTCCACACAGGCCTACATTAGTATTTTCATTCATACTAAAAGGCTTTCATGATGGGCTTGATATAGTTGTTTCATTAAGACTTCATTTGTGTGGAAATTTTTGGGTCAATACAGGAACCACTGGTAAAGTTGATGTGAATGCTTTTGTCTGTTTATTTTCTAGTGTGTTTTGATAGTTGCTTTTGATGTGACAGGATATTGTTCTTTGAAAGTCCTTGTTGTCCTGCCCCTTTTGTGACCTTCAAACAAAGTCAAAAGCTTCTTCTGTGATGGTGCTCTCCTCTACCACAAAACACAAATACTCTTTCCTGGAGCAGCTTGTCTCTTGGAGAGTACTTACAGGAAGGTACATTTCTGTTAGATATTCCTGAAGCAAAGATTTTAACCTCTTTATTTACTTCACTCAATTTTCAGACAAGTAGCATGGTTCATTCTTTGTCTAAGACCCTTTAAGCTCATTTTTTTCAAGTGAAGTCAGCTTGTGTTTCCACACTGAGGCTGAAGATTAGATTAAATCCTTCATGGTGTATGTATATCTTTTCTACTGCATATTGAAATTTGTCGTTTCGTATTGTATGCATTATTCTCCAACTGATTTGGAAACTTACTCAAATATATGGTAGTTCTTAAAGCAAAACTTTATTATTAAACTTAGAAAAGATGTAGTCTTTATATAGACATTATAATAGCTGCCTAAGTATAATTTAAGCAGAATTACATTTTACAATTAATTTTTTGAGTTATTTTCAAGCACAAAGTGCTTGTCTTATTCTGCTACCTTTGAAATCATAACTAAAACTGTCACACTCATGGCCAGTACACGAAACTTTTGAAAATTATATCTTTACAGCTTATGTTTTAATACAGGAGCCTTTCATAAAACCTCTCTACATTCAATATGTGTATAAGGAGAAACCCATGACTAAAAGAGTTCTTCACATTTTCCAAAATGCTACATTTAATTTTTATAACCCTAGAAAATGTTCTCTTTTAGAAATTCCTGAGGGACAAATATTGCAATGATCTTAATTTAGTTTTATAACACCTGCCCTTTGAACAGTTGTGAAGAAAAACAGATGTTCTTCTCTAGGTTATCAGCAGCATGTAATGGAATTCCAAGAAATTGTTTATCTTTTCATTCTTCTAGGCATCATGATTTACAAATTTATACTCAAAGAAATTGCATATATAATTCTGGCATTCTAATTTACTGAAAATTTTGATAGTACCAAAACATTTTTTGGGAGCACACAGTTCTCTTTTTGTACAGAACGATGACTCATTTTAGCTTACTGCAATTGTAAACAAGAAGAAATTGTTCTAAGAGCACACATGCCTTCTGCTACTGTTCATTTCAACATTTAGGACAGGGTGGAGCACCCACAGACTTTTCACTGTCAAATCTTTTCAATTGCTGTAATTCTCTCCTATTTTACATGTTTGTAATAAAAACTTTACACCTGTAAGATGAACTAACTTCTACAAAACTATTATCCAAATATTTTTTGTTCCAAGTATTTTGTTCATCTTGTGAAATCAAGGCTGACCTTAGGACGGAAATCATGTCTGAGTCTGCTGTAGCTGATTTAACTAATAATAAATGTAATTTTTTTTCTATCCTGGAAATATCTTGATAATTTGCCTTTGATGTTTTTATTTGTTAATAAAAGGAAAAGAAATTAGAGGACAGATTCAGTAAAGTCTCATAATTTTATTCTAATTTTTTTGTGTGTTCCTATTTGGATACCCAGCATTGGGCACACAACACTTTGAAGGAACACAAAAAAATTAGAATAAAATTATGAGACAGAGTTCCTCCAGAAATTTAGTGCAACAGCAACCTTTGCTTATGCTTGACTGGATTCAGTGCTTTGGGTTTTAAGAGTTTCTGTGATGCAGATACCATTCTGGCCAAGAGGTAAAACCATAATAAGCCAAATGCATTTGGAGGGTGAAGGAATACTTTTTTTTTGTCTAAAAATTCTTCCAAAAATGTATCGATTCCAATTGCCATTGTCTTTCTCAGAAGAACCTAACTCTTAGAATTATTAGAGATGCATTGTCCAAGAAAAAGTCCTGCTGCCAAGTCAGTGCTTGCTGTCAGGAGCCACAGCTATTGTGATGATTCAGTCTCTGCTCAGATGCAGTGTGATGGAGGGGACACTCTCCTTTAGGTGATCTGTGGAGGTTTCTTGTTAGAGTTTCCTCCTGGAAATTTCATAGGTGTGTACCTAGTCCTCTTTCCTGGCTTCAGGGAAGGCTGGATTTTCACTGCAGTTATTAAAACAAATTTTGGGCTTGTGACTGCAGCTATAGTTATAGTCAAGGGTTTTAGTGAGAATAACAATACAAAGTTAGCCAAGACCGGTTTGTGATAAACTGAGGGGTTTCTTATACTTCAGGGAAATCAAGTTCAGAATGTAGTCATTCTCCACTTAAGAGCAAGATACCCATTGCCTTCCTATGTGCAGAGTCAAGCCTTGGGGAAGGTAATAGTCGGCTCAAGGAATTCTAGCATAAGATATAAGGAACTGAGGGTAACAGCTGGCAAATAGTAAATAATTTAATATATCCCTTTCTTACTGCAAGCCTAGTTTTCACTGCAGCTGATTTAGTCAGGAACAATCACAACAACCCAAGTGAGCAGTCATTTCAGGAGCAGCTGTTTTTCAGTATACTTATTTTTCATGACATGTTCTTAATCTTGGCAGGTTTGTTTCCTTCTCATTTGTTTAAGAACAGAGGACAGTTCATGTGACTGCCTGATTTTTCATAGCTTTGTATCTGCTTCTGGAATAAAACTTAGATTGAGTACTTTCATTTACAGCTGAAAGTACCCAAATTCATATTCAAATGACCCTGTCAAATTTTAGTTCTTTGTTCAAAATGCTTCTGTTTTGGCATTTCCCTCTGTGATAATAAAATTCAAAAACTTAGATATTTTCAAGTGTTTTGCTGTGAGTTGTGTACAACTTGGTGCATACCTGTGGTCTTGACCAAAATCATGCAGAAAATACACAGTTGAGTTGCATATAAAATTCAGAAAGCTGACTCTTTGTTCAAGATCTATGCTCTCTGGACTACTTGGAAATTCTTTGAAAAGATCCTTATGGACTTTTGTCTGAGACTTGTGCTGAGGCATCAAATAGGAAAACCTCTGTGTACAATGGAAATAATTGCTGCATGATGGCTCTGCACCCTGAGCAGCAACATGTTCAACTCTGTACTTATCTGTAGCATTCATAAAACACAAAGAAGAGATATTTTCTATTGTCCTCCTACCATTGTTGGTGATCTGGAAAAAAATGATGTAAAAATAAAAATAGATGATCACATTTAGATACTCATTTTTGGTTTTGTTCCCAGAACAGGCCCCACAGTGTTAATAAATATTAATCTGAGCAAAGTTTTACATTGGCTGATGATCAAAATGCAGGATTAACACTGCTTGCTCAACAGGTCTTAGTGAGAATTAGTTTTATCATTTAGTAATTGGATAAAACATAATTTTCAGACAGACTGAGGAAAGTTTAATTTTAGCATTTTATTATAAAGAAAAAATTCATTTCCTAACTGCTGCGCTTAATAATTTGTTAGTTAATGGTTATTTCAGCAATTTTTTTTCTGGTTGCAATCTATGTTCAAAAAGCACCTCCTAAGGAAAGGATATTAAGATGGGTTTTTTTAATGTTGACTTGGCAAAATGTGAGAGACGAGGTGTGGGTAAGGATTAAGGGACCAGCCACCTTCTGCAAAGACTTTCGATGGGGTTGTGGCACTGGCAGCTTTCAGTGTTCTGCTCCAGCTCCTGCATTGTATGGGAAGAATTGTCATCCAGTGTGAATTATTTATTCCTCAGGAATAATGCCTACCATCACATTGCAGGGAGAAATTTCAAAAAAAATTTAATCTCAGTTGAAGAAATGAGCAAAAACATTCACTGTCTGGATTCTGCGAAAAGTAGATCTAGACATCTGATACTAAATGTGTAGTTTTTTTAACTATTCTGTTTCCTTTGAGCAGATTCTCATGTGAGGGTAGTGCACTGAAAAAAATTGTGAGGGCTCTACTTGATTACAGAGAGCGTGGTGAGCCCTTCGTGTTTTCACACTTCCTATTTTTAGAGTCTTTCATCTTTAGCCAAAACCTGAAAGTTCTATTCACATCTCTCTTAAAAATCCTGGGAGAAGAGGTGGGCATAATTCCAGCATCCTCTCTAATCATACCTCAATGTAATCTCCAGTAACATCAAAGCAGATGGAGGATGATGACAGGAAAAAAAAAAAGAGTCAACTAAAGTTCAGTCTCTGAATGGGCTGTGTTTGCCTTGACATTTGTGTGTGAGGAGGAAGGGGGTGGTGGTGTCAAACTACTCACATCGAAAAGTTGGCTTTTTCTGAAATCAGGTCTGTATATGTCTGGATAATGAACTTTTCAATAACTATTTACCTTCATTAATGTGAGGGGAAATAGTTCATGGAGGAATCCAAGCTAATGATTTTTGCCCTTTAAATATCAGACACCTGAACTTCAGTTCTAGAAGCAAAGTCCAACTTGCTATGTGGCATTTTTAGACAAATATGCAGCAGATAAATCACTTGTATTGCACCTCTGGTAGCCAAGTATGGACTGTATTTATTGAATTGATTTGTGGAACTAGAAAGCAACTAATGCCAGATGTCACTTGTGGAACACTTCAAACATCAGTCACAAACCATATACTACGTCCAGTTAGGGCAGGTAGGAGAGGACATTATCCTCTGCATAAAAGCAATAAGCATTAATTGAAGTCCCTCTCAAGAGACAGCCAATGAATGCTGAGGCCATAAGAATGATGAGTCCTCACCACATCTCTTCTGCTCACTCTAACTCCTGGTGAATTATTTACGTAAATTCTGATGGGTTTGCAGAAGACTTGTAACAAAGTTATCACTTCTAAGACTTCAACTCCAGAAAAATAATTTCTGTGAATCATGTCTTGGATTTTTGCTCCTTTCTTGGAAGGAACATATCTAATTAGAACATCATAAATTATTTTCTTGTAGCTCATAGCCCAAGAAAGTGCTTTTTAGTTTGCACTCTTGTCTATCTCTTTTGTATTTCGTCAGACAGGATACCCAGAGGTATCCTAACCAGTACCACAGCTAGTGGTTCTGGATATGTGATTACTTAAATGTTATTTATCATGGGGAAGGACTGGGATTCAAAAGAAGGGTATGGGAGGTGCCATACTGTTGTGCTTTCTTCTCACTGTGATACTTGCCAAGTTCTAATCCTTCTGATGATTGCTATACTTACAAAAACTTTTTACCCTCTTCTGTGTACCAACCTCAGACAGTGGAAAATGTCAGGAACATTCAAGTAAGAATTAGTTTGATGCACTAAGAATGCCATCTTTAGCTCTGTATATTACTCTAGCAATTTAGAGGAAGACAGTTTTCCACTATAGCATTTTAATTGAAATGTATTGAAAAATTTATGTAGGAACAGCTTCACCAACTTTTGTTCTGCCTTGAATGCAGCATCTCTTGGTGAGAAAAAGCAATAATTTCCTATTTAGCACCTGCAAATTTATTTGCATGTACCCAAGTACCAGCTGTGTAGGAATAAACTAGTCTTAATCACAGACATGAGTTGAACACGGTAGGTTTTCTTTCCTCCCTAATTACATCTTATGACAATCCTTTTCTTCTAATTTTTAATTTTGTGACTTGATTTCCCTAAAAGTGGAGTAATGATCTGTTTACGTCAATTTACATTGCTGTGATGGATTAAGATTAAATAGAATTTAAAATTAAGTCAAATGAAGGGTCTTGGAACTTTGAGCAAATCAAATAGACTTGTACATTGTCTAAAACATTCATGATTTATATACCTAATTGTAGCTCACTGTATGGCTCCCTTTGTGCTTCTTTATCACACCTCTATACAAATCAGATGTCTCATTCAACTAGCTAATGCAGAAGTGCATAGAAATGTGAGGTGGTCCAAGTACAGTTTAAGCCTTTCACTGGCTGCAGGTAGAATTCTGTGAGAAGGCAGGTAGTGAAGCAGGACTAAGTATTTTCAAAGCATAGATTTTTACTTATGTGGGTAACTGGTAGCTTACAATGAATATCGTAATGGCCACAAGAACGTCAATCAAATCCAAGCAAACAATCAGATTTAACTCCTACTTGGCCAAACTATTTGATTTATGTCCATGATAATGAATTTCTGTGGCATTCTTTTAAGCAAATATTAGTCCAATCAATAGTTATGAATACAATGTACATTTAATGTTCTAAGTGTTCAAGGCTAGACAGCTGTACTTGAAATAGATATTTGTGAAGTAATAAGACAATTTGGTACTTTCCTTTTACAAATAGCTTTTCCATTTAATTGACCACAAGGTCTTCCGGAGCATTCCATTACAGAGCTCCTTTACATTTCAGGGTACTAAGTAGACAAAGGGTGTACTGAACCTCCAGCTTCCATTGCTTGAAGTCAATGCAGTGGTGAAGAAAGTGTATTGTGAGGCTGTATTCTGGTTTTGCATATTTTACATGTTGTTGTTTAATAAGACTAAGTGTGTATATGAATGTTTGCACTTGGTCACATACATGTAAACAATGTTAAAGGGGTTGGACATGGCCAGTTTTACCTTATTTTGTAAACTCTGAGTAGCTCAGACTAAAATTAGGTTTTGTCAGTGAACATTAACCAGTACTGGAATCACTGGTATTCACCCTGGCATGTGCAAGTAAAGTATATTTCAGACTGACAAATATCGTTCTGAATGGAAAAATTAAAAATAATAGCTATTTTTTTGTGGCAAATTCTGTAATTTGTGTTAGGTAAATGCAAACTTCCAGGGCCAGCTGTTACAACAATTCTCGTGTTAAAAATGTTATAAACTTCTTGAATATAAATTTGTATTTGTGATTTGGTCAAATCTCTAAGCTTGATTTATCCTGACAGTTCTAGATTTATTCTTAGGATAATGAAATATTGCATTATATGTATCTCATTCCTCAACTGTATAAAACATTTACAAATTATAAGGAAGCATAATATTGTCATTTCTTGTTTCCTTTTGTAAGAATTGTTTAGCTTGCTGAATATATTTTCTATTTTTAAAGTAATAACACCAATTGACCATAACACTCATCTTAGTGCAGCTTTGGACCCCATATATCAAAAATGGGTGGGAAAAAAAAAGGTATTTGATTTTGAAGGCACTTCAAAAACAGTGAAGTTGCTACAGATTTGTAAAAATTTTGTAATAGTAAGGTGTGTGTCCTGCCTGTCTGGAAAGACAAGGAAGGAATGCAGTAACTCCAGCACCTTGAAGTAGCACGATGATAGGAAATCACCATGTTGTTGCAGGAAAATCTATTGTTTATCAATAGGTAAATAATTAATAAATATATAAATAGTTAAATAATATTGTTAAGTATTATTCTCTCATCTTTCATGTTCAAAAAAAACTATCAGAGGATCTTGTGATATAGTAGCATCAAGTGTTTTTAACATATCCAAATAAATGAAACTCAGGAAGCCTCCATCTTTTACCCATTTTCCTCTTTACTGGACATTTAATATCTTTAAGGTTTTCGTTCTCCAAATATTTACAATAAAAATGTGACTGTAAGATTAGCATTGGTAGGTTAAATAAAAATGTTTTGCTATAACATAACATCTGTGCCACTGTACATAGTCGATTGTAGTACCTTTTCTTACTATTTAAAAAAAAATTAAAAATAATTGAGTCACACAAAATAATCTACAGAGCCAGAGCATTTGGTTTCAAATAAATTATTTGTAGAATTCTATTTCTATGGTATTTAAGAAAGCTGAGGATTTGCAGTCTTTAAATAGCAGGGACTCATCACAGTATGTGATATATACTGAACATAGCAACAATTAGAATGGCATTACATCCCTCAATAGCATTTGCTTGCATTTTGGAGTTTGGGGGTGCCCTTTATATGAAGTCATTCATGTTCTGAATCTCACAGTCATCAAATCATCCAATGTATGATGGAATAACATAATTGTTCCCAAGATCAGTACCTTTCAATGGTTCATACTATGTTATTCTTCAGAAATAATATGTGGGGGTGGAAAAACACTGGAACAGGTTGCCCTGAGAGGTGGTGGATGCCCCAGCTCTGAAAACAGTCACAGTCAGGTTGGACACGACCCTGAGCAACCTGATGTAGTTGAACGTATCCCTGCTCATTGCAGGGGCTTGAACTACATGGCTTTTAGAGTTCCTTTCCAGCCCAAACAAATTTGTGATTCTATGGTTTGCTACAGAAGTTCTTCAGTGGAACAATAATAAAGTCCAAAATGTTATTCTAGATTGAAGTGTGGATAAGAAAATTCTTTTCTGTGTACAGCTGTATGGCTTTAAAAGCCTGCATAAATAATAGGAAACTGAGAGTAATGGCAATTTACACTTCAGAAAAAGGAATGGATAAAATTTTGGAATTCTAACTTACTCAGCCAGAACCAAAGATCTGGTTTAATTTAAAAAAAAAGATCCTGTCTAAACTGGGTCTTATTCCATAAGAAATTGAATGAACACGAACCCTCTGTGCCAGAAGATAAAATACTCTTTTCTTCTTAGTAATAGATTATAGGAAGTCATACAGTTGTTGTTAAACTGTAAATGGTCCTCTCCCCAAAAAAGCAGCACTTGCTAACTTCTATTTCAGTACTTTTTAGCAATGATACACTGAATCCAAAAATCCTGTTCTGACACAAAGAGATTATGTGAAAGTTTGGAAATTCCTTAATACAATTCACAGGCCTAGTTTAAAAGTATGTGCTCTTTTTTTCCTATTAGTACTATTTAAATCAATGAGGAAAGGAATTTGACTCCTGGACACTTGAATTTATGCCTCATCGGATATACTTTGTACACTATGATTTCTTAGCTTCTTTTCTTCTTCATATGCAATGAGATGATCATACAAACTTGTAAGAATGTTCATATGACCATTTTGATCTGGAGTTGCTAGGACATAGGACAATCTTATTTTTCCTCATGGGTAAACATGTCATGCTTGATAAGGCAGGATGCTTGAAGATACAGATTTATGAGGGATTTTTTTTTTACATTAGACAGTTGAAGCAAAACAATCTGAGCAGTTTTGAAGCCCAACCAACATAGCCACAAATTATCCTCATAATCAGCACCAATAAAAGTGGCTCTGTGGCTTGAGCAACATCACATTTTAATGCTGTGAGGGTGCTTTGAGTGTGAAAGCAAGTCTGTGGCTCTCACTCTCTGTGCTCAGTTAGTTGTTGGGCACCTCTCCAGCCATTCAATTCATGAAGTGGCCTTCCATCTGCTTCAGGTGAGGTGCTCTAATGCCTTGGTTGGTACAGGATGTGTGCAGTCCCAGCCAAAAAATTCCAGTTGTCTGACATTTGCTTTTCTGCCTTTGAATAGCAATTGAAACACATCTCCTATTAAACAACCTTCTGAACATTCCTCTTACCGCAGTGCTGTGTTGTTGAACAAACTAAACCAATGACATCACTTGATGAGTTAAAGGTACTCAGCACCAAACCATTCAGGAAATACTCAGACTATTGCAGAATCAGGCCCCTAATTACAAACTTATGTGCAGTGTTCTGGTTCTCTTCTGCTATAGATCTCCCATTTCGGTGACAATTTTCTTTTTCTCAGTGATTCACATCTGTGACTCTAAGTATTCTCCAAGGACAGAGAAGGCTGTTGCAGAACGTGGGTCAAGGTTCCATAGCTGAATTTCACATACAATTGCTATTACATGGCTGTGACAGAAATAGTATCTGTCTTGTAAAATGCTATTTTTATCTCTGTCTATTAAGATGAATAGAGTAAAACTTCATTTTTATGCTAGCCTGCAGAGTAATGGGTCTGACAGTCTAGAGATCAGCAAGCAGCCTTTTGGGAGTTATTCCACAGAAAACAACCTTTTTGATGGTTAGATACAATATTTTTTTAAAAAAAATCCTGGATAAAATAATTACCAGTTTTTCTGTACTTTAATAAGACAGTTTCTAAGAAGCATTTGAGAGTGACACAAACTGATTTGCAACTATATTTCTAGAATACCTACCCCAGAAGTTAGAAATACTGTGTAACTAAATAATATTATTTTTAAAATAGGTAACTTATGCATCATCATTTTGATGTAGGAAGATAGAGGGTTGATCAGCTATTACAAAATTATTTTCAACTTTTCAAGCACTTTTTCTCTAGGACCAATCAGCAACAGGACTGTGACTTTTCTTTTGGCCTCTTTCAGAACCTATCTCTTTGCAGACTATGATTTCTGGCATAACTCTGGTAGTTCATGCGCTGGCAAGAGGAACAACCAAAGGCTCTGTTCATTCTCCATACAATCCTGCTCCCATTTCCTGACTGCACAGCATCCTGTCTAAAAGTGAGTGAAATGACTAGAGATAAAGAAGAGAACTGTGGCCTGTTGTAATGTCTGCAGAAGTGAAGAAGAAAGACTTGTCATGGAATGCCATATTTGCCTCTAAAACTCTGGCATTTACATACCTTGTAAGCAGTTGAAATCTCCAGGAATCACTGTAGAAAACTGAAAACATGAACAGTCTATACATCTAAATGATTGTATTTTGATACCTCTTAAACACCATCAAATCCTTTGTTATATCCTTTTTCAAAGAGTTGTCAATTTTTATAAATGTATGTATTTATTTTCAAGAGATTGCATAGAGGGGGCTTGATGCATGTGGAAGGTGCATTTGATTCTGTTAATGTGAATAATAGAAACTGAGGGTTCTGTGGTTAAAAGCAGTATTTAAAAACTACATATCTTTCTCTCTTTCCCTCTTTCCTAGGCCTTTTGTAAACAAATACTTGGAAGTAGAACTCTTAATACTATAAATATGTATCCCTAGTACCCATTTTCTACTTACTGGCACAATCCAGGAAGGACTTCTGCTGAAGATTCGAATCAAGATGGTGCAAATATTAATTCTTCAGTCCTGTGACATGCTATTGAGGTACTGATGGGTCTACATGTATATTGAAATACACATGGCTCTGCTTCAAGTCTTACAGCAGCAGGAAAGCACCATTGCTGCAGGAATGGGTTTAGCTGTATTGTCCCTAGTGTGTTCTCTGACATGATTCTTGAAGGATGCACACATTGTGAAAGGGTATGAGCTACAAAATATTCTGTGAAGATTTTGTCCGGAATCCTTTACTTGACACTGGTTCTTCAAACTCCTGTTAGAAATGGTTAGATGATCCGAAGTTTTATATTCTGTCTTCTGTAATGACGTGTTATTTTGTTACTTGCACACAAAGAGAAGAACACAACTCTTCCTATGGTTCAGTCTATCCTATGCCTGTTTTAGAGAATGGAACACTTGCAGCTGACAGTGTTTTATATTTTAGATATCTTAACCTACGTATGTTCCTAAATCCAAGGAATTGTGCAAATTGGAAAATAAGTGGCAGAAATTAAAATGTCTTTTATAAGCTGTTATCCTATTTTCATCCCAATATTCGAAGGAATGAAACTATCAAGAAATAAAAGTATGGTGACTATGTGATATATAAAAATTGCTTTTGAGTAGAATGATTTTAGGAGGGTTCATCTGATTTTTTAAATGGTTGAGCAAGGGACAGCTGTAGACACAAGTGAAATACAAAAATTATCTCTAAAAATAATTAAAAACACGTTTTGACAACCTTTTCTTTAAAAAAGTAGAAAATACCTCAAAGGTAGATTCTAATTCATGAAGCAGATCCATCCTTTTTTGTTTTGTATGTGTAATCTTTGTCAGTTCCTATTGCAGAAAGTAAACACAGTAACTCATAAAAGCTTTCTTGTGTTCTGTTAGTTTTCCAAGAAAGAAAGTCTGTCTGACTTCTGACTTTTAATTCTCTGAATTGTTTATCTGTCAGAGTGGAATTACTTCTTTTAGCTGTATGACATTTCAAATCAAATATTAAGTCAATGATCTTCCAGGGTACAGTGTCTACTTGTTACATGTTTCCGTTATCCCAGAAGATATTTCATTTTAATTCAGAAACTTTGCATCTAAAAATGTTACCCTCACTGCTCTCTTTCATTAAAATTGCTTATCTCCAGGGACATTGAATGGCCTGGTTTTTATCATGATAGCTATGTTTCACTGGTGAACAATCAATTCATATCACTTTGTATCTATCACCTAAGCTTTAGAGTTTTTCCAAATGAGATATTAAAAAATGTAACAGGAATATATGATAATATCACACACACGATACTAAGCTTCCAGACCTACCTTTCTGCCAAAAAAAATATTCCACCTATCTTGTGTATGGTGCTCTTGCTGTTACCCAGCTCCTTACAGGATATGTTTCAAAATGGTCTCTTTTTTATTGTCATAGAAGCCTTGCATTTAATTCCCATTAAGATGCCAAACTGTTGAGGATACAGGCTTCAGGTTTATTAAACTTCATAATAAGCCCATAGGTATTCTAAATAAACTTTCACTTAAAAATATTGAACATGTGTTTTTGTCCGATAGGCCATTTTTTCATAATTATAACTGTGTTACTGTATAGATGACTGTAATTTAATAACATTAGGTATAGTTTTAGTTACCTGTCTCTACTTTCTGCTTTGAGCACACAAAAATTTAAATTTTAGATTTTTTGGTATTTCTCTGTTTTGAAGGGCTAGAGAAAAAGTAAACCAAAAATTTTTTTTAAGTATTTGGGTCTTTTTACAGAGATTGGCAAGTTAAAGATATTTTCTTAAGTTCTGTAGTTCCATGTTAGTTCAAAATAAAAGAGGACCAAATGACATAATTGTCACATTTAAACATTGTGTCAGTTCTGCTCACCTTTTTGGCTTGTTATTAATAAATAGTGATAGGGGTTTGTATTTCTGCAATGTCACCTATCCCAGAGACCTTAAAAAACTGTATTAATACGCACAGCAAACTCTTGAATTTAGCAGCTGCTACTGAGAGCTTTGATAGCAGTGTAGTGCTGTTGAAGAACTAGGATTAGCTCTTGCACCAAAGACAGCATCCCTTTACAGACTGAATGCACAAAGATCCGAGCACATGAAGTCTAATTAAAAATGCTGAAAGCCATAAGGTTAAAAGACTGAATTTACTGAGTATCCTTTGATGTGACAGCCCAGGTTTTATATATTTCATCCTGGATTGTATCCAATGTCAAAGTGCACTTACATGGAACAGTAAATCTTATAACTGAGTTAAAACTCCTGGTGTCCAAAATACAAACTAAAAATACTCAATTTTGGAAAGAAATAGTCAGACTAAGAAGGGATGTTTCAAAAAGGAACAAACTGGAACACAGGAATAAACAGATTTAGTGAAACTAATGAAAATTTCAGCATTTTTCTGAAGTGATCTTGCTAAAGGTCAACTGACCTCCCAAGCAGATAGTTGAACTTTGTGTGTGTACATGCATGGTCCAAACTCACCTAAATGCAGATCTGGAATGAAATTTTCCATTATGAATCTTGCCTGGTTTCCCTACATGTGAAAGTAGGCAGGTCCCAACTATGTACAATTCTGTCTAGGAGGCTCCTAGGACACTTTAGAGCATAAATAATACATTTATCTGAAAATGATCCAAGTTCAGACAGCTGTGTGTAAAGGTTTCCAGCCTATTTTTGAGAGAGAAATAAAAATGAGACCAGTTTCTTACGATTTACTGGTGATACTTTTAGTAAATTCCAGGTCACAGCAAGAAGAGATGGTATATATTTTAGCAGTTATGGGCTGGAGCACATAAATGAGAAAACTGTTCAGAATGAAAGAGTAAACAGCTTTATTACAGCTATGAATCTCACTCAGTGATAGTTGATGTATGGCCACAGAAGTTGTTTTTAAGAGACAGTGTGCTGGACAGGAGTTAGGAATCATCCTCGGCTGGTTTCAAGAAATTCCATGGCTGTTTGATTTCCATGTAAACAACTCATTAAAGATGAATTGCAAGACTGTGGTTTCTATGCTACCTCGAGACTGACAAAATTCAGAGCCTTTGATGTCTACAGTGCAGTCTACTGGGACCAATAATGGCAGAAACTGGATTGAAATTGTGGTATAGAATTAGGCAAGGTAATATGCCTTAGCTTTACCACAGCATAACCTTTCCTTTAACCCCTGCAGAAGATGACTTTTATTTATTTTCTGCTGTTACCCTTGCCCGACAGAGTAGAAAAGTCTAGCTTAGTATTGCAGGGCAATCAAATAAGGCTTCATTTTGAGCTTTGGGAATGAATCCATTTTGATTGTCAAAGAAAAGTTGTGCATTTATATCTACAACAATGAACACTTTAGATGAAGCTCAACTAGTCTCTTTACCTTCTAAATCTGGTAGGAGTGTCAAAGACATGTGGAAGGCACATTTTCCACATTGCCTGGCCAGCACATCTCTAAAGTGACTTGGAGATAGCACATTTGAATGTATTTTAGCATTTCTTGTTCTCTCTGCAGAGGCTGCCAGCCAGTCTACAGTAATGCCAGTTAAGGATGCTACATTTTTAGTAGTTTTTGGTTGTCTCCACAAACAGAAGTAATTGTGCATTGATTTGTTTATATTTTTCCATGTCAAGCTTACAACAAGCCATGCCACTGTTATGAAGTGGAGATGTCACCTTTGTTTTCAACCTGCAAGCAGTTGCTGCCTTAGAGGCTTTCTGTTCTTTCTGTTTTGTCTTAGATGGTCTTAGGCTGGAAGGCTGCAATACAGGAGGAAACCACAGAACCTTTGTCTTCTATTAGGAAAGCACAGAGATCCAAACCACTAAAGTAGAAGGACACAAAGGAAGGCAAAACTAAGAATAGCCCTGGCAGCACTCCATGTGCGGATTTTGTGGGGCATGAGTCCTTCTGAAGAGCACACCTTTTGGAAGGCAGCTGAAGCTCCTGTCACTTTCCAACATTTGTCCTTTAGCTCAGAGATACTACCAGAGCAGTCAAGTATTTCCTTCAAGACAGTCTCTGAGCCAATTTGTCCTCTTTGTCTGGTGCTGAAAATGTTGTTCTATCTAGTCTGTACTGCCCTGGTTTGTTTTACATTTTTGACTTCTGAACTAGATTTTTTCAGTCTGCAGTCTGATCACTTTAGCAGAGTTTATTTTGTGAAACTGGCACCTTTATGCCTCTTTTGGGCAGCAGAGTTTTTCACTTCCTAGAGTTTGAAGTGCCCTCAAAACTTTCTTTAAGTGTCCCTGGCAGTGAAAGCATAAGGATTAATTTATGAATTTTTGACTAATATTAAATAATCAACTTTATATAAAATATTTTAAACAAGTGAAAACATTTCTCTCTGACAGACTATATGAAAAAGTATTTAAATTCTTTTCCTAACCTTTGTGTACTTGTCAGTTTCCCACATGGTTGCCTAAGGACAGGGACTGACCACATTTGGAAAGTGCCTAACATATTGTAGTTGTTGCTGAAAAAAAATCACTTTATAGCATATTTATTCCTTATCAAAATAGTATGTTATCTCATATTCAAATTGTTCAGTCATTATTGATAATTCATTATTGTAAATTTGTTAGTTTTATATATAGTGACCTTTTTATATATGTGTGTGCTTGTGTATGTGTGTGTGCATAAAAGTGTATTTTTATCTTTATATTTGTCTAAGTAATAGAAAAATATTTACCATCTCTCCTCATAGTAAATCCCAAAGCACATTATAAGGTATAGGCCCTCTCCTTTTCAGCTGAGATCGCAGCCTCACTAAACTTTTAACAATGTCTATAGAAGTAGAATGAGGCAGAGCAGTTAGTTTTGAGAGAACAAGATTAACTATACTTATAACAGTCATATATCTTTCATACAGCATGTGAATGCATGTGCACTTTGCATCTTAGTGCAAGGCAAAACACTGGGCAATGCCACATCGGTGGTGCTGATATGTCCTTGGAAAGTTTTGGAAGATTCTTCTTTCTTTTGGTACAATATTGTTTATGATCTGTAGTTAATATAAATTTATTTCCTAGATTCTGCTGTTTAGTTCCTTCAGAGATCATTTTTAGTGCTTCTGTCAGATGTTGAGATCAATTCTGTGCATTCTGGGGAAGCAATATATTGGAACTGCAACCTGCTGTTGTCCCTGAAAGGAGAATTTTGTCTCAACTGAAGAACTTATCATTGACAGTGAAGAATGGGTATTGTGAAATAATATCACTTGTACTATAGCTATTCTTGCATAGTTAGAATGTAATTTAAGCTGAAAGCAATGGTCCAAATTTTCAGAAGATTTTCTCTCCATGCGTCGGACGGGGAGACTCATTTTCTGTAGGCAGCTTTCTCTGTTTTGATTGCTTTGTCCAGGTATGCTTGGAGATATTCTTTAACCTTTTCCAAGTTGCATCTTCAGCCTGATTTATAAATGGGGTGATTTTTCTTAAAGTAAATTCTCTTTTACAGAGACAGTGCATCCACAAAATCAGTAGAATTATTATTGTTAGAAATGTCTCTCTGCTGACATAGAAATAGAGAAAAGATAAGTCAGTTCCAAGTTTTCCTTAAGATAAAGCTTAATGCTACCCCCATCGCTTCTGTTATGTCTTCACTGAGTGTGAATGAGCTTTACTAGATGATATTGGTCAGAATTCAAGAGAAATTCTTTTGTACTAGCTATAATATCTTTGTTAAATGACTGGCTGTAAATAATTAAGGTTTTTTATCTAATTAGAAGCATTTAAAATATTTTATATATAAAACATTTAAAAATTAAGATTCTTGGTCACACTAGGCAGTTTACTTATGTCTGCCAAGCTTCAATCATATCAGGTAAATAGATTCATCTGTATGTGTCTTTGCAAACTCAAGCACACAAATGCACACCCAGTTTTAATAACACTCCTTTCTGCTACACCGTGCACCACTCTCTCAAGACCATTCCTCGCCAATAATAAATAGGCTTTCAGCCTTTGTTTTTATTGCAAGTTTATTGCATGCTTATTATTGGCCAGACTTGACTCCCTAGGCATTCTGCTCTCCCTAGGTGAGTCTCTATGTAAGAATCAATCTCCACTGTTACACTTCAGCTGTGTAGTGAAAAACGCTGGGAATAGATATTTTTTCCTAATACCTCCTTGAGAATTTAGCATTGTTGTGAATCTGTCTGAGAAGCTGTGGTAATGTAAATGTTAACAGAAACCAGACAGCAGTGTTTAGAGAGCTATTATGAAATTTAGTTTCTGTTCACACAGTTCTCAGAAAAAACAAAACTTTCAGTTGCTGAAGCTGCAGTCTGAAGGGGGTGAATGTTTACCAGATTCTTTGTTGCCAGCCAAAGAATCCACAGAAAGCATATTCCATCATATGTTTACATAGCAAATCACATCCCCATACAAATGCTGCTTTCATCAGTTGAACTCTGGATTGTGCTAATGCATATTGAAGTCAGTGGAAATTTTCACATGGACTGCAGCAGGATTTTTTTTTCAATCAAGGTTCTAGCTCCACCTTTAGCAGTTAAGCTAAAGATGTAACTCTGTAAATTATAAACTCACAGCAGGTTGAGATCTGTGCAAGACTCAGTATTGTGACATGATTATTCATTATCATCCTTCAGTAAAACAGTGAGGAATAATGCACACTTTCTGTAGATAAATTCTGACAAAATTTGTATTCCCTGTAGAATAAGCCTATGCATACCTAAACTACTGCAGAGGTGAAAGTTCCTCTTAATATGCACCAATTGTCCTGCTTAGAAAGGATGGTTTGATTTGGCTTCAAAGGACATATGGATTATTAACGAGGTCTGTGGCAATTTCTTTCTTAAGGATTTTTTTTTTCAAGCTCTACTCTACAAGGGAAAGCAATGGAATTGGACTGGGGTGGGATATAGCCTGCAGGTCAGCTCCTATGTTTTTTGGAGGCTGGTTTGGTATGGCAATTTGAACAAGGAAATTACTTCAACTGGTAGTGAAAAGCAGCCTCCGTACTATCCTGTGCTGAGTTCATGTTATGTGTATTTCTTGCATTTCTCTATAGGGAACATGAAAGGTTGGGGTATTTCTTCTGGTTTGAGCTATGAGTATTTTGCTACATGAAGATGACAAAAGCCAAGTTTCAAGTAGTGAGTACATTACTATTAGATGGGATTGCTGAGGACTGACATCAGAAGTCAACAGATACTAGAATCATAGTAAGTTTGGAAGAAACTTTTAAATATCATCTATTTTCATTCCACCTGCCATGAGCAGGGTCATCTTCCACTAGACCAGGTTGCTAAAAGCCTCATACAACCTGTCCTTAAACATTACCAGGGATAGGGCATCCACAGCTTCTCTGGGCAAGTTGTTTCAGTGTGTGTAATACATATCCTTCTCTGTGGCAGGACTGAAAGAGTAAACAGAGATTGCTGGGATATAAGGATCAATGCAGTACAGACTTCAAGGGAAGTTAACAGACAGTGTTGAGAGCTGTTGGCTGACTCAAACAGCCAGTGGTGTTACTGGGTACCCCCTATTCACTGGTTATTCAAACTCTCTCACTGTGTCTCTCCATAGGAAATTCTCACCTTCATGACATGTTAGGGAAATGCATAAAGAACTGCAGGTTCATGTCCAAAGGGTCAGGGAAGACTGAGGAGGGCAATGGAAAATACTTTTCTTTTCTGAAGAATTTTTGAGATTTTAAAAGATTTTTTTTTTCATCTTTAGAAGTTAGCAAAAATCCATTGTAGGAACTTTGGGAAATAAAAGATTCTAAAAACCCTAAAAAAGAGTTTTTTGCATCTGGTTCAAGTCAAATGATGTGTTTCATTGAAACAGTTTATATTTTGAATATATGAGTATTTCAAATTCAGACAAAGTATGACATAGCCACAAAGTGTTTCTGTATATAAAGTTGTTCTAAATTCTTCTAGGTATAAAACACAGACATAGAACACGACTTCAGAAAAACAGTCTGCTAACAGGCTTCTTGGGGCTGAACTTTGCTCTCAGCATGCTCTAGGGAACATGATGACACACAGTGACCTTAGTCACAGAGAAACACAGAATACATTTTTTCAAAACAAGAAATAGTGGTAGCTGTGCTGTCAGTTTCTATAAATGTGGGAACACAAGCTGTGAATCAGCCTTCTGTCAAAACAATCTCCTAATAAGCCACCAAGTGCATGCTTTTTGTTATTCCACTTTAAATATTCACTTAAATTTGTACAAAAATGAACACCCTACTTGGACTTTCTGTAGGCACCCATTTTGTGTTCCATATAGTTATTTCTCAAAGGATGAACACTAAATTATACATCTAAACTTCTACCTCACAGCTTAGGTAAAATTAAGGGTAAACTGGATTCAAAACCTGAGATCATATTCCTCTGACACTGAAATCTTAAATTAAAACCAGATCCAGTTTTATAGGGTGGCTTTCTTTTTCCTTAAATTGCATTTGTTTGAATATCTACTTTTTATTTCAGTATTTTGATTTTAACTCAGAAGTTGGGTTGGGCGTTGGATTTAAAAAAATCTTAGTCCATGTCTGAGTTTTGTCACTGACCTAGCACAGGATGGAATGTCAGTTCAGATATTTCAATCAGGTGCAGAGCTGTCTTAAAAAATCTCTAATTCATGTCTTTTGCACTCAGAGAGCAGTTTAGATAGGAGATCGCTTCCTCAAAACGTTGTTGGGGAAACAAAACACATTGTATAACAGGATTAGGATCACTTTGAAAGTTTAAGCTGTTAGCGGTTATTTAAAAATAACCTTGTGGACTTGTAATTGAAAATTCCAGTTGTATTTTTAACAGTAGGTGTTGCTGTAGGAAAAGAGAACAAAGCATGCAAAGCAAACTGAATTCACAGGAATAGCACATTATTGAAGTGAAAGGGCAGCCAGAATGCTTTACTTAGAACTACTTAAAAAAGGACTGTTTGCACTTTTCATGATTGGAGATTTGACACTGTAGCCTTTTCTTGGTTCTGATTAATTGCTTTTTAAAACAGTTAGAAAATGTAGCATTTTGAATATTTTGTCTGATTATAAAATTCACACTGAGAACAGAATTCTCCTTTCACTGAAATTTCTGTGCATTAACAGAATTCTCCCTTCACTGAGTATTGATACTCTAGCTACATGAAAACTGAATAAGAGACACATATCCACTTCTGAATACCTCTGAACCATCTGGCTGGTGATGTAGCCAGATGATGTAGCCAGATTAGAACAAAAGGTAGGATTCATATTAAATATTTATGGTGCACTGCTTGCCCTTGTGTCTAGATAGCAGATATTCCTAGCAAAGCTCAGAAAGTCCCTTTAGGTACCCATTTGAGTTAGTATTAGATATGGCTTGAGTGATGCTAGCCCTTTCCAATATATGGATATAATTAACTCATTTGTGTTGCAGTGGTTCCTGACCCTGATCAGAGAGAACTCAATGAGCATATAGTGTATGCACAGCAAAAAGCCATGTCTGTCCTGTAAGCCTCTGCCCCTGTCTTTGAGGTACTGTGATAAACACTGCAGTCCCTGAGGAGCAGCAGAGCTCAGGAGAAAAACTGGTACATTTGTCAAATTTGTGAGTCACTAGAGTGACTGCTAGGAGACTGGTGGAAGTGTGTTTCTCTGAACAAGGACAGCTGTGCTTGTGTCAAGTGTCACCTGGTGCTAGAGTGTGCTCTGCTTCAGCCAGTGCTAACAGAGGATAGGCCTTCTTTCAATCTGTGATTTTTCTTTCAAGTTTACCCCTCCCTCACTTATATTACAGTTCAGAACTTCAGAAGAGAAAAACTGTTGCCATCTGATGTTTGGCAGGTTTGGGTGAAGGCTGTGTGTTGTAGAACAGGTCTGTGGAGGAGTACTATGTGAGTGAGGACAAGCTGACCTGCTGAAAGCCCAGGGGCTGGACTTCCCTTGTACATTGTGCCCAGTGCCATTAGTATCCCAGCTACTTGCTTATGGGGAAGAACAGACAGCTTCTTCATTTCTCATTCTGTGAAGGTACGTAGAATTTGGGATCTCAGATGGTATTTCTTACCTAACAACATTGTGATACTATCGGCATGAGTTCTTGGTTTGCTGGCATAAATAATTCACCGTAATATGAAAGCTTTATAGAAAAAGCAGTAGTTTGAAGTGAACAAAAATGCTTTATAAGCATATAATATTAAGCACCAGACCCTCAGCCCAGACCAGACTATTAGAACCATCTGACTCTGCCAAACTGGGCCAATGACTCAGTAACGCTACAGATTCCAAGGATTTCGTCAAGTTAATAAAAACTTACGGATAAAGCAGAAAGATGACTTTGATATATCTAACTGGAGATTTAAGCAGTGATATCTGCAGAGGAGTAGTCAGAGATGATGAAATGTAAATTGCAGTGTATTTAGAAGTCATTTGAAAGTCTCTTTTTATGGCATGAGAGACTTAACTACACTGAGAAGTTACTGATGTAAGGTCATCTTGTACTAATCCTAGGACAGGCAAAAGCATTTTTGCTATGCTTAAAAATGTATGAAGTTTATATATGTGATGTTCAGGGTCTAAAATAAATGAGCAAATGAAGTTGTTCATTGTTGTGTGGGAATACTTTCTGGTCTCCCTAGCCCATGCTGTGCAAATTTAGATAGATGAGAAGGTTTAATGGTTTAATTACTAATGTCTTCCTTCATGGTTTTGGTGCTATTAAGGTATGAGCTATTGTATTGGAAGAAATTAAAAAAATATTCATTTGGAACAGCTAAAAAAAAAAAGAGTAGAATTTATTGAAAAAACCTGAAAGAGGGCCAAGTCCCAACCTAGGAAGCAAAAGAAGTAGCATGGGCAGATTAACATTGAAAAATCTCATTATTTAAATTTGTAGTAATACTGGTAGCAGAAAGGATCAACAAGTATTTCAATACTAATAAATATTTTAGCCAAAGGGTTAAAGATGTAGTGGGAGCTTGTGAATGGAATTGAATTCTTATCCTAATCTTCTATGAGTCTGTTCTTTCAGGGGTATCTTGGCACCTACATGGTAGAGGAAATGAGATTTTTTTTCTTCTTTATATCTTTCAAGTATGCAGCTGCCACCTACCTCGTGCTCCTCACAGCACCCACAGATTGCCACTATCCCCATGCATGCAGTAACATCATCCTGCCGTGCACTCTGCTGAGGGGAGGAGCACCTCTAGCTGAGGTGCAGAGCAGAGCTGCTTCTTGCTTTTCATCTTTTTTGTTCAAGAAACACTAGGAGACATCATGAAGTCGAAAAATAACATAGAAAAGGATGGAAAACTAGCATCACAGACCAATTGTCAGCATTAGCTCATCAAAGTTCAGATTTAATTTTGAATACCTTTAGATACTGTTTCTGCATTAACCAAGGTTATACTTCACAGCATCTGCAACCACAGAAGCACAGAGACAGAATAATAGGGAATCCTTGAGTCAGAACACATAAAAACTGTTTTCAAATGAAGGAGGAGGATTGTGTTTTCTCTTTACTGAAGTCATGCAGTCCTGAGTTTACTCTACATTTTGGCTACGTGCAAGAGAATGGAGGATAGCGTAAAGCCTGGCCGAGCTGAGATAATGACTGCCAGCCAACAGTGAAGCTTCTTGTTCCAGTGGTTTTTTCCTGGTATATTTTTAAATACTGCATACAGAAACCAATGTTTCATACTTATTAACAGCTCTGTTACACATCAGCCTTTGCTTACAAGATAAATCAGAGTACATTCCCATGCTATGCTTGATTTTAGAAGCAGAATGTGGGCACCAGTGCTGTGGTTGAAAGATATATTTGAAAAGGTTGCTCAGGGTTTTACTTCAGTATCTACTCTGATCTTTTGAGTAAATTCTGTAATTAGTTTTCATGTAAAATTCATACAAAATTCACATTTTGCTCACTATCTTGAAATATAGAACTCCCTGTGAGGAGCAGAAAATTGGAATTGATGATCCTTATGGGTCCCTTTCAGCTTGAGATATTCTGTGATTCTATGATTACAATTTTCTGGAGTCCAAAGGAGCTATGTTTGAAACCAACTCTGTTTGGGAGTCCTTATTGCTGGTGCTGCCTATACATGTTGTTAAAGAAACCCTTCTCTCTTTCCAAAACTAGCAGTGGAAGTTAAAAAGGAAGTGAGAGAAAAGAAAGAGTAAAAACATGATTCTCACAATAGACAAAAGGCAAAACAGAGAATATCTTGCTTTTCCTAAGACTATGTATACAGTTGACTCATAAATTCTCTCAAATACTCCCTTTCAAGTAGTAGAAGAACCTAAGAAGAAGTAAAACTGCTGAGAGATCAAAAGATTACCTTTACAGCATTGCTCGGGCCCTATTATTAAAAGTACTATGTAAGAAAATAAAGAGCCTAAACCTCTTTCCCTCACTGATAATAGCAATTAATGAATTTAAAAGAATTGATTTTTATTACTTGCTTAACCCCCTACCCAGTAAGGCAAATTCACAGGTATTTAAAGTTCTTCCATATAAGGACTGGATTCCTTTGAAATTAAATGATACAAAAATATGAAAACAGTCTGCATTTGAGTCAATCCTTTTTTTTAATATAGGTTTATTCAGCAAATTGGCTACCAGTTGAGGGCAATGGTTTCCATACTACGATTTGTGGTGTATTCAAAACAGATGAAAGCATCTCAAAGCCTGCTTTGTCCAAAGCCAAGAACATTTTTCGGCAAGAAGTCTGAACTTGTTGCCACATAAACAACATGAACGATTTAACTTAGCGTCTACATATTTTGGATTGGCAAAAACTGATGAAAAAAGTAAAGCCAGAGAGCAGACTCTAAGAAAATAGGAGAAGAGAGAGCAAGAGAAAGAGGGCTATACACACACGTATGTGTGAACCACGCACACAAACTCACCCTTTCTGGCAGTTGTTGGAGTGTTTGCGTTGTGAGACTCTAAACAAGTAGCAGGGTGTTTTGGTCCAGCTGGAGAATTTCTTACACTTTTTATTCTGTGAATTTAGGCACCAGTCTAAATATTGAAGAAAACATATTTGTGTGCCTTCTATTGGCTGGGCCTAAAAATAAAATTAAGCCTTACATTTCTTCAGGTTTGTTTATGATGTACATATTCAGTGAGATACCTTCCAAAAAACACAAATGTGTACTAGAACTGCAAAATATAGAAAGGTAAAGAGAATAGATAATAATCTTAACAGCTGTGTATGTGTATATTTGTGTGGAAGGGGTCAAAGATTTAATTTTGGACAGACTCATATGCTGAGCCATTTGGCCCTCAACTTTACCCGCATGATTTTGTTGTAGAGATTATCATTGGGTATTTTCAAATCTGCAGTTTCTGTAGACACTGAAGTTCTGTCCTGAAAGTGCTCATGGAAGTAGACTGAGTATAGCACTAAACATGGAAAGCTGTGCATAAGTCTGCCTTTTGTCATGGATGTCTCTTGGTGTCACTGAGCTGTATAGGTGTAACTCTGCAATTTTGTTTCCCTATCTGGGGTAGTGTGTTGGTTAAAGTGTACATAGGACTGTTTGCTTGAATGTCTTCTAAGTTCGCTTGGTTGTTCCTCCAGCAAAAGTGGTGATGGTGACATGAAACGAGACATTATTATGAAAATGGTCAGACTTTGCATCAGAAACAAATTTGGTTTCTATTTTGTGAGATTTCAAAGTCTATATGTGAGAAATACAAGATCAAGAACAGATTGGGCAGGAAAGTGAGTTCCAAAGGTCATTGACAAAATCAAAATAAATTTGTCATCAAAAAAAGCTAGGACTGTCCAGGAGTGCTGCTGTTTGGTTGTACTATATTCTTAACTGCAGAATTATTTTTTACTATATGTCTCACAATTTGAGAACTATGAGGCACACAAACCATCAGTACATCTGTTAACAAGCAAAACTGGGTTTTTTTCAGAGAATGAATAATTAAATTATGTAACCTATAAATACTTCAAAAGGAGAACTATTCTAGATCCAGAAAAAGGAAAGATATTAATTTCTGATAGCAGATATTAAGCTGCAAAAATTCTAGCCATGTGAGCAAAGGTGGTCAAATTTAGGCATCTTCATCGGACATGGAATTGCATTTGTCTGCAGTGAGAACATGGTGGAAGATTATTCAGAACCGCTTCACTCGTGGTGAACTTGATTCAATGGACAAGACTCCCTATTAGAGAGAAAGCTCAGTGTTTGGTTTTGATAAGAAACAGAGTAATTAATTGCACCATGAATGATAATTTAATTTGTATTGCTGACAAGATTTTAGCGGATTGTGACAAATGGTCTCCAGCTCAGGATCTGGCAGGATCTGGCTGACCTCTGTAAGGGGCATCTGTAAGAGATAGTAGCTCCAGATGCACTATGCAAGTAGTTCAGGACTGCCTGCCACACACTGAGCTGCTGATGGATACATGCCCAAGCAGCATTTTGATTCTGTGTTGCAGTCAGATGCTGGTGCACAACCGATCATTCACAGCCATGGATCTCTTTCAGAATTAATTCTGGATGTGCCATAAGCTTGATTTCAGTCTGGACAGACATCTGATTTGGACAGACTGGGAAGTGATATCCTGAGATACATGGCACAGTGACATGGCTCTGCAATTTAGACAGCCTATGAGAGGCAGAAATTGGAAGAAATAAAGCAGTTATTATCTGAGCAATGGAATCCTGCAACTCTGAAAACATCTGTCTAATTAAAAATTAAATGGGGCACTTATCTGGTACAATGCCAATGATATATTTAAATTTTTTTTGGTCATAATTATCAAGACTTCTTTTCAGGGCCATTTTTGATTGTTACACATAGCAAATTCTGAACCTAGATATCTTTGCGGTTTTCTTATATCAATGAGATGTGTTTTCTAAGTGCAATGAAAGTGTTGAGATGTAGTCATGATTGTCCCACAAGTCTTCCACTATTTCATACTAGTTGGTCAAGTAGATCAGGAAATCACCACAAATACAGAAGAAAAATTCAGAATGTGGGGTACAGCTTGAATCAGTGATTTCTTGTCTTCATATAGCCCTTTTTTTATCTGCTAGCATTTTATTAGCAAAAGGAGGCAGAATTTTTCTTTTGTGTATCTGTTAATTGAGAAATATGGACTTGTGTCACTGCACCTTTTAGAAATTGCCAGATGATTAGAAAACAATCTTTGAATGACATGGAATGAAAGAGCTATCAAAATTCATAGGATTTTCATTTGATTTGCCAAAGAAACATTCTAAAACCATGCATTTGTATAAAATATTGTGTCTTTCTCAGTAATTTATTTTCTCATAGAGTCGTCATCACCATGGTTCGGCTTCACGAACAAAGCTTTGGGAAGGGCTCTCCCCACATGGGTGTGCCCTTCCAGCCTGTGCAGTGGATTTTTTAGGTGCGCAGAACTGGCCCCACCCTTTAAGTCCTCAGGTTCATCTGCCATGGCCGAGCAAGCTTGGACGGAGACAGTGAAGTCCTCAGGACTAGAA
>JAOXXN010000065.1:31553355-31565377 GCA_026770055.1 Myrmophylax atrothorax | reverse complement strand
GAGGTCTCCCATCCAAGTACTGACCAGGGCTGACCCTGCTGAGCTTCCGAGATCTGATGGGATCAGGCATCAGGGTGGCATGTACATAATGAAATGTATGCCAATGTATTGTGAAACACAACAGCAATTTAAATGTGAATTAATGATTGAAAAATGTGGCACTTCATGTCCATAACACAGTTCAGGAAGCACAACAGGAGCTCTAAACTCCTATTTAAAAAATACTTTGAAGAGTTTTCTGTATGTTAACTCTGGATCAATTACAACAAAATATATAATATATACTTAGAAGGATAGTGATTTAGTTTTATGAAACCCATTATTTTATTAACGGCATTAGCTCAAAACTATAGTAAATTTACAGTTCATTTAATGGATAGGAATATAATAAATTCTTCAGAATACACCAAAACTTCAAACGGTTATGCCAGTACTTTCTACAGAAAGGAAATGAGATGGAATAGACACATATAACAACTTTACTCCTCATCCCTATATTTCTGATGTTCAAAATGATACTTTGAAAGTAGCTACATATGAAGCTGGCATTTGAAGACTTGTGATTTTAAGCTGCATTCCATTTATATTAGGTGTTCTGTTTGTAGATTTCTGACATATCTAATTTTAAAAGTGCTTTACTAATACTGTATTTAAAATCAAACCCAAACCAGAAGCCTTTTAAGGATTCTTTGTGCTCCTTGTTGGATTCTTGCGGTTAGAGACCCACATTTTTGTTTCAAATCCAACAGCTCTGTTATATGAAAAAAACCCTAATGATGAGGGAAAAGCTTGCTCAGGGATGATTCCTAGTGTATATCAAATGGAAGAAATACTGTGTATAGAGAAGAATGGCTTGCCTGATTTCAGGCTTTACATGCAAAGTAAAATTTAGAACCTGCAATCTGGAAGAAGCTAAACTATATCAACAGTAAGGATTTTAACACTGCATCATCAGAGAAGTATGTAATTTCAACTGATTTAGTGCTGTGTAGGTGGTCCATGTTCATAAATTCTCTGTTTTAATTTTGACATAGGTCTCAAAGATGTGTCAAGAGACTCCTGAGTAACAATAAGGCTGGAGTCCATGATTGCAACCAACATAGTGAAAGGTGGAGGCAATAAGTGAAAGTGAGTAACTTATTAGCTACTGAGCCTTGTCACCTGATGTTTTTTCTTAACTTGGTGCCAGTCCATCTTTAGGATTAAAAACGCAGTCCCTTAATGATTTTTTTTAAAGTAACCACTTACTGGTCATTAAAAATAGCGATACTGAATCAGAACTGGCCCAGTGCTTCCCAGCATTGTAGAAACACATGAACTTTGCTGTCTCAGAAGGGTGCTGCCACAGGGAAGAGTGGTGACATATGTCCAGGAAGCCAGTTATAGGGAAGGACCTTGGAGGGAAGGGATCGCTGCTCTACTGCCATGGGAAGGATGGTCAGACAGCTGCTGTTTGTGGGGACCTATCCACACCACAGAATGAGCTTATGCCAAACCCACACTGGTTTGGAAGCTGCCAGACTGGATTTCCATACCTTAGCTGTAGGTAAAGGAAGCAACTAGGCCAAGGTCATTGCTAACAATGGAGAGTTTGCTGTCTTAAACTGTCTGGTGTTCCTGAGCCTACAGTAAGTCCCTATTGACCTGATACAGGCAGTTATGAAGTGGATGAAATCTGAATTATTTAATAGCTTCTCCGCTCTCCACTTGCTGATTAGGCAGTATTTCCTGTAGCAAGATTACTTCTATATCAGGTTCTCCTTGGAAGGACCTATGTGCCAGAACGTCACCTGCTCTCAGAAATTACTGCATTCCTGAAGGCCAGAAATTATCAATGAGCAGATGACTCTGAAAGGTGACATATATTTTTATATTTGCTCCTGCACATACAGGATTTCATCTGGATGGACAGAGGACTGACTTTATACCAACATCAAAAATTCCTTTGAGAAAAATAGAAATATATGGATGCCCAATGCACTGAATATATTATAACAACACACACTTTTAAAAGTTGACTTGCCTGTGGATTCTGTATGTATGTATTTAAAGAGAATCTGTAGTTGGTTATGCAGTTGAGATCCAGAAATTTCTGTTTCCTATTTTAAGCTTGAAATGCTATCTGTCTCAGTGGTTGGGATAAGTAATTTTTTAATTTTTCTGCACCTTTTTCCAGTTTCACAATATGTCAATCATTCACAAGACTGTGGCTAGGATTTGCCAACGTCAGTTAGGGGGTTTAAAAATGAAGTCTAATATAATGTCACAGAGTGTAGGTGAGATTTGGGGTTGTATTCACCAAACAACAACTGTTCTGAGGCAGAAAGAGCCCACCAGCTCAGCTGAAATGGCAGCATTTCTGCCATTGCAGAGAATGTCAGGCAATGCAAAATCCTTTGAAGATTTTCTCCTCATCTCGGCTGAGCTTTATGTTGAACACTTGGACCTCCAGGCCAGAGGATAGATGTTGTACAGGGAGAGGCCTATTCTGAGAAGGTTTATAAGAAGTCCTGCTAACACTAGAGGGCCTGGAAGAGTAACTGACTTTGTAAGAGAATGCAGTATTCTGGTTTGAATAGTCATAACTCTCTGTGTTGAAAACTAGGAGACTAGGATACGCACAATCCCTCCTTCTTCCCAAATTTCTCCCTCCTGTGTGCTCATTTTGCATACTACATTTTCAGAATTGCAAATTGCTCGGAGAAAGAGAAGTACTTGGTGGAAGTTTGTCATTCAAATGTACATTGAAATACCTGCTTTTCAAGTGCTAACAAATATCTTTTCCTGAAAGCATATCTACTTACTTTATTGAACACATATTTCAGAAACAGAGCTTGCAAAATTATATCTTAACTAATTGAGATTTCCAGGGGAACAGAGAGCACAGCTGAGTCTTTAAAGATGTCCAGGATCCCGAACATAAGTAGTAAGTGCTAATTAAAAAATTATACTTCTGGGGATTTTTATGTCGGGTCTAGAATATTAACTCTGAAAAATATCTGGTTTATTTTTAGACCTTTAGCATGAGAATGCTAGATGACTTAATTTAACTGTGATGTTTGAACTCAGCCCAAGCATGAGAAGTCTTGATTTTCCTTCCAACTCATATGTTGCTTCCAGTTATAAAAGTATTAAAGGAAGTAGCATCAGATAATCTCTGCATATTCTTTGGATCCTAGTAGTTGGTATTGGCAGTTGTGGCAGTTTGTGGCAAGCACCAAATCACTCACCAAACAAAGCTTTCAAGCAGGTAAACTGAATCAGTTTTATTGGGCAGAAGAGCACGCCATGCAAATCCATTTTGAATTGCAGATTTTCCTATCTAAGACACTCGTCTTCCGACACTTTAGAGGTAAGCCTGGTTGCCTATACTGTCTGTTCGCCTTGGTGGCCCATAATATCATTTTGTAAACACAAAGTTAGACCTTGCATGGTGTCTGAAAAGGGACCCTTTTTGTTTCCCAAGTTTCTACACATCAGAGCTCAGAAGGGAACCCCAAAACAAAAGCAGTCACTATGTTCAAGGAAAGATGATATCATTTGGAAGTCATTTGCTCACGGAAGAGATAGGAGGGAGAAAACATCTGTTGGCTGTTGGGAGGTTTGCCAAGCCAAACAGGAGCTGTGGTTGATAGTTAGGACATGATAACAAAACCAAGGAAAGTAATAATTGTATATAGAAGCATACAAGATACATACTAGACATAGTTTTCAAAAGATGACCTTCAAACTAACACAGCTGGAATTTTTCTGTGATACAGACTGTATCTGAAGGCTGGGTGTCTATCTTTGCTTTGCATGAGGAAAGAAAATGGAAACTAAACCAGTTTTTCTTAAATATTTTATATATGCATAAAAGAAAACTCTGTCAGCTGTTCTGCACCTGTACCCCCTGCCCTTTTTTCTCATAGAATATTACTTGGAATACTCTGATGATTCTTTTCTCATTAAAAAAATTCTCATGTCATAATATACTGAGATTGGGGAAAATAATAGCAAGAAATGTAAGTACTAAAATTAATTAAACAAATTAGATTAATGCCCCTTTGCTGGGTAACATAACAATGGAATCTCAGACTGAGGAAATGGGCAGCTCAGTTTAGGCATATCTGTCTGGCCATCTCATCAGTAGAAAAATCTTTCTTGCTTTATTTCAACACTCGATCTGTGGTCCCAGATGGTATCAGAAAATGCAGAAGCACAAGAAAAATGAAAGCAGCAGAGTCTCTTAAGTAGACCAATGTGTCTGTTTAAGGATTTATGATAGAGTAACTCTAATAGGCAGGATGAGTCTCCCATAACTCTCCATGAAATATTAAAAAAAAAGATAGTGAACAAAAGGAAATTAAATATAATTTCCCCTGAGCTTTAATACTGTTAGGATTTATTGCAAATCATCTAGAGCTGAGAAATACAGCTTTAGTTCTTTGACAGTAGTCCTTAATCCCTGTATCTTCCAGACCTCTCTAGTATTTGTAATGCTGAAATCTGTGTAAGTCCTAACTAACTGGTATGAATTTTGATGAGTTAAGTCTTCCTGCTGTCACTTCAGAGGTCTCCTGAAGGTCTTCACTTCTTAATAAAGAATATATAAACATGCTTTTAATAGATCCACTGCTATTTAATCTCTTGGGAAAGTTGTGGCTAAATAGAAAATTCAGGGAAAGTCCACATTGTCTAAAATACCAGAGAGCATGAATATTTTAATTTCAGAATTACTCTTCCATCCTGGTAAGGGAGTATTTAGATCTCCTGCATATCAGGGTCCATATCAGGACCGAATTATGTCCCGAGCTTTACTCAAGGAGATTTCTAAAAACAGGTGCTATGGAAGAACACTGCCATGAAAATAGATGGACAGGCTCAAAGAGGCTTTAAGTGTGAGATCAAAGGGACAATGTGGGGATCCAGGCCAGTAAGCACTACAGGGATGAAGGTGGATCCAATTTTCCCAGTTTCTGCAGAAGAGAAGTGAGTGTCCTGAAGACACAGAGCCAAGAATAAACAAATCCCAGGTTGGACAGAGAACTAAGACTGATTATATGATCCTCTGGGTTTTGAGGAATGACCGCGAACTCTTTGTTACCCCCGAGAAAGGCAAGAACTTGATCACCCTGAGTATTTCAAGCAGCCTCTCATTTCCATTTTGGAAGAAATTTTTTAAAGAAAAAACCCCATCACTTAATTTTTACATCTCTTCAAACATAGATGATTTTATATAACTGCTAAGTTTTAGTCTTATTATTTTAATTTCTTTACAATGAAACGTTTACCAAATGGTTTGCTTGCAAAACTTGTCATTAAGCATAGCAGCATAAATTGGTATGGATAAGTGACCTTTGTGGTGTTTTGAGTTTGCAGATCCTCTAGAATTTTTTCTTTATTTCACAATCCTTTAAACTGGTGAAATATGTCAAGTCTTTCCCCCCCCAATTTGATTTTCTTGCTCAGCCAGGGTATTTGTAAATGGGTGGAATCTTGTGTTATTTAAGTAACAATTCCTGTCTGAAAGTAATTTCTGCCCTATTTGTGGAAGAACTATTCACGCAAAAACAAAACCTGTGGCAGCTTAGTATTCCTATTTGAAATCCTGAATGGAACGAATGAAAATAAAGCCTCAAAATACTGTGTGTTGTAATTCCTTGTTCTGTTCTAAACATAGAATTCTGAGTTATTAAAGGGTCCAAGTTCTGGCCGGAATAATATTCTCCTTTCTTTTAGTAGTTGCCTGTGTTAGCCAGGCATGGTGACAATGAACTTTGATCCTTACAGTCATATTTATAAGTCTCCAAGCTGCATCCAGTCAAACAATTTCAGGACTCATGGAAGTTAGTTTGTACTTGCTAGATATACATGGATCTAATATAAGAATACAAAAATTTAAATGGATTTTGTGTTGTCTCATGTGAAGGAGATTTGAAGTGTTAGAAAACTGGAAGACTAACCTTGTGGCTGCCTTCTTATCAACAGTACATTAGAAAAGCACCAGTACTTATTCAATAATGAGAGCAGAATATACCAAATAACATGCAATCCCTAGCACCAAAGCACTTTATTTAAATATTTGCAGAAAACTGTTTCTTCATAATAGCTTGTATACTATATACTTATATATATCAGAATGCTGGAAAATATCATGTTCATATAGACTTCTGTAATTTTCCCTGGAACATTTTTTTCTTTCTTCCTGTCCAGGTTTAGAACTATCTCTAAAGTATTATCAAAGTAATAAAGGAAATGGCTAAAATTCCATTAAAGCAAGGTAAATATTGTTCTTAAACATTGGATTAGAGTAAATCTAATCCAGCCTGCACAGTTAAGAATTCAGCACTCTCCACAGCAGTACCTCAATTCCCAGAAAGAATGATTGTAAGCTGAAATATAATATTCTGCCAGGAAATCACTAGTTCCGAGTTATTAGATTCCAGCCCTGGTTGAGACTGAGGCAAGGAGACAGCACAGGAAGCACTCAGAGCTCTTCGTAAGTGTCATTAAACATTTTTTAAATAGTCTGCTTCCAAAAGTAATGGAGATGATGGACTGCAGCAACTTAACTGCAGGTGCAGAGACCCTCCTGTAAACTGTGATTATTTCTTCTTTTCCTGTTGAAAGTGTAAGCACAAGTATTTAATTTTGTTCTCTAATGCTCAGATTTGAAGTATTTGTACTTCTTACAGTTGGAAGTAAACATATCTATTTTTACATGAATCCCTGTGTGTCAGATGCAAAATGTTATGTTCTCTTTGAGCAGAGCCCACAAAATTTCAATCTTCACTAAACAGCTTCAGCCTCAAACAGAAACTGGGACCAAAAAGCCTCTAAGGTAACTGAAGTGGTTATTTGATGCCATACTCTCCCATGCTAAGGAGCTTTACAATACCTGTTGAGAGGATCCTATTGCCCATGTATGTGAAGTAGACGATTCAAACCCAAAAACAGTGTGCACTGTATCAGTTGTGATTTTTTTTTTAATCAAGGGAATACTGGTATTTTCTTTTTCTTTTATTTAAGGAACTTTTTTTGGGAAAAGCATCTCTTTAGGCCAAGAAGAACATTCTGTAATGTTGCTCTTTTGGCACATGGGACTTGTAGTTCAGGTATTTCATGTTATTCTTAGTTTCTTTTGGGTTTCCCAGCAGATGACA
This sequence comes from Myrmophylax atrothorax, assembly GCA_026770055.1. Lineage (NCBI taxonomy): Eukaryota > Metazoa > Chordata > Aves > Passeriformes > Thamnophilidae > Myrmophylax > Myrmophylax atrothorax. The sequence goes on along the minus strand of JAOXXN010000065.1, from coordinate 31,558,232 downwards.
TCTACTCCTTTTATTTTTCAGGATAAATCCTTACTGATTATTCCTCGGACAGTTCTGCTAGTTACATTGGACTCTTCTAGTTAACAGTTCAAATTCTGTACTTGCCAGTCTTAACTATCATATGAAATATGACTGAAAGGCTGGTTAAATAGGATTATAACAATTTTATTTCAATCCTGTTAGAAGTGGCCGGCTATTGTAAACCCCCATAATATGTTTCCTACCACAGCAAACATTTGTATTGTTAGTTTTAACAGGGGTAAAGGACTATATAGCATCTGCTATGGAGAAATAATTAAGTTCCTTTCTATGATATGACTACATAGGAAAGAAAACCAAGTTATTTTTCTCCCTGCCCATAACAATCAAGTTATTGATGCAATCACACCCTGGTCTTTAGGTAACTCCACGTAATGCTATCAGGGAACAAATAGGGTCCTCTTTATGTTCCCTTATTCCTCTTTAATAACTATTCCTGAAACTGCTTTGATGATCATTACATTTACATGAATCAAAAGGATCTTAAGTAATATTTATTTTTATATATATATTTATATATTTTATACATTTATGCAAGTGTCCTGCATTTCAGACTTCTCAAGAGATTTGCTATCCTTGATGGCAGACTCTAGACAAGTCTGTGCCACTGTTTGGCAGATGTGATTCGTGTCTTAAAAAGGGTCATTGAGAAGTTTGGACTACATTTGCAATTCAGTCCTTCTGGTAGACTGAAATGTAAGTCTTGAAGTGTAAAGAACAAGAGTGTGATTTCACACAGTAAATTCAGGAGGGAAAAATTTTCAAAATCCCAGTTAAACCAGATATACACCTTTCCATAATTTCCTTTTCTCCTCAGTTCTTACTTCAGGGATCCTACCAATTTTCCATCACAGTAACCATCAATGGACAAAACTATAAAATAATCACATAGCTACAGTTGAATAGTATATCTTTCTGACTAATGTCCACTCTACATTTTTTCACTGGAATGTTTATCAGAAATTGTAGATTTAGTAAAGGTAAAATATTTGCATAAATTTTAATTTTTGTGAATGTTAATTTCAAAAAACACTGGAAAAAACATAGCTATAATTTTCTTGTTGATCTACAGAGTTTTTAATGAGAAGAACAGCTGAATAAACTTTTTTGCTCAAGTTAGTAATATGCTATTAGAGGTATGAGATGCATCTCCAACGTAATCTTCATTAAATAATCATGTTTTTTTCCTCAGTAATAAAATTCACGCTAAAATATTTGGGCTTGCCAGTCAAAGCAACAGAAAATAAAAAAAGGAACTTGCAGAAAAACACAGGACTGTTTCATTTTTTTTGGATCTTGTAGAAAGATATTACTTTTGAAATTGCAGCTCTGGTACCTCATCTGTCAGGTTAATTTCACCACAGTTTTCCATTTCCTTCTGTTGAAAAACATTAAAATGAATTGATGTGAATGAAAGAAGTTAGATCTCTTTTTCAAAAGTTCCAGGATTTTCACTGTCCAGATATAGCCTTCCTAAAGTGACCTGTTAGTTAATTTTGGTTAACATCATAAATGTTCTTTAGGACTTCTTCTTAATACTGGATTGCATGTTGTAGGCTTTTATTCTCTTTCTATACTTATCTAGCACAGGACACTGTCCGTGCGTTATCTCCATCTCACTCAGGTGGACAGAGTTATGAACAAAAAGTTATTTCCCATAATTGTTCAGGTCCCTTTATCAAGATTAAGAAAACAACAAAACAACAGGTGATCTGAATTTGAATACTGACAGTTGCCCTGGATGTTTTGCTGAACCAAGGGCAGAGAGAAAGACAGCATCTCTCTGCCAGTCAGGGATGTGCAAAAGTTTCAATGGTTGCCACACCAGGTTTGGTTTGACCCGGTTAAAGTAAAATATAATATCTTGTATCCCCTTAGGCTGATCTCTGATGTGGAAGATGCAGAAGACCTAGAAGATCTGATTTCTTGAATACTTTTACTACTTGAATTTCATGTTTTGAGTCTGATGCAATCATCTGCAAAGTGAGAGACCAGAGACCCGCTGTGCCCGGTGGGAGCCGCGCCCAGGGCTCTCTGCAGCTGCAGCTCCGTGGGGTGAGAGGTCGCCCCGATGCTACCACTGAGGGGGCAAAAGGACTTCCGCGTGCAACGCAGTGGCATTCGCACCTCTGATTTACATCAGCTTTACGCTGCATTTGAAGAGAAAATAACGTATTTTATCTTTTAACCCACTGGTAACTCCTGGTAGTCTTTGCCTACTGCCGCATGCCCCGAAGGCCCGCAGCGCTGCCAGCTCCCGGCTGGCCCGTGCCGTGCCTTCCCACCCACGTCCCGGGCGCCGCTGCCGCCGGACCCGCCCCTGCGGCCACCGCCGAGGGACAGCAGAGGGTGCCCGCGCACCGCCCGCCGGGGCCGCGACACCAAAGTCTTGCAGCTCCACATTCCGCAGCCCCCGCAGAACCGCAGCCCAGGGTGCGGGAGCAGCGCCGGCCAAGAGCCCGATCTCGCAGTGGTTCCGACGGCCGCAACCCGCGCCCGCACATCCCGCCCCTGGAAACCCACCAGGGGCGGCTCTCAGCGCAGCAACGCCAGAGGGGCTGCTGTGCGAGGCAGCCGGAGCACCTCTCATGGGGCTGCCCCGCCAAGTAGCAAACGGGAAACACCTGAGGGAATACTGCCTTTCCAGGTCTTAACTCCTGGTTTAATGGTTTTAAAGTATTTCAAGCGTAGATTTCAAAAGGTAGGATAAAAAAAAAATTGCCCTGTCTCTGCACAGGAAGAACTGCGTGCAGAAATGGTTCTGCACTGGTAGATTTATTTTTTTTTAAGTGTATACTTAGATCTTTTAAAATGGTACCCTTTTAAGCCTGTGTGAATGAACAACACTTCTATCAGTGCTGAGAGGTTTCTCTGTGTATTTTCTAGTGCTAAAGTATTATTTTATTTAGAGATTGACTAGTTTATAATGAGGAAGTCACAATATGGCACTTTCAATGTCTTGGATCTGAAGTGAAATAATCTCAAGGGCAGTAGGAAATACTCTGTCAAATGCAAGAACTTGACTTTCCAGTAGTGTAATTTTCTTTTTAAATACCATGTTCTCTAGCAATGTGGTAGATAACACACTCACTGGAGGCTCTGGAGAAAAACAAACAAAAAAACCCCACCCCAAACCTCTCCTGTTTTCTAAGCTTTAAAAATGTTTGTTTGCTTCCAGGCAGGTTTAGTTCTGACTGGGAATAACATTTTCCGTTTTGGAAATAGAGGTATGAGAGTTTTGTTATTGAGACATTAGAGAGAGAGGGAGATCCTGTGGTCTGAAACAAGATTCAGGGCTCTGATTCCACATCCGCCGCAGTATTTACAAGGCAAATAATTTACATGTAATCTGGCTTTACTCAGTGGAGCTCCTCCTGATCTATACATTGCAGCAGAAATCAGAAACAGAACATCCACATCTGTTTCTTGTTTGGCACATGGGAAAAATAGGAACTGAAACCTAACATCCAAACTTTGGTTCATATATTTTAATGCTTTAAATGAGGCATAGCTCCATTAGGACTGACTTGCCTGCTGTGGAGTTGGGTTAATTAATTAACATCCTTTGCAGACACTTTTTAAAATGCATAGCACCAGAAGTACAGAGCTATCGATTACTTCGAAGCACCCTTTTTGACTTGCCTCAGTAATCAGTTTTAAAACTGATTACACAGAAAACTGATGTGTTTTCTGTGATTTGGTCTCAGATGCAGTAAAGTTGCAGCACTGGCTTTGAGATGTACCATAGCAGGGTTTGTGGCCTTTCCCAATGACAAGGTTATATCATGGTTATAGTTTTAGATGTTAATTTATAGAATAAATGATAGGCTCCAAAGTAAAGCCCTATGAACATTGAGCATTGAGGGGATAATGACATTGTAATTAACCAGAAGGACAAGGCTCCAGAGCGTGCTGGTTGTCACCAGGATATTCTGTAATTATAGCTTTGTCCATGATATCTTCCTGTTTCACTTTTTTCCCTTTATAATTCAGAGAAACAGTTAACATTTTTAGTAGACAACAGATTTCTGGTAGAGGAATATAATGTGACAACTAAAAATTGTTACTATCAATGTTGGTATTTTGCTGACCCTAAATCGTTATCTGCATCAAATATACTTGACTGAGTATGACAGTTCTCTCAACAAGGGATTAATGCCCAGCATTGTCAATCCTACTTATTCTTGCACAGAAGCCGGGGTGGCAGAGAAGGTAATTCAGGGCATTTCAGTTGAACAATTCTCTTTGCTAAGAGGTGATGACTGTATTTGCAAGGTATTTCAGGATGTAGTATACTCCCTGCCTCAAGCACAGTAAGACCTGGGTTCACTTACTGCCTAAAATGGAAAACATAGATGGGGTATATCCAGACTGGTGGATTTGCGGAGTTGAAGGAGTAGTTTTGGGACTATAGGTTTCTCAGGGCTGTTCTGTTGCTGGATGCTGTTTCCCTGCATCTGGCCTTTAAGAAGCATGTCTAAACATCTGTACTTGTAATTAAGACACTTTCAGAGGTAATAAGTAATTACCTCTGAAACAAGGGATAAGTAATGAGGTCAGTTCAGGTCATATCTGATACCCTGCATAACGCGTATATGGTTATTTAACTTCAAGACGAGATTTTTGTGTTAATTCAGACAGAAAGAATCATAGAATAGAGTCACAGTATATCCTGATTTGGAAGGGATCCACAAGCATCATCGAGTCCAAGTCCTGGCCCTGCACAGGACAGCCCCAAGAATCACACTATGTGCCTGAAAGTATTGTCCAAACTCTTCTTGAACTCCATCAGACTTGGTGCTGTGACTGCTTCCTTGGGGAGCTTGTTCCAGTGCGCC
>JAOXXN010000065.1:31538394-31553255 GCA_026770055.1 Myrmophylax atrothorax | reverse complement strand
ATTTAAGTTGGAGATCAGAAAAAAATTCTTTCCAGAGAGAGTAATCAGGCATTGGAATGGGCTGCCCAGAGAGGTGGGGGATTCCCCGTCCCTGGAGGTTTTTAAACTGAGATTGGACGTGGCACTGAGTGCCATGATCTTGTAAATGGACTGGAGTTGGACCAAGGGCTGGACTTGATGATCTCGGAGGTCTTTTCCAACCCAATTGATTCTATGATTCTATGAAAGAGATTAGAGGAGAAGAGTTCTTTATGATGTGCAAAATCAATGCTTGAATTTTCCAGGTAGATGCAATGTGAAAGTGGCTTTTTATTTTGTTTTTTTTCTAAGGATTTCTAGGTTCTTTCTACAATTTTTATTCACTGTGTGAATAAAACCTGTGATTTAAATCAATGTTAAAGTATAGGGAGATCAGCAGCATGTGAGAGATGCCTCTTCAAAGCATTGTGGGGTCATTTTTTGCAGATGGATGGGGACATCTTTGAAAGCATGGCATTTTCCCTTTCAATTTATGTGAGAGATGTGTTGAAATTATTGATCTAGGTTTGAATATCCATTAATGTCCAGTCAGCTTTTGCCAATGTCTTATGGATGCTCTTTGTGTGTCTCGGTTATTTTTTTTCACCTCTTGTGCTAACAAAATACTAATTTCAAATAAAGGCTTTGCAATATAGATGTGAAAGGCTGTCTTACCTTCAGAATCCTTAACCATCCTGCCTGGCGCTTTGCTGTCATTCTTAGTTTTGCATGAGCCAGACCCACCTTGCTGCGGTCATTTAAGCTGTTACCTTTTTCTCAGCAAGTGTCTTTCATTTTCATGTTGTAAGCTTTCTGATCAAGATGTTTTGTAAGGTAATTCCTAGTTTTTCCTCTACATTAGTTATCTGAAACATTGCACAGAATTAGTATACTCTGGGTGGGAGCAAAAGATGAAAGATTTATTTTACTTCACTTAGTGACAGCTGTGGAGCTTTACTAAAGCAAATTGTTTAATTTAAAATTTCTCAACCTGAGACTGAAGTGCCCAAGTGCTCAGTAAGCAAATCCCTTGCGGAAGATGCTGACTGAAACCATACATGATGAGGAGAAATAGGTGGTGGCAGTGCAAAGCTGTCAGGTTTTGGCTGGGATAGAGTTCATTTTTTTTCTAGCAGCTGGTACAGTGCTGTGTTTTGGATTTAGGGTAAGAATAATGTTGATAACACACTGATGTTTTAGTTGTTTGCTGAGCAGTGCTTACACAGAGTCAAGGCCTTTTCTGCTCCTCACCCCACCCCACCATCCAGTGGGCTGGGAGGCACAAGAAGCTGGAAGGAGACACAGGCAGGACAGCTGACCCCATGGCCAAAGGAATATTCCATCCATATGGCATCATGCTCAGCACATAGAGCTGTGGGGAATGGTGGCAAGGGGCTGCTGCTCAGGAACAGCATCTTGGAGCAATTGCACTGTGCATCACGTGTTTATTTTTATTATTATTTTTGTTATTACTTTTTTGGGGGTTTGCTTCTTTTCTGTCCTATTAAACCATCTTTATCTCTCACAAATTTATTTCCCCCTTCCTCCTGTTCTCTCCCCCTCCCACTGAGGGCAAGTGGGCAAATGGCTGAGTGGTGTTTAGCTGGCTGCCAGGTTAAACAATGACGCAGGGGCACAAGGATTTATTTGGGTTACTGGTAGAGGAGCTGGGACAATCCATCAGCAGGCAGTTGATGGGGAGGCAGCACAGCAGCCACCCTGCTGGCAGGAGCAGCCTCTGGTTTGGTACCTCCGTCTGGCACCCCTGCCCCAAATGTGTCGATGGAACCCACTGGGGAGGGCGCAGGGAGCAGTGGTGAAGTTGTTGCTGCTTCTGCAGGGCAGTGCCTGTCTCCAAACCTCCAAACCCATAAAGGATCTTGCTGATGCTTGTTGGTAATGCTTTCTTGCCCCTCTTCTATGCCTATGATCTCCAAGTGATGGCATGCTGTGTTCAAATTGAATATATCCTATGTAAGACCTGCAGGATACACTGTGGATCCTTCAGCCTCAGTGATTGCATAAAATTATTGAACCATTTTTCAATAAGTATGGTTAGAAGCATTTGTTTTGAAATGCCTGTCTTTTAAAAGAAAATGTTTTTCTTTCTCTTGTTTCTTTTTTTTAAAAACAAAATCCATTTCTGCTGGTGAACAGGCATCAGAGGAAGTGTCAAAATCTCTTCAAGCAATGAAGGAAATTCTGTGTGGGACCACAGACAAAGAGCCACCTACAGAAATTGTGGCCCAGCTGGCGCAAGAGCTGTACAACAGTGGCCTTCTAGTGACCCTTATTGCCAACCTACAGCTGATAGACTTTGAGGTAGGTCAGCATCCATAAACCTTTTCATCTCCTTGGTCTCAGTGTTGTCAGTGAGTAGAGCGTATTTTTCTGAAATCTAAATAATTTTATTGCATTCAGAGCTGTTTATCACACACAAGAAAGTGGCTACTCGTGTTCTGAAAGATGTGCTCATACACTGGCAGTAAATACAATGCATTTGATTTTTTTTTTATTAAAACAAAAACAATAACAAAACATTACCATGTGTATCCAAACAAGATGGGAAACGATGCTGAGAATACTGTCTAGGACTGACCATGTAAGCTGCAGTGATGAAACTTTTTGAGATAGTGCAACTGTCAGATCCACTGTCTCTGATTTAGAAGGGGTTTAGGGACATGGAATGAAAATAATTGGAAGCGTGTGACAAAGACTGAAAAAAAAATGGTTTCATTGAGGGAAAGGAGTTGAAAAATCTGTTAAAAACTGGCAGCAGGCACCTGGTAAATTGGGTGACCCCCACTTAATTGTCTGGATTAAAAAAAGAAGTATAATTTTTTTCATAGCAGAAGGATTAATCTAAATCTATATGTATAGATATTATTTAATTTCGTATATTTATATATAAAATTATATATTTTGTGGAACTTCGTGCCAGCTGAGTTGTTAAAGCCAAAAGCTTAGAAGACAACTGCTAAGAGAACTAAACTTGCTTGTAAGTAAGGAGAAGAGTTACAGTAAAGATTGAAGTAATTCAGGATAAATATAAATCCTTTTAACTGAGCGTTGACTGGGAAGGGGCTGGTAAGAAGCTTTGTCAGGTCATTACAGTATTGCTGTGGTCTACAGTCAGCTGGGATCGTGGCCCCCAGGGACTGCTGTTAGGAATTCTGGGATTTACGTGGCTCCTGGCTGCCCGTGCAGTGTCACAAGTGTCCGTGTGCCAGTGAGCAATCCTCAGCTCCCGGGAGCCAAACCTACTCCACTGAGGCCTGAAGCAGGAGCAGTACCCAACACAGAGGCAGCTGCTGAATTGAAGAATTGATTTCTTAGAGAGATCTTCTGATGCTCGCAGAGCAACCTTTTGTGGGAGTCACTTTCTTGGGGAAGTTCTGAGGAACAATGGGAGATTTATGTTTTCTTTTTCCCCTATTCCTCCCACCCCCAGTAAAGCCAGGATTCAAGGACTTATTTATGTATTTTGTATTAATTTTTGAAAATGTTGTGAGTTCTCTTAAGTTTAGCAGGGTTTTTTTTAATACTAGAATTTATTGAGAACCTTTCCTTTGCCTTCTTCTTCTCTCCGTGGGTACTGTTAAGTGTCGTAATTAGAAAAATACTCAAATCCCAGCAACCTAAACCCCTAAAAAACCCTTCCAGAAAAAAGGAGAGGGGAGAGAAGAAGATACTGTTAGCTTAGAAGGAACACTACTACATCTTTTTTAGTTACATGCAGTCTGTATTGCTTCTATCAGAAAAATAATTCTGTATGGACATATGGAACACACAGTCCTTAAATGCAAGCACTGAATGAAATACCTAATCTGTTGCCAATTTACTGTTGTTACAAACAATTTTAATAATTCTTATAATTCTTATTTTAATCCATATGTAATGGTAGAATGCAAAATCATAAATTACTTGAAAATCTGATTTCTGAAAGGAGTAATGTTTATGTAGGTTACTTTGCTTTGTCCTGACTCCCTGTCTGCTCCTCACTGATCCTGTTGCCCAGTTGGATCCCAGTTTTCACAGCTGTACTTCCTTTTGAAGACATGTTTTCAAGGCCTGTGTAGGGGAGGCTTGCACACATCCATCACATGCCCATAAAAAGCACAGGTTTAATGCTTCTGCCACTCAAGAAACAAGGCATCATTTTGGTCATGATGTTGTTATGAAGCACTAAAGTTGGGTTTGGGAAGGAGCTCTGAATCAAAATCAGACTGGACTTTTAAGAAGCTCAAAATACTAAATTTATTGTTGAACTTTGAAGAACTGAGGAAAGTGTGCACACAGACAAAGTCAACTGTCATGGTTTCACCTAGGTAAAAATGTAGATGTTACTAACTGTGCATAAGCCTAAAGGTTCACAAGTTATATAGCCTCTAACATGGGCAGTAAGTAGCTGCAGGCCCAGAACTGGTGATATTGGAATCTTTCTCTTACTTTGCCTTGAAACAGGTATCCTACAATTTGTTATTTATACAATGCATTCTTGGCATGTTTTTTTGTCCTTTCCACTTTCTCTTCATGCTGCCTTATCTTGTGCTTCAGTGGCCATATGTATTTCATTATAAGGCAAAACTGAATTGCAGATCCAAGTAAGAAGTGTTTCAAAAGTATTTCTACAATTTTAGTATACGGTGGTGAGGGAAGTCTGTCTTGGTTCCCTCCTATCTGTCTCCACTCCCTCCAGGAGAACCCAAGGAGATCAACTCTGGCTTTCACCTTCGCTGATTTCTAGAAAATGAGATATAATTAAATATGTATCTACCTGTATATATCTATCAATCTTATCTCCTCTCTGCTATTGGGTATAATCATAGAATCATAGAATCAGCTGGGTTGGCAGAGACCTCCAAGATCATCAAGTCCAACCCTTAATCCAACCCCACTTTGATTACTAGATCACGGCACTCAGTGCCACATCCGGTCTCACCTTAAAAACCTCCAGGGTCAGAGAATCCACCACCTCCCTGGGCAGGCCATTCCAATGCCTGACCACTCTCTCTGTAAAGAACTTCTTCCTGATATCCAACCTAAATCTCCCCTGGCAGAGCTTAAGCCCGTGCCCTCTTGTCCTACTGTTTGTTGCCCTCGAGAGAAGAGACCAAACCAAAAAGTATAATCTCACCATGACTGTCCGTAGTGTGGCATGAGGTTATTTATTCCTGTAAAATCTAATTCATGTGACAGAGGATGAAGTGGCAAAATACAGAACATGCAGCTAGAATATGTGATAGTGTATTAGTACTAGCTGTTCAAAAAGAAAATGCCTTCATTTACCCTGTCCCTGGGGTTGTATTTATAATAGTATAACTACATTCTACCACATAAAGTGATAAGAAAATTCCTGAAAAAAGGAGAAGGAAGTCACTTTTGTTTTAGGGTAGAGGCAAACTACAGCCCCCAAACACTACTCTTCTGCCTCAAGTCCACTATTGACTGCTCCTCCAATTCTCTGTGTAGGCCTGGCCATTTTCCCTGCGACAGTGGGAGCCTACAGCACCCTCTCTTCTGAAAAATTTGGTTTGACATCTTCCTTTGTTCTTGCAAGTCTTTGGTGAAGCCTTATCATCACAAAGAATAAATAAGCAAACAAAGAAGTTGTCTGAAAGGTGACTATATCTAGGTCACTGGTGAGACCTCACAAGCTAGGAAGCGAAGTATTGCTAAGGTCAAACTTGGACTATGGTCTCAGTCAGACGATGTCAAACTGTTAACAGGATCCATGTCATGGAATTGATCTGCTCCACCCTGTTTCCCCTCCCAGTTTCCAGACATGGTTTGATTTGTTAGGCAAATTAGGCCAGTTCCTGTTTATCTGAATCACTATAAGCTTAACTTTGATGATTATCTATGAACCTGAGGATATTTTATCTTGTTAGCAATGGCAATTAAGTAGACCAATTTTAACCTATTGTTCTATTCAAGTTAGAGCTAAACCTGTGGGTACATGCAAGGTCTTGTGAGTCCTCAAAATCTACAGTATTTTGGCCTCAGAAAGATATATTCTCTAGAGAAATGGATCATAGCTTTAATTCATAGAAAAGTGGCATAAATTAAGCACCAAAAATACTTTTCTTTTACAGAGAATATCTCCAGAACTGGTATTGAGCTAGTGCACTCAGAGAATTTCTTGACTGCGAAAAAGGGACATGATAACCTGAGCAGACTGATAGACAGTAAGATGATTTGGCTGAACTTTGTGTGACAAAGAATGTGCATTTACTGATAATAATGGGTGGATAGACTACTTTCTCCAAGTCTTGCTGTTCCAGGACTGACCCACTATTGATAAGTTAACTTCTAGCAAAATTATTAACAGATGGACTGACCCACTATTGATAAGTTAACTTCTAACAAAATTATTAACAGATGTTTGAGAACATTCTTAGCATTGTGCTATTAATTCTATGTTACTTGATTAATATAATATACAAATAAATAATTGTCAGTTCTTGATATGCAGTATTTATTAAAATTGAAAAGACTCAACTGCAGTAACAAAAAACCCAAGGAAGCAGATGGGAAAAACAGTTTAAAATTTGGCAGAGCAGAAGATCTTTCTTTTCATAATTTTTGTGATAAATTGAATTAAAACTCACAGTGGCTTTGCACAGTATTCACAAAAGGCCTTTTTTGGCCTTCTGGGGTTGCCAAGTGCTAGAGATCCACATTTCATTTTTTAGCACTAGCCTGCCAAGTTATATAAAGGAAATGTTTGCCCTCAATGTTGTTTTTCCTAAATTATTTGGAATGCTGTGTTTTAGTCTCCTTTGGGTCTATTAATTTTACAGAGGTTCTGTATTCTGTCCCTTCTGTTCCTCTTCCAATGATAGCAAATGTCTTGCATCCAGAAATCTTTTCTTCAGTCAATGCAGATGGATCTCTCAGTTCCTTGATCCCTAATACCCTTCATACAACCTATGCCTGCATTCTTCTGCCAGGAAAAAACCTTTTAGGAATCTGTGTTTTCCATGCTGTTTACCTTCATCCTTGATTGGTTTTCCTTCCCTGCCTCATTTTTTCTCTGTCCCCTCTGTTACAGTGACATAATACATGCATAGCAAAAAAGGGTTTCAGAATTTATAATAACAGTGAACTAACTGACTGTTAAGACAGAAGTCTGGACTGGCAGATGTGAAAATACCCTTTATCTGTCAAGATAAAACTGACAACTTTTCGTGGAGCCTTTTAGAAGTGAGTAAAATGTTGTAGCTAATGAGTGCGATCATGAAATGTTGTCTGTCTTTAAGTGAAGAAGCAGAAAGCAAATGGCCTGACAACTCATTGTTTTCAAAAGTGAAAGGCTATGTAAATTAATAATGGAAATGTGAGGTTTAATGTACCTTGTCCAAATCAGATCTTTCCTGCACACATTTATCTAAATGTTTTGCTGGGTCTAAGTGGCTGCATGTATATACTGAATGGGAGAAATTAAGTTACACAGAGCCATCACACATGGTGACACAAGGGATGTTATTAATTTCTATTTTCTGGGCAAAAGGAGTGATTCAAGAGAAAAAATTCCTGAGCTACACTTAGTGACTGAGAAAATAATTTGGCTATTGTGTTTAAAAGGCTTATTTCACAGCATTTTTCACTTAATGATCCCAGTTTCCAAAAGAAACCCATGCAGCTCTGGGACTTCAGGACATATGGGATTCTCATCTTTGTTGCTGAGTCCCTCTTCTGTTTTAGAAAGCAGCAAAATAAACAGATGTGTGACAGGAGGTGGACTTATACCATGCCACAAATGTCCCAGACTAAAGGTAGTTATATCTGTGTTAATCTAAGCATCACAACAATGTAAACAATGGTATGTGTGACTAACAGTGGAGCTTTGTTGAGAACGTTTATACCAATTATACTATGAATGACGGAATTTCAGGCACGTGTTTGGATTACCTATCCATTTTGGTCCTTTCCTGCTGTTGATTCTTTCTAGCAGTTATTTTTTCCAATTACAGGAATCGTCAGTATTTTCCTGGAGACACTAGGCCTTTAGTGTAGGTAGGAAAAGAGTCTATATGGTTTACATAGCCATATCCTCACAGGGGCTGCTGCACAGGGTATCGTTCAAAGCTTAGCAAAGTGCATACCAGAGCTAGAGGATGTAGAACATCTCAAGGGTCCCTGTGGCTGTTTAACTCTTTGAAATAAATGGCTCCTTCCAGCACGAGAAGGAAAAAACCCACATTGGCCTGCCCAAGTTGTGCAAACACATTCATCCAAATCACACTGAGGATTATGTAAAAACGTGTGACGTTTTAAGAGCAAGATGCAGATGAAGGGAAGGAGGCACAATATATTTATTTAGTTATTGTTTTTGCTAAGAGCACCCTCTACAAGGAAAGATCCACTGCTAAAGAAGACATTCTGTTTATGCAAAAAGAGGAGATGGGTTCTTTCTTTATTGTCTGGGGAACCAGAAGGTGCAATGTTGAAAAACAGACCAATTTCTGAGAGCACACACTTCTTCCTTCATTGGGGAAAAAGTAGAAATACAATGTTTTCTTAGAAATGTTGCTCACACTTGTGGAGCTAGGTATCCATCTGCTGACACTGTGAAAGATATTTACCCTAAATATGAATGAAATTTCAGGTATCAGTGGAAATTAACAGCAATCACTTTAGTTTGTAGAAATAATATTCTATTATCAGATTATTATAGTTAGAACAGGCTTAACTTGCATAAAGATGAGACAAAACCAAACTTCTCTGTGGTAGAGATGAAAGCCAGCTTGTTAAATTAAGCCATAAACAGTAAAATAATTCCATCAGGAGTCCTGTATGTGTGAAGTCTAATCTACTAGAGGGACTCTATGTCCATTCTGGGAAGTCATTATTTCGCCTCCAGGTAGCTATGGCTTCATAGTGGAATTTGAGCTCACCAAATACTTATCCTATCCTTCTCCTGATGTAGAGGAACTGAAAAACTAGGGGAAACAAGCAGATTTAAAGCAAGTGTCTTACATGTTATTAACTTCTTCTTGGTATTCTTAAGTATTTTTTATCCCTCATTTTTCTATTCTTTCATTTCTTGCCCATGTGATATTGTTTCTCCAGGGTGTCATCCAGGTTCCATTTTCTTCTCAGTGAAGTGAGAGTTAGCTTAGAATTACAGTGATATACATGGTTTCTATTTGTTCCATCCTATTTCCAGGGTAATCAGTGTGTCATTGTCTATCTGTTTCTGTGCAAATTGTGTTATTTGTATTTTTTACACTTCTAATGTCTCAAAATACAGAGGAATTAAAAGTCTGGGGGTTTGAGAAATTTCTATGGAGCATCAAAATTATACTGACTCCAATCAGATATTTGATCTGATCACAGTTACTTTCAAAATTATTTGATAACTGACTCCAGAAAGGTTTTCAATGCCTTTAAAAAGTCTCCTTATCATGAATAAGAGTCAGGGTATACTGAAGTAGTAATTACTATATAACTTAGGCTTTGAGACTTCTGGATATCAGAATTAAAGAAAAGAAAAAGTGATACTGGGTTAACAATTTGATTGGATACCTGAGTCTGTGTAGATCAGCTAGACTGGAGTCTTTTAAATGCAAGATAAACAGGCATAGAGAGCGAGTTCGTGAGTTGTGAGTGAGTTAGTGAGTTAGTGAGATGTCACTTGAATAAGTCCTTATATTGTAGTCTCAGAAAAAAACAACCCTCTTTATCCAGGACATCTTCTACCTCTGTCAGGAGAAAAGTTTGGGACTTCTGAACACAGGGTTAGTTTTCTGAGTTAGTTCGCATCTGCAATAGTTAAAATACTATGCTGTTCTCTGGTAACCTGGTAAATGATTTCCTTACCTCTACTCGTTTTTGTGTCTTCCTCTTACTTATTTTTCTGAACTGTTTCTATTAATTGGCAGATGCCCATAGTGTCCCTGTGCAGGAAAAAATTGCCATAGAAATGATGAAAAAATTACCATTGCTGCACTTGAAAGCAAATTTGTTTTTAGGAACTTTAGGAAGTGAAGGAATTCAGTTCTGCATAGGAAAAGAGCAAAAGCAAGACAAATAAGAGGTTAAACAGACTTAAGCTAATGCATATTCAGTTGTATGAGGCAATATGGTTTAAAAACAATATGGCTTTCTGAAGATCTGCAGGCATGCTGAAAATTAATTTTCTACTTCTATTTGACCATGGAACGTTCAAATAGGGAGCAAAAGCAGCTCTAAGGAAAGGATTTTGTGGTTGCCTGGTGAGCAAAAGTTTTTAATTGACCAATTGTTTAATGTTATATAAACATTTTTGCCTGTACTTTCACCTAAATGCTTAAAAATGATGGGTACTTTCCTGCTTAGCATTCATGTCAATAGAGGTTACCCACCTTTTACTAGACTTAAAATTGTATTTCTAGTAGTCCTTTTATTTTTTGAAAATTTCCTCTAAAAAGAAATATGAGCATTTCTGAACATATGAACTAGCACTGCTCACCCTCATGTTTCATAGACTGAAATAAAAAGCAGAAAATGGGGTGTTCAGTGCACAAGCATTAGATGAAGCAGAGAATAATAGTGCAAATGTTTGCAGATCTAATTTGTTAATTTAAAGGTTTTTAATCAAAACTCCTCAATATTTATGAAAACAATCCATCCATGATGCCTTATAGTACTCTGTCGCTGGGCTGTAATTCTGTCAGTGAAATGTTAAGAAAACTGATTTTTTTTCAGATGATAACGTTCATTTGCACTTTTCTGACAAGTGGGTTCTTTTCTGTTGAGTCGGAAAAATCTTATTTTTATAACCTGAATTTTCCCTTAGGAAGCTTTTATTTAATTTTCTACCATGTGAATCTCCTCTCCAAGTATCCATCTGTGCAGTCTCTGCAGAACTGCAGAGGCTCTTTGGACTGTTTCCTCATCTGAATATCATGCCATGAGACGTTATTGTTCCTTAGATGATTGAAAATACAAAGAACGTGCCATTCATATGGAAAATAAAATATGAGCAATTATTTACTACATAAAGTGTATGAGAGGCTGGGGCTTACTGTGTTTTTTATAACAAGCTTTTGAAGGGTCTAGCCACTTAATGACAGAGTAAGATTTCATCTGAAAGGTTGTACTTCCTCTTAAAATTGACAAAGAGATAGAGACATGTTATTAAAAAGACAGTTGTGTTACCTGAACTACTTAAGGCAACATGGAGATGTATCATCGGGATGCTGCTCCTATGTCTGCATGGAGCACATCATTGTCTAGCCTTTTGTCTTGACAAGAGACAAATCATTTGAACTGTTAGATGGATATAATCTCCTACATGAACACTTTTATTAGAGGTATAAGAAGCACTTGTTTACTTTAGCTTAGAGGTCTTTCCATGTAATACACAAACTTTTAAAAGTTTTGTGGTGTTATAAGCAAAACATCTGCATATAAGGTTGTAACTACATTATTTCAAATGTACAATAAAACAGTACCAAAACAATTCCTTTGTGATGACAAAACTGAGTTCTGCAACCTCATGTGCATGGTCAGCAAACAGGAGTGATTGAAAAAGCTTTCTGTGCTCCACCAAATGAGTAGTTGGGAATGATGGATTTAAAAGAGAGTAATCCATGGGTAAGAAAGAAAATCACTACCTAGTGGGCAGGAATAAAAAAGGTGTAAAATATGACTCTCTGCAACAGAAGATATCCTATAATTATATCTTATATTTACATGTCTATGGAAAAAGGAAGATCCATTTAATGGTACATAGGCATCACTTTCATAGAACAAAGAATGAAGAGAAATAAATAAATGTAAAATAAATGGCAAGTTGAAAGTTAACTATTTCACATTGGGAAAGAAAAATACAAAAAATATTTTTTAACTCTCTCCCTTTAGGTCTCCTGCCTCAGGATTCAGCACTTCTCCTTTTAACAATGCACATTTTAACTATCAGCATGTAAATGTAGTACATTTTAAATGCAAACTCTAATTGCTTATGTAGGTTTATACACAAGTTAAAATATAAAATTCCAGAAATATTGCCATCAAGAATATCTTGCACCACTCTGATACCTGATATTTTTCTAAAATTGTGGGTGGTATGCCTTCTAGCAAAGCGCCAGGAAAAGCTGTGTTCTGTCCTGGTGCCAGTGTCAGCATGGAGCCATGACTGATGCTTTCCTGAGTCCCTGTCAGCTATGGCCACAAAGGCAGCTCCTTTGGAACCTCACCAACTGGTACAACTTAGAGAAGCCTTCAGGATGTTCAAATTTGTGCAGAAAAATTGGCCAGGCACGTGTTTGGCCTCAGACAATGAAGCAGAGAAGGGGCTTAACACTTCCCTATGAGTCCTTTTGTTTAGGCTGTATAACGGGACTGACCTTCAGACCTCAGTAAACTTACATATTACAAAAACCTGAGCAAAAATGTGTTTATGCATAAAATAATTTAGCTAGTTTTCAATATTTAGTCATAAAGTTCAGAAGGCTTTGTGTGATGTTTCTTTTAGAGTGGGTTTGTTCCCATGACAATTTCTAAATATGTTGTTTCAGTGTTATTTCTTATTTTCCCCACAGATGTAGGAGTGATCCTGTACTGAAACGGTGATTGACAGGAACACCTTTTACATAGCTGCATTCCTGTTATTTATGAATTAAAGAATGTAAATGGTTTTTTTCCTCATGTATTTGTGTATTTTGTTATTTTGCTTCTGGCAAGTATTGTTCAAAGTCATTAAATATGCCTGTATGACACAAAATTGGAGTGATTACCAGTGTCCTAAAGGAGAGATGTAGCAATAACACCCCTATTGCAGTTTTAATAGGACCAGCAGACAGGAGAGAGCAGTTAAGTTCTTAGCTCCTCCATGTCCCTAAGGTGAAGAGGCTTTTGTTCCTAGGATATTATCTAGCTATTTCAAGGGAATTCTTTTGTTTTCTTTCCTTTTTTTTTTTTTTGTTAAATTTAAATGTCAGGTTTGTGGAGAAAATGCTTGAGAAAACTGACAGATGAGTTAGAGTGAACAATAGCAACATGTAGAATATACTTTAGAGTGTCCTGGAATGTGAAGCCACCTCCTGCAGTGTCTCAATTTCACATTAAAGGTTATGATATTTTTGTTTTAACTGAGTAGTAAAGTCAGCTTGCTCCTGCATTTCTTATGGCACTGAGCTGAATGTGACTATATTCACTCCTGAGCATATGGTCTGTAGAGCTTACAAATGAGCCATGTTCTTATACAGACATAACCTTTTTTTCTTGGAAAATGAAGCTGAATTTTATGTCTTAACATTTTTTCTTTTCAGGTGGTTCCTTCTTACAATGCCTTTCTCAGAGGGGACTTTGGTTCAGTGCATGGACCCTGCCAGCTGCCACTGACCAGCACCACCACACGATGCTATTTAAGCATTTAAATAACAGTGACTCTGTCACACCATAACTAACCGCTGGTTTGTTTTCTCCTCAAATTTCAGAATTTTCAGTCCTACAAAGAAATGGAAATGCCGTGTTTAGAAATAGAGCTGTATGTTGTTTTCTCTCTAAGATGTTTTAAGATGGACTGAGAACCCGGAGGACTGCTTGTATGCAAATGGCCTCTCAAGCTAAAATAAATATGACTGGGGATTTAGAAAATCTAGTGTTGCACTGTGTTGTCTAGTTCACCAGAATATCAAGCGTTTTGAGATTATTTTAAGTCAATTCGTATTAGCTTATATACCAGGTGTTTTCAGTCCAGGCCCCCCAGGTCACCCCACAAGGTGTTTCAGCCCCACCTGAGCCCACTCCCAGTCTCCACACCCTGTGCAGGGCAGCTCATGGAGCCACCAGGACAGGGGATGGTCCCTCTGGACCTGCCTCCCGAGGGGCTTCTGCCACCCCTGGGGGGCACAGAGGGGACAAGGGCACTCTCAGCTCCTCCTGCCACCCCTGGGGGGCACAGAGGGGACAGGGGCACCCTCAGCTCCTTCTGCCACCCCTGGGGGGGGCACAGAGGGGACAGGGGCACCCTCAGCTCCTCCTGCCATGAGCTGATCTCGGACAACACCCTGAGCTCCCAGGGCCTGGACAGCTCCTTCTCCGTTTGTTCCTGGAATGGACACGAGAGGTCTCCCAGATGATCTGTTTGTCATTTGTGGACAAAGAGCGTGGAAAAGTATCCCAGGAAAAGCTGTTGGAGGTCCTTGTACCTTTGGACAAATAACTTCATTTCACCCACATAAATTAAAACAAAAAAGACAAAAGCACAATACAGACAAATTCACCCCAGAGTGTGATTCTGATTTAAACATTTGGAATTCAGCTCAAAGAATATCTGCAAGTAGAACTGCTCAGAAGGGACTGCTCATGTTTTAGCTCCTTTAAATAAATTAGGGTGCTGGTTGGCCAAAGAAGCCAATGCTGCCTCTGTAGCTTTAAGTGCCTTGTTTACAGATGTGCACTCAGTCAGGCATGCAAGTTTACAAACTAGAGCTGCTGTCGACTTTCCATTATTAGCACAAGGGCACAGTTGCCACGATTTTGAAGGCAGGTGCTGCATGAATTTAAGTGACCATCTGTCTGGCCATGCTGGCACCCAAAATTAAAAGCCCTTACTCACCAGTTACATGTTAACAATGAATGGAACTCCATCAGTGAATGGAAATAGGGGTGCCCCTGGTTACAAAAAGTGCTGTCAGGCTTGTTCCTAATTGCTTGTGTACTGATATGTATTTTGTGTGTGCTTCCCTGTATGCTGCCCTGTGTACATCGTATGTTGAACACTGCGATACACACATTGCATCTCGAGCAGTGCAGTATCACCCTCGTGCTACCCCTGATCACACGGTGGCATGTAAGGGGGGGACTTTTAATTTAGATGATCAGTGGAGCATAGAAGGATGAGAAGGTAA
>JAOXXN010000065.1:31520515-31538294 GCA_026770055.1 Myrmophylax atrothorax | reverse complement strand
GATTTTTTTTTTTAATTCATGGCAAAAACATTCTGTAAAATTGATAGGGTTTTTTTCATGTTTATATAAATGTCTAGAGATAAAACCAAAACTACTAAAATATCTTTTTCTACTCAGACCAATAGTTTTCTTGAGTACATATAGGACTATAGCACTGATAATCTGTAGTAAATTACAGAATATTTTTAAATGCTACTTTATGGAAAGTCATGTGTGCCTTCCCTGCAGAACATGGCCATGAGTTGGATGGGACACTGCCACAGTGGATCTTTCCTCTGAGACAAGTCTGGCATCCCCTGGAGCTGAGGAAGATCCATGAGAACTCACTCGAGCAGTGTTCCTTTCCTTAGAAGTCTTTATTTTTTTGCTTGAAAGGTATGTATTCGAAATGTTGAAGTTTTTCAACTGAAATGCACTTGTATTCATCTAGTCAACAAAACAAGTGCTTGTTGATATTTTTGCTGAGTTGGCAGGCTGGCAGTCTTATATAGCATCAGGAAAAAGAAAACACCACTTGTAATAACAGATTTAGCTATTTTAAAATGAAAAGGAGGAATCATACTTCAGCTTAAAAGAACCATCCATGTAATTATCATGCCAGCTGTAAATAAAGATATCCCAACAGTGGTTAGGAGAGGGTGTCTCATTGTACAGCCTTCATGCCCTCAAATAGACAATGATGATGCTCAACATTATTCATGTTGGTCGTCACATCCTCAGAGAACTATCCAAGTGGCAGACAGAAGCTGCCCTTCAGTCTCATAATACTCTGTGCATTTGTTGCATAGTTACTCTCTTAATGTCTTCCTGAACTCTTGCTCTGGTTACAGGTCAGATAGGCAACACAAAGCACTAAAGTTGAAGAATTAAAGTGACAGTCAATTGGTATTTATTTACTTATTTTGACAAGCTGCCATGGGATTTCGTGATAGGAAATTGGCTCTCATTCCTTAGGGAAATGGTGTCCAGGTCACTGCCTGTCATTTAAGTGTGATGTGGTGGTGTCAGGGAAGGCTTTTATCCATACAATGCTAGCAGTGCATGTGACATTGTGATGTCAAAGGAAGCAAACACAAGATTTTATGAAAACAAGTACTACTTTCATTTAAAATGCAATCAAAATAACTGGACCCCAAAATTGTAGGGGGTTTTGGTCAGATTTTGTTTTTCTGTGTGGGGTATTTTTGGTGCAAGTGTTTAAAAACCCTTATTCAGATCATCATGTAATGACTGAATCAAATCTTTGAAACACACCAGTCTCAAAATACTTGATTCAAAATTCTCAGATGTTGGACTTCTAAATCCTCAATTTTAATGTGGTAGCTCAGCTCTGATTCTAGAGGTAAGTGAGCACTATCATAGTTCTGTAACTTACATTTCAAATTAAACTGTTGTGCTCCTATTGCATTGAAATTTCTGCAACTTGAAATATCATGAGTAAATTTTCAGGTAAAGTAAATTTAAAGTAAATCTTCACTAATATTTAATTTACCTCATATCAATCTTGCACTTATTCAGTCAAAGAATCCTGTGATCACATCCAGTGATGTTCAAGGAACATACATTGCATTTAGCGTTGATTGTTTATGATTTCCCAGGATTGACTCAGAATCAATCCTCAATTTCATAATTATTATATAATTGATAATTTTGTGATTAATTTGAAACTATTATTGGAAATTGTAATTATGACAATTCACAACAGGAATAAAGCAGTCAAACATTTGCCCTAACTTTTTCTGCCCAGTAGTATTTGTGCAGTGGTGATTTTTTCAGATGACAAAACTTAGACCTATAATAAAGGTATTAGAAAGCTGTCATTAGAGAAGCTTCAGGAGAGAATGCTCTCCCTCGTCTCAGCTCTTCACAGAAAGCCTGGAGACTGAAGACCAGAAAGGGACTCCTTTTGTTTCGTTTCTTTGGGTATTGTACTTTTGGAAAGAAATGAGTATTTGTACTCAGTCACCCTGCTCTCCCATTAAACACAAGGGATAGTTGTGGGATTGATGCTACTTGACTCACCCTCCTCCATTTTATAGCAGATATGACTTTCCTTCTGGGTCAAAGATCCACTTGTATTCATTTTATATTGAAGAACTAATACTGGCACTGTGGAGAAACTGATTGAAATGACAAACACTTTTTACTCACTCTGCCTTAAGCCAAGGCTTTTTGAAGGCTACTATTGTCTTTTGTAAAGAGCTGCTGGGAAATGTTCTGTGTAATGAAAGCCACTGAGTTTTTCTGGATCTTTCTATTCTTTGTGCGGCAAATATTTGCAGTTTTCCTCTTATTTTTACTTTTATGTATTTTTATATAAGGAAATCCAGTAAAGGAGTGTAAGTGCTTCAATGAGTGACATATCTTACTTGAAACAGTCAATAACTCAACAGACAATACTAGGAAGTGGAAAATACAAGTGGAGTCCTTGTTTGCCTGATTTGATGCAAGGAAAGAACACTTTCGTTTCAGATGAATGTTTCAGTCACAGGACAACTGGAGTTTCTAGTCTGAGGACTCTGTCTGATTTACATCCTGTACCTCTAAGAAACATTACCTGGCGAGGCTGAATTTCCACAGAAACTTTCCATTTGCTCAAGAACAGGCCAACATGTGGCTTGCAAATGCTTCTCACTGGTTGTGATAAAATAATTATTAAAAAGCAAGTTGTTGTATGGTCACAAATCACATTCATGACCTTGAAACTACCCTGTTTTTCTCAATGTGGATAAAGAGTTGTAGTGAATTCTAGACGAGATGTAACTGCTCTGAGACTTTCTTCTTAGAAAGCTGCCATAGTCATGGTCTGTTCCATGACCTATATCCCTTTTCTGAACCAGCTACAATATTCATCAGTGAAATCCAACTCCACTGGAAAGTAGTAATTCTTTCCAGGACACACATTTTAGTTTCAAGGAGATCATCAAGCTGAAATTTGTAAGGGTTCATGAGATAATGCTGATGATAATTGTGTAGTATTTTGATACATTCACAGACTGGTGTAATAAGGGCATATCCACATAAAAAGCACAGATGCCACAAAGCCTCAAAACTTGAGTAGCTACATTGGTGCTTTGGATTTAGCCAAATGTCTCGTAATTATCTGAATACAAGAACTTTGTTCTGTGTTTCCCTCTGACTGATACTGCAGTTCAGGTAGGAAAAATTCCAAAACCAATGTATTGTTGAGAGTGGTGCACCTCTTAAAAACACACTGAAATAGTGACACTAATTTTCAGTGAAAGACTGTAACCTAAGCTGACTACTTTGACAGTGTTAAGAATGTCTTAAGTCTAATGTTTCATATTTTGAGACATTCTCTATCTCAGAGTTGCTTCAATGAACATGTGCCCTGTTAATATATTACTTAAAAAAGATGGGTTCTCAAGCAGAGTGCCTTTGACTTCAGTACTCTTGCTTCTGCAATTGTCTCAGCTCCAGAAACACTTCCCCAGATTAAATCTCCTGGAAATGTGCCAGATCTATCATTTGATGATGAAAACAGGGCAATAGACTCTGGTTATGAAACTTGATGACTCTTTCTTCATGAGAGAACAGTGCAGCCTCATTTGCTGAATTTATGATTTAAAATGTGAGTGCTTCTAGGGATCACATGCTAGGTTTTGGAATAAATGTATGATGCTCTTAGAAATATTCAAAAAATAATATGAAAGTTCAGGAGCTGGACTGGATTATCCTCGTGGATCCCTTCACACTCAGAATATTCTATGATTTTGTGTTTCTAAAGTGCCAAATCTGTGAAAACAGACATACTTACTTTATTTCCTGTTCAAATTTTGGTAGCTGTTTTGGCTTCTCTAAGTTTTTTTGTTGTTGTTGTTGCAATCTTTGTATGTAAATACTGTTTTAAATGGCATTTGCAAAGGAATGGTTTTGAATTTTGCCCATTTACAATGGAACATATATAGGCTGGAGTTTTGATGCTTTTGTAAACAAAGGATGCCGAAGACATGAGAAACAGCAGATTATTACCAGACTATCAGTACAGTACTGTGATGAAGCCTAGCAGCCCCAGCCATAAATCAGGTACTCAGCAAATAAAGAGGAAAAGTTAACACATGCCAATGTAAGGAATAAATCAGAGGAAAGAACAACTTTGGTAAATAAACAAGTACTGGAAAATGTATTTTCCTCTGGGCAGGTTGTCAAGGAATGGGAGGTTCAGTGCTTTCCTCAAATGCATCTTCAAACTGCTGGATGCCAGACACCAAACATTAGACAAAGTAGACTGTTTACTAGAGTGGGGTTTTCTTTTTAAAATCCTCCTTATCACCAGTCTCTTGAGAAGTCTATAAAGTAAAAGAATTGTGTTTAAATCTCTTCTGCATGAAATCCACATCCATACATGCTCTTTTCATGGTAGAAAAAGCAATGGAAACATGAAATCAAGCAGAATTTACAGGAAAACACATGAATAAAGGAAGAGCAAATTAATATAGCCTTTAAATACAGAAATAAAAAGTAAATTCATGATTTCTACTCCATCAAACAAAAAGAGCAGTAGGAAGTGACCAGTCTGAAAAACAATTCTTACTTTTACCTCTTCTTTCCCTTTAGTAGTTTTTCTTTCTTTCAGTGGAAAGTGTTGGCTTCTTTTTTTCCACCTTGTTTATTTTTCCCCTTTTCTTTTGGTGAAAACATGTTTCCTTCCAGAAATCCACTCTACCTTCTTCCTGGCAGAAACTTGCCACTGCCTTAATATCTTCTTACACTTAGAAAAAGAAGAGGTAAAGAATGATTTTCTAGGCAAGACCTGTGCTTTAAGTCTAGGATGCCCATATGCTTCTTGTAGGTTATCCAAATGTCTACTGAAGGCCACTCCATCCAAATCCACAAAGATCTGATAGAATTATCTGGCTGTGTGTCTAGTCTTTAAAGGAAATAGTTATTTTGGATAAATCACAGCGACTGCCTTTTTTGCTACTGCTTCAGTAATAAACACTGTTTCAATGACTTTTAGAAACAAATCCTACAGTCCTCTCTCAACAAAACTCCTGTTGACTTCAATAAGCTTTCCTGAGCAAGTTTAGAAAAACAGCTTCAGCATTTGGCTGAAAATAAGTTACCTGAAATGCGTGTCTTTTTCAAAACATTAATAAAATGTGTTGATTTTATTTACTTTTAAAATGATATCTTTCAATGTCTTTGCCAATACCTTTCCAAACCAAGCAAAAACCTCACCATTGTTGGAACTAAATGTTCTTCAGGCATTTGATTTTTCCCAAGAATGCCAGGGCCAAAATTCCTTTCTCAATTGTTTGTGAACTGGAAAAAATGTGTATTCTGGTTTCTGGCACATGCAGAAGTTGGCTACTACTCCTCTGCATTCTTTAATGGTCATAATAGTTTTCCATTACTTTTAAACTCCTGTTAATAGCACAGCATCAAGGGATCACTGTAAAAGAAAGGTTGATAAAATTCTGACTCACATGTAGCAAATGAAAATTTGGATGGGCTTAGCACAATGAAGGGCTCCTCTTCATGGTTCAGGACGTCACTGTAATAAACTCAGTCAATAGCGTTGTGTGGCATTTTTACTACAGTGAATATGTATCCAAAGGGAAGATAAAATTTGACACTTAAATTCTGCTTCAGTTCTGGATGCACCTGTCCCTTGTGAATGGCAGAAGGATATGTGGCAGCTGCTTAAATACTCATTCAGAACTGGCGATGGCTTTGGGCTACACTTCTAGAAACTGAAGTGCTACAGAAAAGCAGAGAAAGAGGTGGGCTAAATTAAGGGATAAGAATATTTTTCTGAGCCTGATACCAAAGTTATTGCCTAGTATGAAAAAAAGTGATTTTACTGGTGACTTCTTTGGTAACAGGACACAGATATACACATTCTTTGTGTCATATCCCATGCAGTATGATAGTGTGAAGGAATAAGATGTAGGTAGAACAGCACATGAACTTGCAAGATTCTGGCTTCCAGATCATGTCCTTTTCACCAGGCAGATGCCTGATAAAGAGTTGTTTATCCACAACTGGCATTTTTGTCCCTGTTGTATGGAAAACAAAAGATGCTAAAAATAAGTGCAATGATAGCTTTTTTGGCTAGCTTGCAGAATAACTTCAGATGTTTGGGTTTCCACTGGCTAAACATAACACCTCAGCAACCTAGCCCACAAAGGAGCTTATGCCACATTGATCACAGGATCACACAAGAACTCTGTGGAAGGAAAGGCTGTGATGAATTTTATTAAAATGCCTTTTTTTCACTTCTGCTCCACATACTACTGCTTCTGCTGAACTTACTGCTCTTGTTTTTCTGAGCATGTAGCCTGTCTCCCAGCTCAGAGAAAGTTAATGCATCACCATTCAACCTTTCTCTTCCCCTCCTCCTTTTACAAATCATGGCACTTTTACTGACATTTTTCTAGTAACTGAGATACAATTTTGCACTGAAAAAACCATATTACATTGATCTGACTTCTTAAGTTCTGGTTTCCATAAAGAAAAGACAAATGCGAATGCTACCTTTAAGTTTTTTCTTCCAGGATATTTCTCATATAGTTAGGAATGAGGAGCTGTGCTGAGAGGAAATATTTATTTAGATGACAAGTACTTGCTGATACTGGAAAACCCAAGGTAAATTCCTTCACTTTAAAGGTAGCACAGGCACTGATGTTTTCTGGTGGGAAGAAACAGTCTTCTATACTCAGCAATTTCTCCTCTGTATAGTCAAGTTCTGATATTAAGGTCAATGAATTGAGAACCCCAGGGGATTTCAAGGTACTTCAAAACTTTCTAATTAAGTCAATGTGACCGGAATAGGGTCAACATATACATTTATATGTCTTTTGCTCTTCATTTTATATGCCTTCTGTAATACATCTATGTTACTTGTACCTATTTAAACTCTTATAAATAAATACAGTTTGAAAAGGTAGCAAATCTCAAATAAATATAAATGAAAGATAGTCCTTTTGTTTATTTTACATCACAGAATCACAGAATTTTTAGGGTTGGAAGGTACCTCTGGGCATCAGCTAGTCCAACCCCCCAATGCCAAGGCAAGGTCACCTATAGCAGGTGACTTAGGAATGCATCCAGGTGGGTTTTGAATGCCTCCAGAGAGGGACAGTCCACTTATGCCTAGGGATTTTAGTGTGTTTTGTATATTTTTAGAATCATATAGGTTACATGGAATCTCCTAGGTTGTTCACATTTTTAAATGAGTTACTAAAGCTCTTTCTCACGGATTCTTAAGCTTTCTCATGCCCTGCCAAGGCCATGGTGTTTGTGAGAAACCACCTGTAAATAGCTTGAAGACAAGACCCAAGAAGAAAACCTAGAGGTTCTGAAACTTCTCCAAGGGGCAGTTCTGAAGACCTCTGTGGGTGGGACACAGAGGGAAATGAGAATCATAGTTGGTCATAGATATCTCATATGTTAATTGCTGGAGAGGTTGTCAAATCTGTAACATCCCTGGTCATGTGTGCTCAGACCTCACGTGTGCACCTTGGAAGCTTTCAATAAAGGTATACCGTCTATCTTTCTCCATTAATATCGTTTCTGAGTGTCTATTTTCACAGGAATTGAAGCAACACCGCAACGTCCCTGGGCAGTGTGCTCTGGTGCTCTGCCCCCTTCAATGTAAAGAAGTTCTTCCTAATGTTGAGGTGAGCCTGGCACCATCCTCCTGGGACCTGCCTTTGAGATGTTAATGCGCATTAATGAGATCCCCTCTGAGTCTTCTTTTCTCTAGACTAAAAAGGCCCAGCTACCGCAGTGTCTCCTCATAAGAGAGATGCTCCAGACCCCTAATCATCTCTGTGGCCCTCCATCATCCAGTAGCTCTTTGTCTTCCTTGTACTGAGGGGCCCAGAACTGCACACAGTACTCCAGACATGGCCTCACCAGGGCTGAGCAGAGGGACAGCATCACCTCCCTCAACCTTCTGGCCACACTTTTCCCGACGCATGCCATTGGCCATCCTGGCTGCAGGCGCACCCTGCCAGCTCATCCTGTCATTCTGTCATCCACCAAGACTCTCAGCTAGTAAACAAAGCAGCCTTTGGAAAACACATGAAGGAAATATATCTCAGTTCTATGTGCTGTAAACTTGTATATTGTGCAATAGATTTATCTGTATTAGAAATTCTGAAGCCAGTTGTACTAATCTCTGGTGCAGGGACCTGCTACCAATTTCAGATTCCACAGTGCCTTAAAACAGTTTCAGGGGTTTTCCTGCAAGCCTATCCCTGATTTTTGTTCTGTACTAGATGTTTTTATTAAGGAAAGTAGTGGGTTTGTTGAAAGTGACTGCAGGGTTTGCCATACTAGTGGGAGAGAATTTACTGGGCTGGTCTTTGCACAAAATGTGACCTATGAATAGGTAGGTAACTTCAGCTTCTGGAAGTTGCTTTACCATCCCAAGTCATGCTTTGATTACAGAAGGACTCTGACTTGGATCTCACTGACCTTGCATTGTTATTGTATCTTGGTGGGGGGATGTTGATATTTTGTGCTGTAGAGATAGTAGTGGATGAGTCTCACTTTGATTAAAAAAAAATGCAAACTAAAGAAAACTTCTATTTAGTTTTTGTGACTTGTCCGGACATAAGGTAGATACTCAATCTTGTTGGTTTAGAAACAGTTACATTGAACAGCATCTTTAACTGAAAGCCAGCTACTGTAAGTAGCTGTAGTGCTAGTACGTTATACCGCCATGCACCAGCACATCTAGCAGTTCCCTTGGCAATCACATAGTAAGAATCTCTTCTGAAGGAACACCAAATATTTCTCATTGAAACTGGTATTGTTTACTTGTTTGTGACATTCCATCTTTTCTTTTGTGTATTGCAGCCACTACGGAGGCATTCTTCTCTGACATATGATCAGGCAAGCCCTGGTTTTTCATTATCATCAGAACCATGATTCTTGATAGAGCTACCATTTTCCAAACAATTAATTAACTTTAGAGGTAAGAAGGTCACAGCCATATTTCTTTCATAAGCAGCAAGGACCAATAGGCACATTTAGGACACGGGATAGACATCTGCTAGGTAGGCTGAGAGCCTGTCCTGTTCCTCCTGTCGGGTTCTCCAGCTCTTTCTCAGCTCTCCATAGATAAAGTGGTGGCTCTATTAAAGTCAGCAGGAGATTGGCCTTTAATTTGAACTGGTTCAGGACTTCATATCATAAACCTCAAACTAATTTTGTGGTCTCTTCCATACAACACTATGGCAAGAAGAAAGTATTGTTTTGCTTCCACAGTGATTGATCTGAGTTTTTCCTTGTACTTGACATGAAATACAAAGCAGTGTGTCTGAGAGCACATGTGCCAGGCACCACTCATCTTCATAATGCTACTGAGAACCTATTTGCTTTTTGTGTTTAAGGTAGAAATATATGAAACATTTTAATCAAGATTGGCCAGTTAGATTGAGCGTCTTGAATGTTCACCAAGGTTTGCAATGATTGGGAAGTTTCTTCCTTGACTTTCATATTTAATTTTGCCATGCTATCTCCTGTTTCTGTCCAGAAGCAGAGGGACTGATGAAACATAGCTTCTATGTAGTCCTTAAACTCAGAAGAACAAATTTGAAAATAGCTATCTAGAACTGAGAGATTTAGAAAGTGCATTTTTAGATTACATCAACATCTCTCAACTTCCAGATACTGATTATCTCAAGCAAATCTCTGCATCTCAGACTTGTCTACCACCTTTTTGTTTGAAATATGATGCTTAGGAGGGGCTTGGAAGGGCCTGGAATTTTAGTCTGGACTGAAAATGCTCATATGTCTTTGGAGTTGTACCTCACTGTAGCAACACATAAGAAAATAATCTAAAAGGGCTTTCATATAAGTTGAAGTAGAATTAACTATTGTGGCTAGGCATCTGTCAGATGTCCCATGACTGAGGTCTTTGGCTTAGACCTTGACAATACTGATAAGATTAACTTGTCATTCCTGGTGTTGATTTGCAAATGTCTGGATTTGGCTTCTACTGGGAGTAGCTCCAAGGATAGGAAGAAAAATAGCTTATAAATTCTTCGGAGTTCTTTGGAGCCAAGAGCCATTTTTTGGCTGGATTTGCAAACAATATTATTTAAAATGTACTTGGAGACACAAGGCTAATTGAAAAGTAAAATAAGGAGGGAAAATACTTGAAAGTTATTTCTTTTATAGAATAACTGATAAAAACTGTATTCATAGTTTTCTCCAGTAATGTTTCTCATCACTAGTAACCATTCTTTATTTTCTGCAAGGGCAAGAATCCTTCAGGCAGCTCACTCATTGACTCAGATATGTTTATCACTCGTTTCCTCAGAACATATTTATGAAAACTGGGCAACTGTATTTTACTAAGATTTATTCAATTTTGCCCAATAAAGTACATTAACTCATTGTCTTTTAAAATGTCCAAACTGATCTAGCTGGTAATGGCAAACAAAGAATGACAGGGTTTTGTGCACTAGAAAAGAAAAAACAACAATAATTCAAAACATGAAGCTTTTATTTGGGTGTGTGGAGTCAGAACTTATTGTTCCTTATTGAAGAAACATATAAAGCTACTGAGATTTTGCAGGATTATCATGGAGGAGTCTCAGACCCTGTTACACTCATTCCTGGTAAAGATCTGATGAAAGTACCAAGCTTCTGAGAAGATACTCCACAGGCTATAGAGGTGTTTAGATTTTAATTTTACTGATTTTATTCTCCATCTGAGAGAATCCAATAGAATTTCAAGTCAGGGACTCTCCTGTCTTTTGAGATCATAAATATGAGAGAAATCTTATTGGTTTGATTTTGATAGACTCCTTCATAATTGACTAATGTGTGTTGGTCTAGAGAATTATTTTGTAAAATCTGTCT
The DNA here is from genome assembly GCA_026770055.1 of Myrmophylax atrothorax. Classification (NCBI taxonomy): domain Eukaryota; kingdom Metazoa; phylum Chordata; class Aves; order Passeriformes; family Thamnophilidae; genus Myrmophylax; species Myrmophylax atrothorax. The sequence continues at coordinate 31,527,449 of JAOXXN010000065.1, read as the reverse complement.
TTGGATATTAATGGACTTTAGGACAAATGTAATCTCTGGATCCTGCAAAATTGACCCTCTAAAATCTTTGCCAGCAAGTAATTAAACTAAATTAATAAAAGTATCAACAGCACAAAGCAAATTTAATTGCAGGTTTTATATACTTCATCTGCATATTCATTTTTCAGAGATAAATATGTTTGTAAATAAATATATTTGCAATGAGATAAGCTATATGGCCTCCTGCAAAACAGATGCCATTATACTTCACCTGATTATCTAATAATTTGTGTTACACATGAAGGAAACTGGGTTTGTTGCACAATTCCAGTAATTTTGTCTGCACCGTAGGCGGCTGATCTCCAGCCTGTGGTATTTACTCTGCTGATTGAAGGTACTTAGGATCAGCTCTCTGAAAGACTCACACTTTTTTTTGTGCTCATCCAGGGAAATCTGGTAATAATTCTTTTGCTGTCTTTGAAGTTAGTTTCTAATTTTTCAGCTAGTGGCTAATTGCCAGATATTTAACATGCCTTGAGAAATTAACAGAGTTTCCTTCAGTAACCACGTATTATCACAGGTGAAATACAAGTGAGGAATTCGGCAGTTGGAAGACATTGACACCTGCACAATGAACCTCAGAAAGACCAGTAGCAGGGAGCTGTCTTTGAAAAATGTGATTATAGCTCAGATTCTCTGAAGGTTTAGTTTGTCAAGAAAAAGGAGTTGATGAAAACCAGGAGCCTTGAAGTTTAATTCTTCTTGTATTCTTTTCAGGTCAAGGACCAAATTTAACTACAGGCATAAGTAAGACTCAACATAATCAGTTAAAATGACAGTAATCTCAAATAGAGAGTCTCAAATCTCAGAATAGTCTCAAAAAGAGAAAACCAGACTAATGTGGAAGAGATTGGGGATTTTTTACTGGCATTTTCATACAGCTGGAGGAGGTCTAATGAGAGTCTTGACTAAAGAGAGGCTGAGATGTGAAAACACTGCTTTGAAATTATGACCAAATAGCAGCATTTCACTCTGCATGCACTAATCTGCAGAGCTGGAGCTGCGGGAACCCGGAGTCAGGAAATGCAGTAGTAACAAAGCCAGATACTGGCTGTAGCTGAGCAGTTCACAGCAGAGCTGAAGGCCACAGGATTTAAAAAATAGCTATAGTTACTCTTTTGCATAAATGAGACCAGCTAGGGATAAACATCAATGATAACATCTTGCTGTGCTTGCACTGTAGTTACAGCAGAGTTGCACTGATGTAATTGTGACAAAAAGTTAGTTTTATGAATTTGATATTTGTAGGTGGAAATTTTGATCCAGACCTTGGAAAATCTGTACCATGTCCTGCTGAAAAGAACTCATGCTTGAATACTAATTAAGAGGTTTAACAAATCTGATCCATGCTGTTGCCCCTTTCTTTGAAACTTGATATTTTTCCTGGAAGCAGCAATAAATTTAATCCTTGAACTGTTGCAGACCAAAAGATGTACCAGTAGACCTTTCTGCAAAAAGAACTTAAAAATATTTGAGGTTTTTTTGCTCTTTGGTTTGTTTTGGGGTTTTTTAACTGAAAGGTGAGAGTTCTGTAAATGCGTAGTTATATGGTACTATACGTTCTTTGGTTTTATTAATCACTTCCTTTTTTCTGCTGTGGAGCTTTCAAAGGGACAGAAATAGATAGACCTTTGATCTTTCACAAAATGGCTAGTTAATGCCCTTATCTTCCTAAGTGCTTCCTTTTGTGAGCAGTAGTTAGGGAATTGGTCTGAAACGATGACAGATGCTGTTCAAGTTGTCTTCTACCTGTTTCAAAATATTCTTGGATGACAAATTGCATTCTGACTCCCAAGCCCCTAGTTTCATCACCCAGTCACCAGATGCCTTTTGGATGGGAAAGTTTTGCTCTTGACACCTAATTCTTCTCTGGTAATGTTTCCAACAACAACAACAAAAAAATGCTGAAAGCTTGCATTTTACTATGAAAGCAAAATACATCCCTGGAGACAGCTCTGTCATCTGTGTTTCAGGTTGCCTAAATAAGTATTTCTAAAAACTTGCACTGTACCTAATATTTGTCAGAGTAGTAGATCTAAAAGGTTTTTGTAGTCCAGGTGGTTATTATTTTTTAGATTTTTTTTATTGGGGGTGCCTAGAGACTAAGTATTGCTTACTTCTCTGTGGGGACATATGTATACAGAATTTAAAAGAAGTGATAAAAAATTGTAACGAATGAGACACAGACCTCTCATATGGTTCAATGAAAAATCACTTTAATGGCAGACAGACATGCCTATTTATATTTTCTTACTTTCATTCCACTTACAACCTTCCAACCAGTATGCAACACATAAGCACACATTTCCCAGTCACAAGCTGCGTGTTTTCCCCACACCAATCAACTCCCATCACACACTGTCCACACATCTGGCTCATGATACTGGCTGCCTCCCAGCTCCAGCCACCAATGTCTTCTGATGTTCCTCCATCTTGCCTTTGTTCAAATTCTTCACAGAAAATAATCGAAGTTTCTTGTGTTGTAGAGCCAGCAGATATAGATCTTTGGCTCAAAAGGCTTCAATTGCATCTTCCGGTGAGAACTTTTGAGTTTTTCTGAAAAACTCTGTTTGGAAGCTGCTGCTCTAAACACAGGACACAGGAATAGCCAGTGACATTGGGGTTTGCATCCGCTCTGTGAACCAGCAGTCCCTACTTTAGCCTTTAAAAACGTTACATCACCAAAGGTTGAACTAGAGCTATTGTGGGAGCTGAGTGGGAGTCAGTACTGAAATAGTTATGATTTCACATAAATGGAAGACTCTCTAGACAGAACTTTGGGTCTGCAGGACACTGAAATGACTATGAGGACAATTTTCTCACAGGAATTAGGCTAAAAATGTTTTAGGCTTTTTTCATGTGTTATGACATTTTTACTCTGTAACAAATTTATTTTTGCTGAAAATATTTAGATGCACTTACAGATAAGTAATGGATTACATTCCTCTTGGAATATGTGTTTGTGTGATTTAAGCATTATCTTGAGTTTCTTCAAGAATAAATAGAGAGCAGAGGATAATTTATTAGCAACATGCTAAGAGAGGGAAATATGAATAAAATAATAGCGAAAGTGGAGTGTATCTTAGACACGACAATTTGTACACCATAACCAACTAAAGCATATTAAATGCTTAGGCACAAGATATTAGGACACTAACTTCCCAGGTCAGAGTGCAGATCCTTAATCTTATGTTAAAAAGTAGTTATAGGTAATATTGTTGGATGGTCACTACCAAATTAATGGTTGATTGCAGCATAGTTTCTATTCATATCTATGCTTCCATAGTCACTCATCTATTGGAACCAATTTGGTGGTTATGCAACAGTGACAGCAGAGGATGAATTTTTAAACAATGTAAATAGTGCAAGAGTTGACTAAAACAGAGGATTTCTGGAGGAGAAACACCAGAAAATCTGCTCTCCCTAATATTTCAAATTAAGCAGGTCTTAGTGTATTATTTACATATCTTCGTTTACTCTTTACTGTTTCCCATAGCTGTGTGCTGCATAGATTCCATTTGCATCTCCTCCAGGATATCTAGATTATCTCAAAAAATGGACTTAATGGAGGTATTCATTTTGTCTTGGTGAAGGGAGAAATAATTGGGTATAATAACAGGAATGATGATGCATTCTGAGTTTGAGTAGACATCTCTGAAAGCATAGAATGAGTGGCAAGCTAACTGTGAATTGAGAACAACGAAAAAATAGAAAAGAAAATACATTTTATGAACTGAGAGCTACATAGACACTGACATTATATAGAAACCATTAATATTTGAGGGAATGGAAGTAGGGGTTGCTTAAATCATCTGTTTTTATGCTCAGTAAATGTTACTGCATACAGACATTGTCTAACAGATGGATTGATAAATGGCTCTATGTGCCTTGGGGTAGACCCTGAATTCAGAGAATTTCTGAATTCTGTCTCCAAAAGCCAAATGTTGAACCCACCAAACTGCATTATTTCCGTTTGTAATTAGTTATTCAACATTACCAAATAGAGAAATCACTATAGAGTCTTACAGCGTAATGTAGTCAGCAGTGGTGCCAGTAATAAAAGGAAGCTCCTATTATAAATTGGCTTGGATTTTGGTTGGCTTTTTTGTTTAATATCCAGTTTCACTGCATGTGGTACACTTTTTTGCTTTAGCTTCACTGTGTGCAACATGAAATGACTGTTACTGTTTATTGTATGGGCTCCATGTTCATCATCATGAAGTTCTCTTTCTCTTTGAAGTATGCAATTTCTGTAAGACACTGTGTTTTCTGATGCCAGAAGTATGTTTTTAATATGCTGCTTGAATATTCAATTGCAACTGTTTTTATCTAAAGGTACATCAAAGGGCCCTATGCCACTGACAACTTGTGGGATTTTTCTGTGCTGCATGGAAAGAAGAAACTGGCCCCTTTCCTTCCTCTGGAGTGCTGTTTTCTGACCATAAATTTCATCAAATAAGCACACTATCGCCAAGCTGGCTTTGAAAATGCCCAACTTCTACCACGACAACTCACGGGAAGTCCAATGTTAATTTTTATGATTGAGATAATTCCATCTGTTCTCTTTCAGAGATATTATGGAATGCATTTTATTAAACACGCAGGTATTCACAAACAACCCCTCCTTGTCCCACCCTGTAGATTCTCATTTTTTTACTCATGAACACACCTCAGAGTATCCTACTGACCTCTGGATCTTATAGTTTCTAAGGGAAAAAAACCACTTTCCTTTTTTGTCTTTTAGAACATTGGAAGCTGAAACACTAAAAATCTTTAAGAAACGAACAATTTTTCTTGTTCCCAGTATTTTTATCCCCATGTTACTGCTGGAAATCTGAGTGGTTATAACTTTTTAATTATTCATGACTAGAATGTTAATAAAACATGGAATTTTCATTCAGAATGGCAGATTATCAGGATAAAGAAGCAAGCTTGTGAGGTCTCCAGAAAGATCACAACTGTCCTCTGCTTGACTGACCATGATCCATAAGTCTTCTCTTTAATTTGCTTTCATATTAAACTATCCTGATGCTCACCTGAATGAGGACTACCAGAGCGAAAGCTTGCCCTGCACTGAAAATGGAATCAGATGGGTCTAATATTGGGACATAATTTTTTACCTTCAAAAAATTTTGTTATAAGAAAAAATAGTTACTTTTTGGGGGTGTGTGAAACTTGTCTGTGTCAGTCCAGAACAGCCTCAGCCATGTGTCTGTGTTTTGGTCTGACTTGCTCAAGAAGCCTCAGCCCACCACACAAAGCCCCTCTGTCTCTAGGCTGAGTAACAGCTATATGATACTCCCAGACATACTTTTCCTAGCCACATGACATATTGCCATTCCAAGTACTGAAAGTCTGTATATTTCTCTTTCCTGTTATTTTAAATTCCATGTAAAAACTAAACTTCAGAAATACAGTGAGGTGTTTGCCAGAGACTTGAACCCCAGAGAGGGTGCTTTTCTCGGATCTCTTCTGTCAGTTTGGACCTCTCCACACACTCTGGTGGCCCTCAGGGGATGTGTGGAGACCTACACTCAAAACAGGGGTGCAAGACAGAGAAATGTTTTTATGGGCATAAAAGGTAGTGACCTGAAGTGGCCCATTTAAACCAACAAAAATGTGCAAAAGGTTTTGGTTGCATGAGTAGAGAGCTTGAGTCATCTAGAAAAGAAAGAGGAAAAGGAATGTGTCATGTGGAAGACAGCAGGGACAACATGAGGAGAATGGGAGAGAAAAAGCCCCAAATGGGAGCTCAGTGCAACAGGCTCCAAGAATGAGATGCTGGGGGAAAGAAGAAAAGGGTGTGTGTGTAAAATTACAGAATCACACATTCACACAGAATCACAAAATGGTTGAGGTTGACAGGGCCTCTGCAGAACTTCCAGTCCAATCCACCTGCTAAGGAAGGTTCATCCACAGCACCTTGCACAGGATCATATGCAGGCAGGTGTTGAGTACCTCTAGAGAAGGAGTCTTTACAACCTCTCCAAGCAGCCTCTTCTAGTGCTCTGTCACCCTCCAAGAAAGGTTTTCCTCATAATCAGATGGATCTTGCTGTGTTTCAAGATTTGCCTGTTGTCCCTTTTCCTGTTACTGGACTATTTAAAAATATATGTCTAAAAGGCAATTTTTGCTATTGTTTATCTTATAGATAAGTATTTAAACTTTGATTAAACAATATTTGGGGTGAGCTTTGACTTGACAACCCTATGGTTAAATTCTCTATTTGGTTGTCTGGAAGGAACAAAAATTAACTTCAGGTGTGCAATGGTCACTGTCCATTTGAACTTGCTTTTTTTGTACTCATCTGTATCTGAGGGAAAAGAAACTAGGAGTTGTTATATAGGAAAGAGGAGAAAAGATGAGACCATAGTAACTGAAGACCTTCATACTGCTTATGTCTGCCTGCAGTACACTTGCTGAATTAGGGTCACAAGTCAGTTAGTGGAAGAACCAGACCTAGTTACACCAACAGATGCATAACACAGGGCCACTGAGGTTTACAGTTAGATATAAAGCTAAAGAAGACATAAGAATTTTACAATATTCCAAGTCCCAATTAATATTCCAGCTCACGCTGTGCCTACAGTTCATAAGTGGTCTGACTGCAACTGAACTTGAAATGTCAGAGTCCTATACTAATCTAATTGTGTGAGATCATTTCTGTAATGCAGCTGGAATAACTGTCCATCATACTTAGTACTGGGCTGAGAGGAGGAAACAGACAGCAGAGAAAGTAAAGAACTTCTTCCAAAACATGAATTGTCACTGATGATATGAAGATACCTCTCATGAGCTGCAAAGCCAAAAAGTTTAGCTTAAATAAATGTATATTTAACAATGCAGACCTTTAGGATCGTGATCAATCCATCTATTTTTACAAAAGGAAGTAATT
>JAOXXN010000065.1:31488927-31520415 GCA_026770055.1 Myrmophylax atrothorax | reverse complement strand
TTTTTTATTTGCACACAATTTCTTCATCCACTGGGTTCACTAGACACTATTGAAATTATATAGGTACATACAGAATGCACACAACTGTGCTGGCAGGTGTGGAAATTGGCAACATACTAAGTTTGTACAGCTTTTTCTTCAGGGTCTTACATGTGTGAGAAGTTTAGGAGAATGGATAATGTTGTTTCTCTCCTCTGCAAAAGGGATGTAGGAAATTAATATCAGTTTCCAAATACAATAGACTTCAAATGTGGGCATTTGATTTAATTCTCTCAAAGTCCAATTATGAACCAACATTTTTTTATTACCTGAAAGCACCAGAAAAATATTTTTGAAGAATAGTATCAGTCATGCCTTTAGACTTTTACTAAGGGAGAGTTGTGCTGTGGCGTCTGATTTATAGCTGACCCTGATTTCTGACAAACCTAGAAACACATATTCATTATTACAGACACCAAAATATCTTGTGTCAACATATTTGTCTGAACATGCAGTCTCTTCTGTCATCCTTTTTCTGCTCTTTTTTCCCCCAAACAGATCGCTAGAAATATTTTGGTAGAACAGTCAGATCTTCTTCGGCTGTCTTCAGGGGATGAGCGGATTTCAACAATTACTGAACCTCATGTCATGGGCATTCCTGCTGCCTCAGCTGCTGTGAGGACATGTAGTAAAGTTCCCTGGATTTGGCCCTACTTTTTCTTTTAAGACCAACTCCATTGACTGATTCAAGGGTTGAATAGTTGTCATCACAGTAAGAGATATTGAATGGACTCATATGAAAGAATACAAGGCCACTGATGCTGTGTCATGCACCTCTTTGCATGCTGTGGAGTCAGGATACAGAGTCAGTGAGCTCCAAGCACTTTTCTGTAGAAGTACACCTAGAATGTGCAGAAAGAGGATCCTGAATCACCACACTGTCTTTGGAGTGACACATGCTACTCTATTATCTACTACCAAAGCAGTATCAGGGCACAAAAACTCTTCACTGAATGACTGGCATGGGGACACAACAGAGCACCAAATAATTACAGTGCTGTAATGGTATGTGATCATGCATTCAGGCAACTCTCCTTATTGAGAAATGGGGATGGCAAGTTACCTTTCTTCAATTGCTTATTTTACACGATAAAAATCTGGTCTTTGATTATGAGACATCCCAGAAACAAAGGAGTTGTGCAAAGGAACAGTGGGAGTTACTGTACACAAAGCTCTCTCCCATGCCACAAGCAAGAAAACTGAAAAGTATGATTTTTATTGTCATTGCCAACTTCTATATGAATCTTTCTTAATGAAGTATATTCAATATTTTCTGTATGAATACATGTTTTCAAGATGACTGTTTCTACTAAAGGTGGTCCAGAGACTGGACCTGACTACCCCAATTTCTATAGGGAAAGGAATAGGGTGGAAATAATGATCAAAAACTAGATGCATGGCCACATTTTTCAAATTACCTCTGTCTCTGAAAAGATATCTGAACGCCTCTAAACTTAGGAATGTTGATGCTGGAAATCTAGACCTGCCTTGTTTTTTTATGGCTTGATTTTTTTTCATTTTCTTTTCAGTCCTGACTCTGTTACGCCATCTTTGAAATGTTAAATAGCCTACAAAATTTATGTTACTTAGTTTAAAGGTTGTTAATGACAGCTCATTCTATGCTAAAAGCATAGGTCACATCATGGAAGCAAACTTGAGCAAAAGTCTTGTTAGAAAAGGTAAGTTCATATGGCAGGTACAGCATGTGCCGTTACCAGTGACAGTTGCTTCCAGCTCTAGGAAGCAGATTGCAGTTGCAAGACCTGAATTGCTTTAACTTGTGATATTTCCCTAAATTTAAGTGGTGCTGTTTTGATTTATAGCAACAGGGACCTGGTCCTCATGCATGAGAAGAACATGTCTCCTGTATATACTATATTTTCCTGCATATAACACTTTTGATTACCCAGTGTTCATTATTATTGAAAAGGAGTGGTAATACAAAATCATAGATTCTAAGGAGTCTGGGGCTATTTTGCCAAGAGCAACACCATATACCAGCTTTTACTTCAGGATGAAGTCTGTTAAGTATCTCGCAGATTTGTTTTTCATCAAAATAAAGTTAATATATCATATGTGGCCCTTTAAAGGCAACATGGTTTCTGAAAAGGGCTCTTTTGGGATCAAATTGCATTAATTGCAGAACTTGATATGGAGATGGTGAAGTTCATTAAAAAGATTTATGGCAGGTAGTCAATGCCACTACTACTACAAATCTACAAAATTTTTCCAAATTATGATTGCAGGCATATTTTGGTTTCTTCTGAGGAAAAGCAAGTGTCACTGTAGGAAACTATAGGCTAAGAAAAGAAGGAAATGGGATGTGTTTCTCCAGAAGTCCTGCTAACTTGCAGTAATATATTTGAGTATCACTGTAAAAATCCTTTAAATGCCAGACCAAACCACAAAAGATCGTATTAGGCATGGGCCCTCTAGTTTCAAAAAAGCATTTAGATTCCAGTGACCTCTGGAGTTGATTGGCAACTTATTTTGAAGAAATTCTGCTTTAAGAATGGTCAGTTGTTTTGTTTTGTAATTTTCCCCTCTTACTTTATTACTATTAATCTGATATTCTTGTTGGTGTACTTAATCACAGTATATTTTAGTAAATGCAAAAGCTTAGGCACTGAAATTGGAATTTAAAGAATTCAATCATTAAATTCATAGCAATGATTTCCAAGTCTTCACTTAGTCACTGCTTATATAGTTCTTAAGCTATTCATGTAATTTCCTAAATCCCCAGGTTAAAAAAATTCTTCTGGACATGGACAGCAGCATTTCAGTTTTGGTTTGACTGAGTGTTTTAGCATCTATCACAAGCATATTTAGAGAATAAAAATTCCATACTGCCGTTGCTATATTGAGATGATTTTTGTTTCGCTCACCTGGAAGGACTTCAACTACGAACTGAAGGCTATAAAAATTACAAAAGCACACTTTTGGCAGGCTCACCTGCATTTTTAGGGCTTCCTAAAAGTTTTGAAAGAAGTTCTCAATATAGAGAATTATTGACTTACAATTCTTCTGCAACTTCTGTGGTTTCTTAGAGTTATCCTGTTAATTCTTTTAGGAACTCCCACATCTGGTAGCCCAATACAGGTGAATTTTCCTCAGCTCCATGTTCCCAGGTCCAAAGTGAATATGTATTCAGAATAGAAACATGAACATGTATCCAAACATAAAGATGTATGTGACTGGTCACACAGATCAAGACAGACAGTGTAGTGAGATGGTGATGTATATTACAGCTGACATTAGTTCAGAGAGGATCTCTAGAATAATAATGTGATACCGAGAAGTCCAATATAACATTCAAAACTGTGTTTTCCTACGCATGTGAATTTGGATTTTATTTCTGAAATCCTGATCGATGAGGTGTAACTTTTATTTTTACTCTGGATGTGCTGTTACAGTATGGAAGTAAGAGACGATGACTTTCATGTTGCAGTGATAGTGTTGGTACCTGTTGCTAAGAAGAGAAGGAACATAGTTTATTTTGTTTTGTTGGCTATGGGAACCTGCATATTGAGGATAGTTTTCTGAAATAGCCTATGGACACAACTGAGACAGGACTGTTAGATTCTAATCTGAGCTCTGCCATCAAGCCACTGCATGACTACAGTCATGGCATGGCTACTTTGGGACAAACACTGCCTATTTGACAAGAGCAGACTTCAGGCTACTCAGGGAATTAGCAAATAAGGTTCTCTGGGAAAATGCTTTTGCGTGTGCTGGGATCCATCAGTGCTGGTCACTTTTTAAACATCACCTCCTAAAGGCACAGGAGCAGGCAATTCCCAAGTGTCCGAAGTCAAGCAGACTAGGCAGAAGGCCAGATTGACAGAGCAGGAGTTTTCTCTTGGAAATAAAGCAAAAAGGGAAGGTGTATGCCCAGTGGAAGCAAGGTCAAGTGACATGGGAAGAATACAGAGATACTGCTTCCTGCAGTAAGGAGAAAATTTGTGTGGCCAATGTTCAGATGGAGTTGAAGCTGACCAGAATTGTGGGAGACAATAAAAAGAGGGTTTTTTTCAAATATATTAATGGCGATAGGCAGCATAGAAATATCATTGGCCTGTTCCAGGATGAGGATGGTCACCTCATAAACAGGGACAGAGACAAGGCAGAGGTGTTTCAACACTTTCTTTGTCCCTGACTTCAACATGGATGATAGACCAAGGGGGTCTCAGTGTCTTGAGCTGGAAGATCACAACTGCAAAAATGATCCACTCCCAGTGGACCCTGAAAAGGTACAGGATCTGCTGCTCCAGCTGGATCCCTAGAAATCTATAGGGGCTGGTGGGATTCATCCCAGAATCATCTAAGAGCCGGTGGATGTCATCCCAAAACCTCTCTTGAAGGTTTTTGAGCTGTCTTGGGAGTCTGGCGAGGTCTCAGCTAACTGGAAGCTTACAAGTGTTGTCTCGATTTTGAAGAAGGGCAAGAAGGAGGACCCTGGAAACAACAGGCCTGTCAGTCTCACTTCAGTGCCTGCTAAAGTTATGGAGAAAATTATTCTGGGAAGTATCGAAAAAAAACTGAAAGACAATGCTATCATTTGTCACAGCCAGCACAGCTTCATGAAAGGAAAGTCCTGCTTATCCAACCTGGTTTCCTTTTATGACAAGGTAACCCACCTCACTGATCAAGGGAAGCCAGTTGATGTAATGTTTCTGGATTTCAGTAAAGTTCTCAACACTGTCTCTCACAGGATCCTTCTGGACAAAATGTGCAGCCCACAGCTGGATAAACATATCATGTGGTGGGTGAGAAACTGGCCCATGGGTTGAGCACAGAGGGTAACAATGAATGGGTAACATCAGACTGGTGACCTGTCATTAGTGGGGTTCCACAGGGCTCCATCTTGGGCCTTCTGCCCTTCAATGTCTTCATTAATGCCTTGGACACAGGACTGGAAGGGATATTCAGCAAGTTTGCAGATGACTCAAAACTGGGAGGAGCTGTTGACTTCCTTGAAGGCAGGGAGGCCCTGCAGAGAGACCTGCACAGATTAGAGAGCTGGGCAATCACTAGCCATATGAAGCTCAACAAGGGAAAGTTCAGGATTCTGCACCTGGGATGGGGCAGCCCGGAATATACAGACAGACTGGGGAATGAGATGCTGGAAAACATCCTGGTCAGTGGCAAGTTGAATATTAGTCAGCAGTGCCCTGGAAGCCGGGAGGGCCAACAATGTCCTGGGAGGCATCAGGCACAGCATCATCAGCTGGTCGCGAGAGGGGATTGTCCCACTCTGCTCTGCACTGGGGTGGCCTCACCTTGGATATTGTGTGAAATTTTGGGCAGCACAATATAGGAAAGATATTAAGCTGCTAGAGAGTGTCCAAAGGAGGGCAATGAAGATGGTGAAGGGCCTTGAGGGGAAGCCGTATGAGGAGCATCTGAGGTCACTTGGTGTGTTCAGCCTGGAGAAGAGGAGACTGAGGGGAGACCTCAGTGCAGTTACAACTTCCTCATGAGGGGAGAGAAGGGACAGGCACTGATCTCTTTTCTGTGGTGACCAGTGACAGGACCCAAGGGAATGGCCTGAAGTTGTGTCAGAGGGGTTTAGGTTGCCTATTAGAAAAAGGTTCTTCACCCATAGGGTGGTTGGGCACTGGAACAGGCTCCCCAGGGAAGTGGCCACAACATCAAGCCTGACAGAGTTCAAGAAGCATTTGGACAATACTCTCAGGCACATGGTGTTACTTTTGGGAATGGTCCTGTGCAGGGCTGAGAGCTGGACTTGATCCTTGTGTGTCCCCTCCAGTTTGGCATATTCTATGATTCTGTGAGTAAAATGGGTGAAGTTCAAGGCCAGCCTGGCTCAAAGGCTTGGCTTTGTGGTGGCTCTTGTCGTGTAGGAACAGGTGCCTTGTCATTGTGATCCTCTAACTTCCAGTCTTGGGCCCAGCGCTTGCTGAACAAACTCAGATTTGCCTACATGTAATATAGAATGGCCCTTCAGACCTTTATGATACTCTTATCCCACTGACACTGCCTTTTGAAACCTGTGGATTTAAATGTTGAGAGTTGTTATAGATAGGTGCAGTCCCGACATACGTAATGCATATATAATGGTTAAACTAAACCCTAATTGTGACCAACCTTTACAGCTTTAAATATAGCTAGGAACCTGGTTCTGAATTTCTATGGCTAGAAGCCATATCTTTTCTTTATATTGTTAATATAGCATCTTATATTTATTTTACACATACAAATTTTTGAAAACAGTGGTATCATGGCCTTAAATTCAGTATTTTGGCCTTCCTATTGGACGGTCTAGGACAGCAAGCTGAACTTCTGTGTAGGAAGCACGTAAATGAAATGCAAAAACTATCTTAGTGCACAGGTCATACTTAAGCAGAAGAAAAGGATGTCTCCTGAAATAATTATGTTGGTTTTTATTCTATTATTAGTATTACTATGTTAACAGCAAGAAGGTTATAACTTGACTTTGAGTCCAATTCTGTTAGAAGGTATGTAATCACATGGTGAGAGACAGCCCTTCCATTGAAGACTTAACAATCTTCACTCCAGAATTTTATTAAGACCCACTGCTTCACACCATTTTTAAGACAGAGAGGCAGCCAGCACTGTGACTGCAAATCCAAACACAGAGAGCTTTATGAATAGCGTCATTGAGACCAGTGCTTCTAACATGATGTTGAAAATTTAAACAAAAAAATCCCCCAAAACAAAGAGAAATTTTTTTTTACTCCTTATATGTGTTAAGCAAGGTCCCAGTCCAAATCCAAGGAGGAATAAAAGGTAAGGGTGAAAGGTGGAAAATATGAAAAGCTTTAGAGTAATGAGTAAGGTGATAAGCAAGGAAAGAGAAAGGACATAAAGAAGGGTGAGGGAGAAAATTAAGTAAGTGGCAAGGGTAAGAGTGATACATAGCCTACTTTCAGTGGCATGGTAATTTTCTGTGGCATTTAGGAGACAGAGAATTTTTGGCATCATTCAAATTAGAAAAGAATTATTTGTTCATTTAAATATGAAAATTTATTATTTGACTACCACGTCAACCTCAGAGTTGTTAGAGAGATTGCAAATACATACATCAGTAGGGCAGGGATGGAAGTTGCTAACTAAGGCAAGGATTTTCCTTGTTTTGTAGCATAATGCACAAATCCAATCTTGTAAACGGATAAGATAAATGGGACTATATAGGGAAGTAGAATTAGAGCAGAGGTTTGGGGCTTCAATTTTATTACAGTTGTTCTCTTGAATTTTATTGCCATTTGCCAGTGATTTTCTGGATGAAAAAATTTCTTTTTTTCCCATGGAAAATACTTTTCCATCCTGATTTTTTTTAATAGTTTTTTCGCAGGATCTTAAATATTTGAACTTAATATCATATCACTATACTTTTGGTTCATAGTTTTGATATTTGTCCCCCACAGCTATAGAGAAAGAAAGGATTAGTCAGAGGAGAAGAGAAAAAGACCATGAGCATGCAAGTGGCAAACATGTAAGAACTTACTTGTTTGAGCTGGACTTTGTGGCAAAAATGTAGATTTTCTGACAAACTCTGTAATCATAGAATTCCCACACAAGCTTGAGCTCTTCTGTGGCTGAAAGTTACCCAAGAGCAAGAGAACCATAACTGTAATGCCCTAAAAGGGAAATTGGACAGACAGGCAGCATGGGTGAGAGCTCAGGAAGTTTAGGTAGTTGGCCAAGAGGTGGGCAGATGGACAGTCTGGGGCTCCTCCTGCTTCTTCCTAGATGATTGTGTTTAAATGTACTCCTCCCTTACATCAGACACTCAAATTTTCCTTTCTTTCTTCCTTTTATCTTCAAAAGTCACCTCACCTTTCCTTCTGTGCCATATTTTCTCAGACCTAGTATTCCTCCAAGGCAGAGCAGGGTAAATCAGAAGTGATACTGTTACCTCACAGAAAAGTGGGTAAGAAGGGAAGGAGAATCAGAATCATCCAGATTTTCAGAATCAGACTGTTTAATACATAACTTCTTCAATATGCCTCTTTCAGAGTAGCCAGCTACTCAGACTCTGTGGAGAAAAATGCATTATTCCTAACTGATAATGAAGTTAAATTACTCCTTTAATTCTTGCAGTAAAATGCTTGCAACTCTTTCCTTTCCTCAACTTAGTAGTATGTATTTAGAGTCTCTAAGAAAATGTTTCACTTCCAGTTGTTGGACTAGTCAACAAACACTTGTAAAAACTGACTTTGTGCATGTTACATAGTTTGAAATATTAATTTTCAAGTACATCATAAATGTGGGAGTTTGAGATGACAAATATTGGTATGACAGAAAAACAGAAAATGCATAATATAGGTGGGGTTTTTTTAAATTTCATTAATATTTAGATAGACATCAGATAAGATATGGGGGAGCAATGTGGAGGAGACTTAAGTAACTGCAAATGGAATAAAATTTACAATAATAGATTTCATATTTTCCACCTTTAGATAGAATTGTAGCAATTGTTTTTCTCTGGATTCACCTTAGACTGAACGACCTCAGTCCTTTTATCTCTTCTTGAAGAAATACATGTTTTTCTCTGCACTAGAGAAATGACAGAGATTTCATGCTTTCAGGTCTCTTGCATCTGATGCTGAGAAATAGAAGGGTGGTTTGGCAATGCCCATATATGAAGACTAAGTATTGGCCTTGCCAAAGAAGGTAAGGCACTAACTAGTGTCTTCTGCAAGGCCATGGGAGATGGTTCTGAGAGACTCTGCAGCAAATGTATATGTATATCCTCTACACACCTACAGAGTGTGCCAGCCATGGATATGCAGTAGTTCTGATCCACCCATATTAGACCTACCCCTCAGCCTGACACGACTTCAGGCCATTCACTGGTCACCAGGGAGCAAAAAATCAGTGCCTGCCCCTCCTCTTCCTCTCATGGGGAAGATGTAGATGGCTATGAGGTCTCTCTGCAGTCTCTGTAGCTCTCCTTTGAATACTTTCTTACAGCTTTATATTGTTCTTATATTGTGGCTCTCAGAATTGCACAGAGCACTCAAGGCCACACCAAGACAAAGTAGAGCAGAACAACCACCTCTCTTGACCGATGTTTTGCCTGATGCCCCTCAGGACACAGTTGGCCCTCCTGGCTGCCAGGACACTGATGGCTCACATTCAACTTGCCATCAATCAGGATCTGCAGGTCCCTTTCCAGGACGCTGGTCTCCAGCCTCTCATTCCCTGGCCTCCACAAACATCCAGGGTTGCCCCATCTCAGATGCAGAATCTGGCACTTGCCCTTGTTAAACTTCCTATGTTGGGTGATTGCCCAGCTCTTTAATTTGTCAAGGTCTCTCTGCAGGTCCTCCCTGCTTTCAAGGGAGTCAGCAGCTCCTCCCAATTTAGTATTGTCCAAGTCATTTGTGAAGATGTTGAAGAGCACAGGGCCAAAGATGGAGCCCTGTGGAACCCCACTAGTGACAGGTCGCCAATGTGATGTCACTGCATTTAATATTACCCTCTGTTCTTGACCTGTGAGCCAACTGCTCACCCCCTTCATGATATGTGATGGGCATTTTGTCCAGAAGGATACTGTGAGAGACTGTACAAAAAGATAATAATCACTATAAGCTGAGTGAAGATGTTATTTTGGCTTCACCTTAAGGATCTCAAGTGCAACAGATACAATGGCACATTGAAAAAGATGATCCAGTCATATGCTTACAAACTCAAGCTAGAATGTGAAGATGAAGATATGGGTATATCTTACTACTGCCTGGAATAAGTAACTAGTGGGAAAAAAAATCTCCTTACTGTATAGATTGACTTATTTTCTAAAATCGAGGAATATATCTACATAGAGTAGACCCTAAATAAGCTGTCATCCAAAAACGAAAGACTCTCCAGGGTGATAGGGGACACAGCAGTTACTATGTATGAACACTGGAAAGGGAAATTTCCTTTCTTGAAATTTGATAATGTAAAATTCTTATGCTGAGCATCCAGGACTAGAAGAGCATTTGTCTGGGAAAAGCATGTGGTTTCTCACACAGGACTGAACAGAAGACTATTATAACTATCAGACCACTGACTAAATGTAGTAAATGTAAAATCTGAAAGGTGCCTATAAGGTTACAGATGAATAGCCAATCTGGGAATTGAAATTAATGGTCTAAATTGTTTTTTACCCAGGCACTGTATTCTCCTGACACTGGAAATAAATAATTGACATCAACTTTTGAAAAATTGCTTACCTCTAAAGTGGGAAAACAAAGCCTTTGGGTATACAGTGCTTACCAAAATCACAGACATGTTCTGTTTTTCATTTTATCAAGAGTGCAATCTCCTCCTTGAACCATCTACACATTCTGTTTTTTGTTTTATTAATACTGGATATTCATAGATAGAAATTCCTCTGCAAAATAATGATTTTTTTCGAGCAAAATTCTCACTCATTGCCCATTTTATAAGAAAACAAGCCTATAATGAACTCTAGAAAGAAGCAGAACCCACCAACTTGAGTACATGGTTATAACTAAATGTACTTAAACATAAGCATATACAAATGCCATTCATATTGCCTTTTTCCTTTTATTTTTAGCTCACTATATTGTCTTCTAAGTCAATAAAAGTACAATGGTGGGAAAAAATGATTTCGAAATGTAAGATAAACATAATACTAATGTAGGAGACAGAAGGATGCAAAGGTGTTTAGATAGAGGACAAAGAGGAGAATAAAGAAGGTCGGTATTTCCAATGCAAGTATTAGGAAAGAAAAAAAAAATCTCACAAAGACTATAAGAATATAAGAAGCAAAAGTAAAGTGATGAGTGAGGTATTCTGTTATAGACAGGCTGTGAAGACTCATACTCTTAATGTACCCTGAACTAAGGCTCAAATTACACGATCTTTTGCTATAGGAATAAAAGACCCTCAGATTCCACATAGACAGATTGCAGCTAAGTTAATGAACTGAGGAAAAGCGAGTTGATTAATCTGTGGCTGTTATGACTGTGGTGAGAATTTGATAAAACGCCAAGAAAAGCAACCATAATAGGGTGCTCCTATTAAACTTTCTAGCTGAGAAATGATGTTGAGGTGTAATTTTAATTAGGTTTGTGAGTGAAAGAGCACAAAGTAGGTTTCAGATTTAGGTACTGATGAGTATGAAACGTTTTCCATATTGTTCATTGAAGTTCATCCATTTTAATTTTCTGGCTGTTTTTTTTTTTTTTTTAATATTCATTGGACTACTAGAATATTATTTTAAACCTTCTTACTCAAGGAAAGAAGTTTGAAAAGTAACTGAGCAGGAAGAACTATTTTCCTTAGTGGCCAAAAAATCTGGCTTGTCCAAGTTTAAAGTCTGAAAGAGTACTCCTAGAGGAGAAGCCTTAGTTCTATAAATAATTAAGTATAATTTTACTTGAAGCAACCTAAACAACTTTTGAAAAAGTGTAGATTTCTTAGGGATTGGTATGTAAGTGCCAAGCACTCCATTTACCCTTTGGCCATATTAAATTATTACTTCTGTGAAATATGTGTATAGTGCAGTCCTGTATGCAGTACATAGTGCCATCCTATATATTAACCACTAAGATGTGGTTACATTCATTTGACTTCTTTGACCAAAGTAGCCCTGATATAAATCTTTTTACAGCTTGCTCACCTTTAACTGCTGAGACATACTGCAAAGCCTCATCACTGCTGTCTTTGTACTCTTCCTTGGGAAAGCTGCAGCAACACGGATATCAAGTAGGTAGGAAAACATGTGCATGTGCACTGCATTTACTTCTTCACGTTCAGCTCAGCTAATGAGCTGGCTGCTTCCATGGAAATCAAGTCAACTGAAAACAGTTAATGCTTTCATCAGGTGAGCAGTGCACTGGAGCCTCTTTGAAGGTGGGGCCACATTCACTGCAGTGGCTGAATGTTGCCCATATAAACACCCCATCTCAAAGATGTTGTTCTGTTTTTCAGACAGGCTTACTGTTGTTGTGAGGAAGCATGCCAGTGTGCCAGGTACCAGAGGCCAGACCAATTTACTTTGAATTTGTGGAAGGGGTGGAAGAAAGAAAACATGCAACAAAAATCCCATGAGTGGTTTTGGAGACGTTAACAAAATAGAAAGCATGAAAAGCTGAGATCACATCTGGGATTTATCACCGTGTTTTGATAAACTTTTGGGTTTAGCCAGCACTCTGCCCCACACTGAGGATTCAGAGAAATTACAGCACACATATAGCAACAGAGTCTGTCAGCTCAACTTTACTCTTCAGTGTTTTTGACTGGTTAGTTACTTGCACAGACAAGTGAGGAGTTCAGAAAAAGGTGACTTTTTCTTCTCAGGAAAGTTAAGCATGAGAAATATTGCTAGGGTGTGTGACCCTAATTAGAAGAATGGGAATTGTTAATTTGTTTCAGTCTTAGTTTAAAGGTAATTTCTGGATCTTCTTATAGAGTAATAAATCCAATTTACTTAATAGCAAATTGATGTGTTAATATGTCAGTAAAGGAGAGGTCCATAAAAAAGATGCTTTTAGGATTACTTAGTCTCAGGTGACTTCTCCAGGGCCTTTCATAGTGCACGAGCTCTGAGATACCTAAGCATGGGAATCCATCTTAATTATCCACTTGGAAAAGTCAAAAAGAGTCCTAGTTAATATACTTTAGAGTAATTCTTCTGTTACTGCGTATTTCATTATTCATGCAAAAGTAGGACAGCTTTGATGTGAGAGCTGCTAACAGCTGTATCCCTAGAACATCATGTGTTCTGTCAGGCCCTGCCTGAACACCTAATGTATTCACGGGAGGACCTGACTGTATTTCTCATGGTCATACTATCTAAAATGACCATTTCAACAAATGTTCCAGGTCACAGTCCCTGTCCTGTGAGACTATTTTCCTTCCTCACTATTGCTACATGTTTTTATTTGTTTTAAAACCTGCTGTTCCCATGAAGCAAGTTGAGAAAAACATGAAGATTACTCTGTGCAAGCAGTCTGTTATCTTTGCAAGTAGCAATTACTTAGTCCTTGTATCTTTATTTCTTGAACTTTACATAATTTTGTCTTTTGTTCTGATAATTTATGAAAGATATTTAACGGTATTTTACAAGGATATGACCCTATTCAGAACTTTCTTAGAAATATCTATACTGGAGGATAAGTAAAATCTGAGAACAATTAGCTAAGCGTATTTTAACTGATTTTGCATGCACATTGTTGTTTCTGAATTTCTCCTAGAAGATTTAAATATTATATCAAACTAGGAGTCTCTCACAGTATATAGTTGTACATTCTGTCTTATGTGGAGTTATAGAAATGGGATTAACAGTGCTATTATTTTTTATACTTTTTATCTATACGGCTTCTACCATATATTAAAACACACTTTTAAGAATATCACATGTATCCAGCATACTTTTCTTTCCAGGGCTTCAGTTCACAAGCAGCTTTTCCTAAAATTGGGTTTTATGCTTGCTTTGATAAGAATAGATGAGTGAAAAAAGAAGTAACCAACATGGTGATACAGCCATTTAAATTGCAATTTTGTGACAAGCATATGATACCCTCTAAATTCACGTACAGTTGTGTTAGTAATGTATATTCCATTATTGCTGTTTGGCTTTAGTAAGTATAAAAAAAAAGTGCACACTTATGAATAAATCAGAAAGGAGCCAATCAGCCATATATTCAGAAAGAGGTGACAAATACTGTATGCAAACATAAGCTCTTTGTAAGCCTCGATACTGCAATATCAGCTGCCTGGTGTGTCTCTGGCAAGCTCAGGGTAAGTGACAGAGTACAATGAAACGTTAAATTAGCCTGCAAGGGGTTCCTAAGGACAGAGGATACATTTTATTTAAAGAAAGTAACATTGTACCTCATGCCAAACTGAAGTAATTTCCTTCCGCTTTCTATACTTCCTAGATTTCCAGATTTATAATTTTTAACAGCATTTGCCAGAGCTCACCTGAAGAAAGCATTACTCAAAGCCTAAAGGAAATATTTTTGTTCAGAATCCAGACCCATAAAGAATAACTGCTGTATGTTAAAAGAAAAAAAGTTGTAATTTTACTACTAATTATGCACGTGAGTCAAATAAATAGACCACTGTTGCTGTGTTGAATAGAAAATTCACACATTGCTGCTTACAGCAGTGCACTGGGGCTGCATTCTCTATCACTAACCTAATTAAGAGATTTCTTACCATGTAAACTTTGTCTTTTTCTGAAAGCCAAAGCAGATTGTGTGAAACAGAATATACACATAATCCCACTGACTGAAAGAACTATTAATTTAAGTATCTGCTTCAGTCAGTTATTCAAGCACTCAGCTATTTCTTGTTAGGAATAAAGGGCATTTAGTTTAATTGATTTTACTTAAATGAATAATTCCATAGTTTCAGAAGGATTGTTTTGGCAAAACTGACATAAAAAAATTATTTCAAGGCCAAAAGTCCCAAAATTTAAGCAGCAGGAGCTGGTCTCCCAAGGGCATGTATGAATGTAAATTTAGTAGTAAGGTGTGTCTTCTAGTCACAAAACTATGAAGCAGCTGTTGCTTAAAACTGTAGGAGCATAAATTCCCATGACACTTAAATTTCCACAAATAAAGCATTTTCAGTGGCTACATTTGCTGCAGAGCCCCACAGATTCTGGCAATGCTGGCACCCTTCAGTCCCTTTGCAGAGTGTGCCTGGTTGTCTCACAGTGAGCCCTCCCCAGCATGCTGCCTTTCCCCGCGCCTGCTGCAAGGCAGGGATATGGCTTGGGTGTGTGAATTCTGCCAAGTAGTAAGGCAAATGCTGGGGAGTGACCTGAGTGCTTTATTTCATGTGCAGTGACATAAACAAAGAGTGGAAACCTTTTGCAGTGCTACTCTCTTCAGACCTTCCCTTTCCATCAGCATAATTGCATGCACTGAAAATTGAAGAACCCAAGAAGGCTGAAACTTTAGGAAGTCATCCAGTCCTCTCCACGAAAAATGTGGAACATGACTGGAGTTTGATATTCTTGGGAATGTGTGAGGATAATGTAAGTTCTGTATGAAAGAGTAATTTTTTCCTAATATTAGACAATTTTATTTCTTTATTTATTAACCCATAAAAGAAGCACAACCTCTGTATTTCTTTCTATTTCAACTTGCATTTACTAGCCAACACATTCCTCACCTGTGGCCTGGTTTTCTGACTCATATTCAGAAATGTACATGTGCTCCCATCCAAGATCTCTTTTCTGAGTATGGGATGTTATTCAAAAATATTTCACAGCAAATTAGGAATCCAGATGAGTCACTGATCTCAACAGTGACCCATATCTGCCTGTTTTATGTGCATGAACATTTTGTACAGATTTTTTATTTGGTTTCATTAGCTCTTGAGCTGTGGTTCCTCCTATTCAATATGGTGAGGAGCAAGCAGGTGGATTTCCTGCTGCTTTTGTCTGGGGCTACAAGACACATGTTGGTGATGTAGGTCACGGGCAGATCAAGTCACTCTGAAGCAGTTAGTGATGCTTGTGCCTGACCTCCCAAGTGTCTTGAGTGGTCTATATAGTGTATAAGATCTGAAATTCACTTTTACTCCACAGGAAATATTAGAGTATGTCTTTTTGTTAGGATATTTTATGAGTATTTAGTCTTGTGGTTACATTTTGGAAAAGGTATTGCCTTCCAACAGCTGAAGGTAAATATTTGAGGTATTTTAGGCTGGCACTTTCAGTTCTGCATCTTTAATGCTGTGTAGTCTGAGACAGTGAAGTTTGCCCTGAATTTGTTGATGGGGTTTTTTGTCTGATCTGCTCATTCATGTACAGGTCATTTAGTTCAGCAGAACAGACATTATGCTTTTATTGCAGAATCCTCCTAGCAATTTACACTAATTTCTCTTCCATGTGCAAAAAAGGTCACCATTTCAAAAAAGGATAACCTAATCACTAGACAAGCCTTATAAGGTGTCTTCCATGATGAATTAGGGAAATGCATTCATTTGTTTTAATTAGATGTTAATTCCTTTATATAAATCCTGTACCCTTCTTTTGAGACTGGTAACCCAATTGTTGCTGCACCATGATTGTCTACTGATATAAATGAATCCAGGTCTGTAGGGAGAAGTCATTGCTTTTGTTAGACTAGATAATATAGCAAAAAAGTTTACATTGAATGTTTTTCCAGCCATGCCAGTTTCTTTGGGGAGGAAAAAAGTGCATCGTTTTATCCTACAAATTCTAAGATGGTAGATACAGAAAATATCAAAACTACAGATGAATGATGCAAAATAATTTAAAATATAAATTAAAAGGTTTTATTCTATTAGATGATTTTTTTTTCAAATAGTGAGGGATTTTACCTGTACACTGTCCTGAAGGTCCCTACCAGAAGAGGATGTTCTCTTTTTTTATTTCTTTCTACCAGAGAATGAATGTGGATTTTAGTACTGAACTGATTAGAAGGGAAGCCATAGCAATGCTTCTAGATACTTTGAAATACCAGCTAAAAATGGAGTCCAATATAAATGCTTGGAAATGCAGTCTTGCTGAAAGGGTGTGCAGGTTCCCAGGCAATAAGCAATCCTACTGTTTGCATCACTGGTCTATCTCTTCTCATTCTTGGGTTATTTTGTGTACCTTGTGTTAGTAGTAATGTATTTTGTGTTTTGTTGTGTATATTTTGGACTTTTGTATCAGACAACTGAGCTTGATGGGTTGCACAGGCTTAGTTTAAACTGCTGAGGTGTCTGCTGTTTTATATAAACCTTATTTTATAAAATTTAATATATGCACGTCTGTTCTGCTTCGGTAATTCTGCTGCAGCTAAAACTGATGCATTTATGAGGTTGAAAGGGTTAGAAATTATAGAGATTATATAAAAGTTATAAATTATATGAATTACCTAAATTGCTAATAAGAGAATCCTGTGAAATCTGTTTGCTTGCATGAGATAGTCTCACTGATATCAGGAGAGTCTGCAGCACAGAGATGGCATTTGTGACCAGTCCCTTATAAGCACTGCAATCAATTTGAAATAATTTGGTTACACAGAATCTTCATGTCCTGGGTTTTTGAGTTCTGTAGTGGATTTCCGAGTTTTTTAAGGTGGCCCTATGAATTCTGATGATTTTATAATGCAGAGTCATTGGTCGATGTTTCTCAGGGGAATGTGGAGTCTCTACCCTCAACATCATGGTTTAAAGTTAACACAGCATGGAAACAATAAAAGCTTTTAATGATACATGAACACAGTCAATTTCCTTTGTTCCTTCAGATGACTAAAATGCAGAGAGGACAATACCTGCTGGAACTGATTTGCATTCTTGTTTCTTGTCTTGGGGGTGATCAAAGTCTAGTGGTCGAAGACGGGCCAAATCTGAAGGTCTTGTGCAGTCCATAGGTCGTGTTTGGCTCCTGTATTTGTGGAGGTGTGATGTGCAGGAAGAAATGATCTATTATGAACTTGCCCATTGTTGATATTGCTCAGATAGAAGGATGTGAAAAGAGTCAGAGGTTTCACTGAGCCACCATTTATTTTCTGCACAATATCCCTGCTAAACCTGCTTCAGCATTTGCCTCTGCTCTTCAATGACATTGGTTTAACTTCAGGGAACCCTAATAAAAGGCACTTTTATATAGCATAGAAGACATTTAGGTTATATTTATAATATGTTTGCTTTGAAAAATAAGGGTTTTTTTAATCTTTAAAGCAATTTTATTTGACCATCACTGAAATTAGCCCTCCTAGAGGGTAGGAGCTTTGATTCCGGTGGCCACATTCCCATTGATTTTAGAGCTTTGGAATATGACTTCTAATCCTTATTATATTTGCTTTGATACTGAAGTCTTCTATTATATAGCATTTTTTTCATTGCTATATGTATTTAAACAACTTCAATACAATTCTGGGGAAAAAAAACCCCAAAACCCCGATGAGTGGAACACCTATGTGAGTCCAGAGTCCATTCCTATACTGCAAACAGGCTTGGGTTATTACAAAATGGAGGAGGAGCATATTTTCTTATTACCCCCATTCTATATATTCAAGTTACAGGTAATGAGTTGTTTTGCAGGGTAAAACACATTCAATGCTCAGATGAACCAAAATTATTAAGCTTATATTTATCATTAATCCAAAACATTAACTGTGAACTGTGACCATTTTAGTCTTCCTCTTCACTTTGGTTTTGCTGAAAAAAAATTCTTTATATATATACATATATATATAAAGATATATATATTGAGATATATAAATTAAAAACACAACAGAAAAAAAGTTTGACTAACATTGTTCATGCAGCTCAAAAGTAAGATACTTAGTTGCCTCTTTCCTTGAAAGATAAATTGGGGAAGAAACAGGTCTGACTGTGTATTAATATGAATGTATTATACATGTGTTCAATAATAACAAGTTCTAAAAGTATTGCAGGAACTGCGAAGTTTGGGCAAATGATAAACAACTGAGGAAGTGATTTGTTCTGGGGACTTTGGCTTAAAGTGAATTTCAGCAAAGTGGAAGGATGGGAGTTTAAAAAAATACACAGACTGTATACACACATACATCCCCAAATGTATGTCATTAAAGGGGAAATGATGAGATACTGAAAACTGATGTATGTTTTAACCTTCCCCCTTTCCATTCCAGCAGTTTTGCTTTCTAAGAGGTGTGTTTGCACATCTGGTTGGAGGAGAGAGATTAGGCTGGAAGGACACCTCTATAACCATGACTGAAGGAATGAAAACCAGAATACATTTCAAAAACATACTGAATAGATTAGCCATATGTTTTCAGTGCATTTCATTTGTTTTTACAGATAGAAAGCAAAAAACTCCTTTCACAGGCAAACATTCAGCTCTGGGATTTGGAGACTATAAGTGCAGAAATATGAAGAAATGGTAAAATAGAGGATTTTGGTGAGTGTGCTTGTTCACTGTAGTGCACCTGACATTTAGACACAGTACTCATTTCCCTTCTCCACTCTTCCTTATCACAGCAGCTGTTTTCCAAGATACCAGACACTGTCCCTGTTACCTTTGACACTTGTATGCATGCATAGGAATGCTGCACTGGGACCATGACTCTTTCAAACCAATCTATTATTGTCTAAATACATTGACCCTAAATAGTATTTTGGAATGTCTTTATGCTGAAGCATAAAGCAAAAATTTGCTGTTTTTATTTTTTTAGTTGTTTCTGTCAGGCAATAATGTTTGGTTAATATATGGTCAAAATATGAAAAAATTATGAACCCTCTTTTGCACAAAATCTTAGAAAAAGGGGTTAGGGAACAGAAAGCAGCAAAAATGGGCAGAATGCTACTGAAATGTGATTATCTAGTATCTGAAGAGAAGCCAAGGACCATTGTGAGCAGTGAAGGGATGTTTTTACCTCTAAATGTATTCTTACACTCCACCTCCCTTCTTTCCTTTTTGATTTTTTTTTCCTATGGGCTTATTGCATCTCAGATAAAAGTTTACTATGCACTGTTTGGGATAGGAAATGTATCTTCCTGTGTGCTCCCTCAACCAAAATCCTTAGTAAAAAGGAGTAAGTTGTGCATACAGAAAAAGATACATAGACATACAGGAAGGGACAATGGTGAAGCCATCCTTATTCAAATTCTGTGCAGATTCTGTTTCAGATCTGGATCTAAACTCCATAGTTGACAGCTTGATATGCAGGTCAGCTGGTGGTGGCCAGCAGGAGAATCAACAATATGATGGTAATGAGAGAATGCTCCAAGGAAAACCAGTAAAGCTGCCAGTCCTGCTGCTGCCACCTTCCCACCATGTTATGGGAAGGAGTAGGTAATGTAGATGTGGCCTTCCCCATTGCCATAGTAGTTGAAGCCACACTGTACATCATCCTCAGGTCTGTCATGGTATTTCAGATTTACTATTTTGGCTTAAGTGATGGTGTTTGTCTTTGGAAAAGTCCACATAGTTTGCAATGAATGTCAGAAATTCTTGCTTTCTAAAATCACTCCCAATATTAAAACAAACTACTGCCTCTTGGAAGCTACATCTGACCCAGGATCATGTGGCCTCCTGTGAGTTAAAGGTTTTGCAAGAACCACATATTGGTCAGGGTGGTGCCAAAACTGCAGCTTGAATTTAGTCTTTGTTTTTCATTTGTGTCCCTGAACCATGAGGACATTGTTTTCTGTAAAAGTCAAGAAAGAAAAAACTCAAGTTCACTGCTGAAGTTTTACTGTTAGCTTGAGGACAAATTGCATCCCAGACATTGTGAGGCCCTGCACCATAACCTGTATTGGAATTGTTCTAGGAACTGTAAATTGACTTCTTCCTAACCTTTGTAGGCAGAAATTTATTTGGGGACCAAATATTTAGTGTTATTGGCATTTCAATTGTTTAACAGCACATTAAACTTCAGGGTAATTATCACCTATATCCTAATGGTCACAGGCATCCTTATCATTATTATTGGAAGCATCTATTAAATTTAATAGTCACTGGGAGTCTCAGAAGATGACTAGGAAGAAAGGATGGTAGATATGTAACTGTAATTCCATGCTTGTATCATACTTATTTGAAATCTGGAATTATAGTGGTTTTTTTCAAATTTTTTACTGTCGTGAATTAAATAACTTGTAGATGTATTTTAATATTTAATATTTTTATATTATCCGCAAAGACTTTGCAATTTTCATAAAGTAATCAAATATGATTTTGGAATGATAATTGACTTTAACTTGATTTCTAGTAGTCCAATATTTATGTTTGATATTTAAAATCTAGGTTTTTGATTGCATATTCATGATGTTAGCCCTATTTTACTTTCCACTTACAGATGTTAACAAAATAGTCCTGATACAATCTCTTAACCTCTAAACTCCTGGAAAAAATTGGATTAATCAGTCACTTTGGAATATTCCACCTCCAGAAAAGTAAGCTTATAGAATCCTTTTAATTTTTTTTTTTGTTTTCCACAGTAATTGGATAGATATGTGTCTTGACTAGTCATTTCTGACCTGGACCAGAATTAGTTCAGATACCTTTCCTTTCTGTTTAAAAAAAACACATGAGCTTGTTACTGGAAAGGTTTATATGGTTTCTACATTTCTTCTATGAAATAAGTCTGTGAAATGATCAGTCAAGTACTGTATATTGCCAAAAGTTTTGCAATCCAGCACTCAACACTTTCTGCATACAGAGTCCTTCTGTGCTCGATAGGTGACAGTGCCTGAGGAGGTACACTAAGGGGAACAGAGGGCTCCCTTCCTCATCGCTAACGGCTCTGGCTGCAGACACTGCAAGGTAAGATGCCTTAAAATGGTGTAAGACACAGTGTGGTGGTTGTGTGTTTTTATGTAAGACTGTTTATTTTTAAAGCCTGAAGGAAAGGAGGTATAGATTTCCTGTATTCCATAAATACAGCCAGGTCCCTGGGTAGTATAACCTTGTGGTTGTCCAAAAGGAAATTCCATGTAACTTTATGTGATTATTAGACTCTGTCTCTCAGCTTGTTTTCATCATCTCCTGGAAGACTGGAGAAAAGTGAAAGGTTAAAGAGAAGTTAGGGCTTGGTCCCAGGATGTGCTGAATGCTTCAATGTATACCCTCTTCCTCCAGTTAAGGGAAAATAAAGTTCAGCTTTTAACAGGAGGTGCTTTGCACCTATGAAGATCAGCTCTGTGTGCACCACGATGTTTCTCTCCGCTCCCTGTGGTCTTCATGAAATGGTGAAAAGAAGTTAAGAGATACAGTCTAATGGAGATACACTGAGATACAGGTGAAACACCTCCACTGAACACCATAGGGCTAAGGGAAATGGTTTGGGTAATTCAGTATCAAGCACTCTTTCCTCTAAATAAATATAGGCCACTATTCCAGCAGACCACACCAGGACAAGAATCTGCAAGAAGATCTGCATTTTAGACAGAGGTATCGGCAAATATCCTTATCAGTGGGAACAAAAAAAACCCTCTGGTGGTTAATTTTTGAAAATAAATGAGTCTTAATCTCAATACCAATACACTACCTAAAAGCTAATCTAGAAAAATTATTTCTGTGTACATAAACTTCTCCTCCAGGTTTGTTTAGAAAAAACCACAATATTCTTTATGCCTCATTCTACCCATGGTTTGAGGCTGCAGTTTTTAGCTTGCTGTTTTTATTTTGGAGCTGTTGTCATGACACTACCTGTAGATTATGGTTAGACATAGAGAGGAATTTTCCTCCCACTGAAGCCTCGAGAAGTTCTACTATAAAAGTTGGTCTAGATATTTTTTAAGTGTTTTTTAATGTTGGAGGATAGTGAATGAAACACATCAACTCTATGTGGTGTGTCTAGTCTATTTGCAGTACTAGAATGTCACAGAATAAATTGGATGAACATGCAACAAAATATTACAGGGACTCTGCCTTCAGATAATTGACACTCAATCTGTTTCACCTGTCAGCTATTTCAATGCATATCTATAACAATTTTTTGGGTAGCTTTCAGCATGCTGCTTCTTTCAAAACAGGAAATAGTGTTTTTCCTTCCAATGAGACATGTAGGTTATAGAGTTGTGTCCATCTGATGAATTTGAATTTATCTGACTGTCACCTGCCAAGATCCTCCTGCTCTTGCTGGCTTTCCTGCTAATGCCATCCCTGCAATTCATTTAAACTTGTAATATTTCAGTAAAGTTGGCTGGACAACAAGGTGATTTTCATGGACTGTCAAAGCATTGAAGGGTTTTTATTTCGCTTCAGAACAATAAACTGGTAATGCAGGTGGATGTTCTGATAGAAGACTCAAATATGTTCACTACCATCTCTAACAATTGAAGTAGTTTCAAACAGCAGGATGGGAACACCAAGAGGGCACCATGAGTCTGAGTTAACCTTTAGGACGTTCATCCAAAATTTAATAAGGTGAGGCAATCATACTTTTTTTTTCTCCTGTATTAGTGGCTGTTGTCCATTTCTTTCTTTTAAATATCTTAGATCCAGCACATAGCAGAGGAAAACATAGAAATGTTTGCTGGTAGTACACTTTCATTTAATCCATAAACTTAGTATTACTGCTGTGTTCCAAGGGAGGTAAAAATGCAGAGCATTTGCCCAAACTTTTTGAAGACCAGACAACACAGGACAGGACAATTGAACTCATTAGGATGAGAGTAACTCTCCATTTTACAAGTGAATAATGGAGCATATTCAAAATAATAATCTATCACAGAACTCCCAAACTCCCAAACAATTAATTTTACTAGCTAAATGTTATACCAGATGTTTTAAAAAACAAGATAATTGATTCAGGGAGGATCTGAATTTGTCTGAGGAATTTGACTCCTATATACTGTTTAAATATCAAAAATGTCTGTTAGATTTTGCCGCATTAGCCAAAACCTCTCTAATAATTTACAAAACAAACAAAAAAGAAGATTTCAACAGAGGAATACAAACATTGTCTCTGTTTGCAAGGTTAAAATAGTATTTACTGAAAATACATTTAAATTATATACTAAAAGAGCTTGTAGCTGGAACTTCACTTCAAAACTTATCTATACAGAGCACATTATACTTAGGCAAGTGACTTGAAATAAATATACTATGGTTACCATTAGACGTTCCCATTTGCCAAGAGTTACCACATAAAACATCTGAGATCACAACTGTTTCCCCTGCAATTAGAATGGGACTTGTATTTGTGATAATTTTGTGGTAACCAATGAGAATGTTCTTTGTGTATGATTTCCCCAGTACTTGGATGACATATTGGAAAAAAAAACAAAGGAAAAACAGGAACAATGCTTAAGATTTGACTGGAATAAAAATGATCCTGAAAATATAACCTGTACCATTAGCAGATGGCTAACAAAAATACAGAGATGAAGACATTTTTTATCTGTAGATATTCACTTCAGATTCTACTTTTCAAAAATAGAAGTGGATATATCGAAGCAACTCAAAATTAGAAGGCAAATTTTGAAAACTGCTGGTGGAAAAATCACACGCCCTGTAACCCAAACAGATACGTCCAGGAGCCACGTACGTTGTGATAAGTCCCCTCATTAGTAAAAGTCCCCTCATCACTGTGTCAAGTAGGTCCAAAAAAAAAATAAGTACTCAAAACTTGCAGAGGGTACTATTGCTACTTCACCACCAGGGAGTGACTATCTCATTGCATTTAACTGCAATTTTCAGGTGCTTCTGGCAAAGATTTTTGTCCTTAGTGGCTACATTTATCATGAGAAACAGCTCTTTTCTCTGCATTAATTTCTTTGACTCAAAATATTGCTTTAGGCAATGAGCTGCTCTTTCCAGGTTATGCTCTCATATAGACATGAAAAACAGCTCATGTTGTAATGAGAACAGGTTTCTCATGTTTTCATCTTCTGGTGTCACAGAAATAAGTATAGATGAAAAACAGGACAACACATTTAGTCCAAAGGATGAGTAAAGCTTCTCAACCAATTCAACAGTTCCTCAGTCTTCTTATCTCCATGATTTCCTAGTGGTTTCAGATGATTCCAAATTCTGCTTCTAATCAGTGTAAGTTTAAAAGATACACTGTACCAAATTCTCAGTATAAGTCACACCAATTACAAGAAATTGTTTTAATTCATAATTTTACTCTGAAACAAACCTAAATGTTAAATGAAAATGTATAAAAAAATAAAGCATATAGAATCATAGAATCAATTGGGTTCGAAAAGACCTCCGAGATCATCAAGTCCAACCCTTGGTCCAACTCCAGTCTGTTTACTAGATCATGGCACTCAGCACCATGTCCAATCTCAGTTTAAAAACCTCCAGGGATGGTGAATCCACCGCCTCTCCGGGCAGGCCATTCCAATGCTGGATTACTCTCTCTTACATAACAAGTAATTACTACATCATATGTTAATGACACAAAACTTCTTTTGGGCAAAATGTATTGAACCTTCATAAATCAGAAAGAAATGTACAGATACCAAATTCCACTCTAGATCTAAAGGACTTGATCACTACAGAATTCAGTATTACAGTCCTGCATCTTTTTTTTTTACATAAAAATTTCCTCCTTGTATAAAACCCAGCTACTACACAGGTCCTCTCTACTGAGTTGGATACTGTGCTTACTTTGCTTCTGTTGGGAGAGTGACACTATTAGATTTATAAAGTGATGTTTGTCACAGTAGATGTTGCTGTTAATACCATGAGCTGTGTTCGAGAGCCCACACATTTCTGCCGAGGCATAACAGGGTGGGAAATTGAAGTTGTCCCAGGTATGTGCACCCTTTCAGCGCTGTGCTCTGGCTGGGAATGCTGTGTTGTACCAAACCATTCTGTCAGATGTTTTTAAGATCTCACTAAGGATTTTTTAAATATGTGTCACTTCTGGAAATCTTTATGGCTGGAATAACTTTGAAAGAAGTTTCACAATTTTACTAGCTAATGTTGGCTCTTGCTCTCAGTCACTTGGTAGGTGTATAAGAACAGAGGAGCAAACTAAACAGAGGGAAGATTAATACTCGGCTATGATTGCCCATGATCATCATCTAAAGATGTGCTCCAGAGTCTCTTACTTGAGATGGTTGCAGTGTACTATAGAAACCTATGTGAAAAGGACCAGGAAGCCATAGGAGTTAAGTTTCATTATTCGTATTATTTGGCAGATCTTCACTGGATGCAGAACCTCCAGGCAGCTTTTGTTCATACCAATAATGAGCTATAAAAGCTGTAAAATATCAGATTTATTTTCACCAATGAATGTATTATTCTTGTATGCTGAATTTTAGTATTTATCTTCCAGTAGGATAAAATACATAGGAATGAAATAATCACTCCCTTAACTGTAGTGCCAAGGAATATAATCTATACATTCAACAAAGTGACACCCTGCCTCTCTACAGGTTTGCTGCATTATTTTATAGTGTTCATTGCATTTACTGAAGATTAGTCACGTGGGTGCCATTAATTTCACACAGTTTTCAATTAAGCATGAATGTCCCACCCATGCATGCTGCTATTCAGAATTTATATTGCTTTGAGGAAACTCAACACAAAAGGTAAGTCTTTGGTTTTAAAGTCTTGTTATAACCTTAAAAATCAGCTTTGTAAGAACAACATTGCCCAATCTGAATCCCCATTTCAATAGGTTTTGTATGAAGGTTTTCTCAGTATATGTGTAAGACTCATCATCCCTGAGGCAAATTGGATATGGTTAGAATTTTCTTTTGGTAATTGTTAGCAGGCCTCCATATTCCAGTGTAGATTCCTTGCACACATTACACTTACATCAGACTAAATATATTTAACTGGGCCTTTGAATACAGTGGAAATAGCATGAAATTATCCTATTCAGTGCTATTGTTGAAAGACATCATACAAATGTACAAAAACGCATAGCAGACTTTACACAAACTCTCTCCATCTTCAAAATCCACAGAAAAACATGTCTCTTCCATTTTAATTGTCTTTTCAGTCTTTTCTTCTGAAAATTTTAAACCAGATACATTGAAAAGATTACCTCATTATAATAAACATAAACAAACAAACAAACAAACAAACAAATAAAGTGTTTCTTCTCTCTGAACAACTTGTGGAACAGATGTGATTTCCTTTTCTATTATAATAGTTGTGAGCCCTGTCAAGTCAACAAAACAGAAATATGAAAGAATGAAAGGTGTGCCATGAATTTCTCATCCCAATATTGTGTTGGATTCTTTTCTGTGGGATTGACTTATAAATTTAACCAAAACAAAATTAACCTCCAACAAGACCCTGAGTTGATCTACTGCTTGATTTCAGGTGGATAGATAGATTTATTTTATTAAATATGAGTGCAAAATACATGCTAGTTGGTAAAACAGCATGAAGATATGAGTAGAATATGAAAGCATATCAAATTTAAAAAATGTTTGGACAGGTTTGCTAATACAATCTAGTTATGACATCAATGCAGTGATGGAAAGCAAACTAATGATTAAAGAAATACCAAGTAATCTGTAAAAGTATCCTTATTTTCTCTATTATTGAAAATAATTTCAGATTATTTCTTGAATGTAAAAAGACAAACCTTGGTATTTAGCCCAGAAAAGTGGGCTGCAGAGTAAAAAGTGCTTCAGGGCCTCAGTACTGCTTGTCTGCAACAGGAGAGGATTCTCTCTGAGCAAACCAGTACTGTCATCAGAGATCCATACTACGGAGAGATACTTGTATGCCAGCTATTTCTGTACAGTTCTTCCTGTAAACAGAAACCAAGATTCTAAGTTTCCACTGCAGCCCCTCTAGAGCAGAATAATGTACATCTTTTTTGTCTGGACATTTCAGATACCTGCTCTTCAGCAGAGTCTCCAATTGTGAGACTCTGGAATTGTGTCAGAGCATGATAATCATCTGACAGATTGTGTTCTGTAGTCTTTGCATTTTGTGGATGTCTAACACAGTTGCTTTGCCAGATAATCATCTTCCATAAAAAAAATTCAATTATGTTTTACAGAACCTTTACAAAATGATAGTTTATAGAGAATTCAAATGTACCTTCCAAAAGTAAAAGTGTCACAATCAAAACTTTGAGTAAATTGTTTTATTACATGTTTTTCCTTTAAAACTTATTTAAAACTTTATTGCCAATGTTTGGTCAGAAAAAATAGCTAACTGCAAAACTATCTTTTCATTTTCAAGGAAGTCTGGTTTTAAATTAAAATGATAAACATGCATCTGGGCCTTCACTTATGAGTAATTTCATGTAACCAGAATGACTGCTGCCTTGAAAGGCAGACTGAGAAACATGTTTTGTCAAAACTTGTGGTTTGCCTCATGAAGAATACATTACCTTCTTGTTTAAATTGAAACACATATTTTGAGTCTTTTTCTATTCACATGTTCTGCCTGACTTTTTGAATATTTCTTTACACAAAATCAGTATGGTTCATTTTGTGTGAAGCTAAACTGCAGTCCACTGCCTATGAACTCTGCCACGCTACTGGATATAATCTGACAAATGTAGTTGGAGTTATGTCCCACCTTTTGCTGCTCAAGGAAAGCTCTAGATTCAGTCATCTTCTCTTTACCTTCCTACATGTTATTATCAGCCATTAGAAGTAGCTTTTCCTGACCCCTAAGTGCTGAATCTGTGTCATACATCTACTATGGGGCACAGTGGTTTCTTTAGGTTTCTCTGGGACCTCCCCTGGAGAGCCAGCAGTCATGGTGCTATGTCTTGTTTGCCTTCATGGTCAAAGAATGCTGGTTGAGCCAAGTTTGCAGATAAAAGTAGAATCTTTTAGTAGAGTAAATGCTGTAGCTGTGTAAAGCAAGCAGCTAAAACCTTCTTTAGGCTAGAGACAAGTTTGTCCATTTTTCTAGCTGTCAAAAGATATTATCTCTAACTGGAAATCTTATGTGATCTGGATGTGGAGCAATTATAAAGCTTTCCCAGTCACCACTTACCATTTACCTTAAATCACACTGAACTTGAGGCAACTAAAATGTAAGTAAAAGCATTCATATGTACTATCAAAAATGGACACTGTCAGTTTTTCTAATCACTGCCCCATCACCATAGTCCGTCTAATGACTCTGAATGAAAAGCCAAACCTCACTCTTGGCTTGAATTCCCCAAAACTCAGCAGTGTCAAACCTGACTTTTTTGCAGCTTATCTGTAATTTTATGCTCATTTAACTGTACTTTACACACTTTTTGAATCACATCCAGACACATACCTTGAGAGGTGCTTAACAGACAATGCCAGAAAATGTAAACCAGTGCTCATTTGTTGTGTTCAGTGGTGTAAACCTTCAATTGGAGACTAATAAGCTGTTACGTTATACAGGGCAAATTTAAATACTTGGTGTTTACAACACAGTACTTGTATATATTTATGTAAGTGGAATTTTATTAGGGAGCCTTATGGCAGGCACTGTTGTAGCTTAATAGGATAGAATTAAAAAGGAACTAAACAGTGCATCCTTGTTTCAAAGGACAATAACAGCTTTAGATTTCAGGAGTATGGACTTTGTTCTGAGAAATACTGAGGATCACCCCAACTAAAAGTCTTGTTAAAATGCATGGGTAATCAAGACTTATTAGCTTGAAGTCAATTGCAAGAAGTTCAAATTATTCCTGCAATTTTTACTTTGCTCAGGTAAAAAGACAAGAGTAACTGTAGCATTTATACTGCCTTTTATCTTAGGATTTCCATTTTTTATTTTCCATCAGCATTCCTTAGTGTGCAGTGAGGCACAAAGACTTGAAGTGGGTTGTACAGATCACCATGGTACTCCTGGGTATCCATAGATGTTCTTTACTCTGCATTTCAGTTAAAGAGAGGAAGAATGTGATTTCATTGTAGTTGAACAGGAACTGTTTATGTTAAAACTCCACTGTTTAATCAGTGGGATTCAGTAATGCGCATTCTGCATCATTGCACTTTGAGAGGCTGAGAGCAATTGCCATTCAATAACTGTCTTTCAAAAATCACTTGAAAGGTTAGGTTTCTGCAGAAGATTTCATCTCAAAAGGAGTTTTACAGCAAGAAAAATAATAACACCTCATAGCAATAATTCATGTTTTAAAATACAAGACATTTCAAGTCACTGAGCACACAAGAAAATTATAATCTTTAACTATTTTAACTAGTCATTCCTTCCTGCCTTCTTTCCTTCCTTTCTCATATTTTGGAAACCAACAAACATTCTTCCTAAAAAAATTACCTAAAAAACTCTTCTTGGCTAGCCATTATGTGTGCCGAGGTTTTGATACTGAGAGCATGTTAATGGCCAAATTATAAACCCTCGAGAATTAGAATTCAGAAGACAAACATTACCAGACCCTTAACTGCAGTAGCACAAACCAAGATGCTATAAATTACAGGGTGGTAGTGTTAAAAGCACTGGCTTCCTGGTATCTGGCACCCGAAACATTTTCATTTGTGTGTATATCAGGCTGCAGAGAGGTTGCCACTTGCCACTTGGCCAGTATTCAGCTGGCAGAGATGTTTGTTTTAAAGTTCAGGCCAATCAATGGCTCAGGCCTGCAACTAAATATTTTGTTGTTATGCCATGAGAAATATTTATCCTTCTCTGTTTTTTTCTCTTTCCTTCATTCGTTCACTCCTCTGCCTAGGTTTTCTATGTGACTTAATACTTGCCAGGTTTTGCACCTATATGTATTAACAATTCTGGCCCAGTGTTTTAATGAGCTAATTTCCATCTTTGTAAGTGTACATACAGCCAGGGTAACTTCATGAATTTCTCATGGATCATGGGCAGTACTTGTGGTATGCCTTCCTTCGCATGAGCACATGCTGTGTTTGATGCCAGAGCCAAAGGGAAATTTGAACACAGACATCTCGAAAACTTTATAGTTGCAGCCTTCATTAAGCTGAAATAGTCGGGAATTTATGTGTCCTCTGTTGACTGATATCTACAGTGTTACACAATTCTCTGTCTATGCCTTGTACAACTGTGACATAGTGCAAGAAGTATAACATCTCTGTTCCCATATGCTGTTGCTGACTATGGGAGCAGCAAAGATTTTGGATACAGTCAGCCAATCCGAGTAAAGGGCTTTTAGGATGTTCTTTCCAAAGAAGTAAATAATGGCCCTACCCTCTGTGCTTAGCTCTGTCTTAGATGAACTTTCATATCTGTGAAATGATTGCATACTGAACAGAAATTCATCACACTTAACATTGTTTCTTCCTGGTCAGATATAATTTTGCTGCTTATCGCTAAGGGACACACTCTTCAAATTCATTGAACTGAACCAGACAAAAAGTACCAAAGCAGGAAATGCTAGAATGGGTCATAAACAACTTCTTGAACACTGCTTTTGTACCTGTTTCTTCCTTCCCTTGTATTTAAACTGTAAGAAAACAGTTGTGATACGCATTAACTCTTTCTAGTGAAAAAAACAACCCAACTCTTTTCTGCCAGCTTGTGTGCTGAAACCTCTTCCCTCAAGAAACACCTCGTATCCTCTGAGCTGATGCAGGCAGATGCCATTCAGCCTCCTTAGAGCTGGATAAAGGCATTGCACCAGACAGAGAACTTGACTAAGGTAAGATTATTCTTCGCAAAGGGTTTGGAAGTGGTGCCTTAATAGTTTCAGCAAATCCCCAGGATTAAGAACTAAACAAATGATGCTGTGATGTTTCAGTAGCTCCTTCCTTGCCACTGTTTTATCTTGTTCTGTTAGTTGTATGGGTCTGACTCGGAAACCACTCATAAGCAGCAATTGAGAATGGCCAATCCAAAACATAGATAATAAATTCTTTACTCTGCCTATTGCCACAGACTTGTACCCACTCTATTTTACTTGCAAGTATTCTGGACAAAATTAACTGGACTATGTGAGAAAAATATCTGATTTTTAAGAGATTTGTATTTATGGTCTCACTGCAATAATAAGGTACTTATAAACTTGCTTGAGACTACACTAGCTCTCCGTGAAGATTAAGCTTCACTAGATTAGACTTCTTTGGACTTCCTAGGCTTTACATGTGTTTGTACAACTGCCCTTTGGCCCTGTGGGAGGACAAAAATGTTTCCACAGAACATGGTTGGAC
>JAOXXN010000065.1:31449287-31480261 GCA_026770055.1 Myrmophylax atrothorax | reverse complement strand
AATTACTTACCTGTTTTCAATTGGAGAAAATTATTCCTCACTTCCTTCTTTTAATTTAATTAAAGAATTTCTCTGTTGTGGAAAGCCTATTTGGGAGCGGTTTTGCACCAAAAGTGGCAGTATTTCAGATGAAAGTGAATTACATCACTTCAAAATACTTTTGAATCTTTATGAGTTACAATTCCACGTAGACACAGTAATAATATAAAAACCAAATTAAAACTAATGTTGACTGCATTCTGAGTGCTCAAAAAAAAAAAGGCACAGATTCAGCTGTCTTTTTATTATCTAGCAATTTCTGAGGAACATGTTACATATTTGATTCCAATATTCCATTGTTTTTTCACTAAATTCACTGCTGTTACTCCTCTGGATCAGAATTTTGTTGTGGTTTTATTTCCTTCCTTTGGCCATTCATTTTCAGAATCACATTTCCAACTATTTCCTTGGTTGCCACACCTCAGGTATTCATACTAAACTTCTCAATGCAACTTTTACAGAATGGGATTTATAATTTGGTGTGTCTAATCTGGAAAATTTATCCACTGCTGAAGTCTATTATCAGCGCAGACAAAAGCCTCATTTGAATCCCAAGGTGGGATTATTCTACTAGGGATGAGCAGATGGTTTGGACCACACAAATCGACTGTCTCCTATCCTGCTACACTAATGACAGGTAATTGAAAGTGGACACTGAAGTAACAAGAAATATTTAGTGTTGCATCATGCTGAGAACTCCATTGATTGCTGTCAGGATGGAGGATTTACATTCACTACTCAGAACTCCATCACTCAAATGACAAGTACTTGATTGAAGTACTAGGCTGTAATTGTATTTGAAGTATGAATTTTATTGGTGTATATAGGTTGCTGAAATGTCATTAGGTCCAGCAATTTTTGATTTGTTTCCATGTTCTGCAAAGAAATGTGAGCTGACTGAGCCCAACCTCTTAAGTCCTGCCTGTCCCCCAAGTTCTGTCACAGATCCATCTCTGTCTCCAGCTTACTGTCCCATTCCCCCATTTATCACTTGAACTTGGCTTTTTTCTTCATGCTTGTCCTTCTCACCTTCATCCTTCACAACTACCATGTGTCTTTTCCACATCAAGTCTCCACTCCCTGTCCAACTCATACCTATTCCCGCCATAGCCTGGGTTTACAGACAAGGCTGCTTTTCTTGTGACTGTGTTTATCAGGCCCCAAGGGCACTGATGATCCCTCCTGTCCCTGAGCACCCCTAGGGCTGCCCTCAACCTGCTCACAGCCCAGGCAGCCCATCAGCCATCAGGCCCTGCCCTACTGACCCCACAGCAAGGACAGACTGCATGGCTTGTTCTGCCTGGCCATGGGCCCTGAGCAGAGCCCACCCACAGTCCCACATCCCAGTCTGGCCCCAACAAGCTGCCTGTTGCCAGCGCTGACCCCACCCCGAGCCCAGCCCTGCCCTGAGTCACGCCATGGGGAGCCCCTCGCACTCTCAGCTCCCGCCGCCACGGAGCTGCCAGGCAGCACTGCGTCCCAGCAGCTTTGATGCTCCCCAGAGGAGCTGGGAACACCATCTAAAAGGCTAACACCTAGTCAAGGGGTGC
Organism: Myrmophylax atrothorax; assembly: GCA_026770055.1. Taxonomy (NCBI): domain Eukaryota; kingdom Metazoa; phylum Chordata; class Aves; order Passeriformes; family Thamnophilidae; genus Myrmophylax; species Myrmophylax atrothorax. The sequence continues at coordinate 31,478,672 of JAOXXN010000065.1, read as the reverse complement.
TGCACGTTCATTGTGGGCAGAGCTTTTAGGAAACATTTTCCAACCAGCAAACATCTATTTCTGTTTCATGTACTAATTGTGCTTTCTGAAATTTTTGTCATTTGGACAAGGTGTGGTGGAATTCGCACAGACTTAGAAATGGGACATCCTTCAACAAAGCAAGGGAACCCTTCACTATCTTAAAGAGCGAAGGAGTTTATCACTCTAGATATAAAAATCTTCAATTTTCTCCCCTCACTTGCCCTCAGAAATCGCTGAGCTGTTTTGACTCAAAATTCCCCAAATAGCTCAAATAGCAGATAAATACATGGAAAGTTGGTAGCTAAAATTAGAAAAAATTCTAAACTGGAAGTTAGAGATTGGCAGAGTTATAACAAGTTGCAACCAACTGGAAAGGTTTAGAGCAACTTGAAGAATATAGGTGGTGCTCCCTGCCACACCTATAATTCATGCAGCTTATTTTTCTTAAGCTAAATTCATCCATTGACAAATTTATGAGCTGCTGAGTGTTGTGTTGTGTCTGGGCTTCAGAGTACTTTGAATTAATACAGGAAAGCCTCTTTTACACTGAGCATGAGACTTGTTTGAAATGCTGGCTATAACACATTTTCCAAAAGTTGTTTAAAACAATATAGCCCTATAAACACTGGCTGACTATACTTGGACTTGCCTCACTCACTTTTATAAAAAGCATCTCAGATAGTTTGCTAGTATAACTTTATAACATGTATGATGTTCAGACGTAAAGCAAATTATACTATATTTTTTGAAAATTAGATCTTTTTTTTTTCTCCATTGGAAAAAAAAAAACCCTGGCAGCTAAAGCCTGAAATTTCAGATTTTCTGAGAATTATTTATGCTCTGATGACTCATTGCAGTCACAGAATCAGAAGTATGGAAATTTATGCTTCCAGTTTCATTTTCCTGTTATCCCTGGGTAGCACAACTCTGTACTTCCCTTTCTTCTCCAACTCATGGATCTTTCCCCCCTGAAATGCCTCCCTTTTCTGTAAATTAGAATAGCTTGAATTTTGGTAGACTCATCATTCATATCTTCCATGAAGAATGGAGAATATGCTCAGTCTTCAATGAATTAATCCAAATGAATAGTACCACTTGCTGAAGGGAAACAAGCATGTGTGGGTTGGTCACAGTCATATTTCATAACTCTTCAGGCAGAAGTACACGTCTGTTTAAAATTGACACTGAGTCATCATATTCTACCTCTACCTGCCTCAAACTACTGCCTCAAAACCCTGAATATAGCCCAAACAACTTCTTTTCTATAGGATCAGAAAGGTTATCTGTTGCAGTGTGGTACAGGGCCACAAATGCAAAGAAATATTTTGTTTTACCATATGGAAAAATTTTCATATATTGGTGTATTTAGGCATAGGTAGGTCTGATTTCTTTGGAAAATCTTGTCTCTGTACAATGCACGAAAATCTTGTGTTTTCCCAGCTGATTAAATTAATTCTGTTTTCAAAACACTCTCACTTGGTGTCTAAAATCTGGTAGATTATATCTAAAGGACTGAGGACTATGAAGAGTAAAAGGGGAAGGTAAGAGACTGCAGAAGTTAGGACTAAGGAAAGCAATGTGAGAGCGTGTTATGGCCTTCCACAAACACTGAGCAACCGAAGACGCAGTGGAAGGGATTAGTTGTGTAGCAGAGCAGTTTTGCCTGAGGTATGCCAGATGTCTGAACTGCAGTGGAGGACAAAGAACAACATTCAGAACTCACTGGGTTACTGAGAATATCCTTCAGACTTTGCTGCCTCCCATGCTACTTCATAGAGAGTGGAGAAAATAGGCTGACATTCACTTTGTGTCACTCTCAGCATAACCCCAAACCAGAGCATATTATTATTGCTAAAATCCTTCATCTAGGAAATATTGCAATGTTTCTTTTTCTTATTAGGAATGCTGTTGATTACTGCTTTGGTGCATTGATTTAGGTACAAAAATCTTAATATCCTCCAAAGTCTTGACTTTGGTGGTCTCAGTCTTCTCTCTGTCCTCATTAAATGTGACAAACTGTATTTTTATGGCCTTGGTTAGGAGTGTGTTACCCAGGGATTCAAACAAAGTCTGAAAACTTGCTTGAATAGCATAGCTGATGTGAGCAAAAGACTGGAACTATTGACTACAGGAAACAGCAAGACTTTTACAGATGAACTGGATTTAGCTGACAATCACTGCTTTAGACTATTTCCCTTTTTTTCTGTTAACAGACATGAACTTGCTACTGTATCTTGAGAGTAGTAGGTTATTTTACAAAGCAAATGCCAAAAAAGCAGATACAGAAATGGAAGACAGGCTTGGCCTGTTAATTGTCATTCAAGCTGTGCTTTTTAAAATTGCCTGTTCCTGCTTCACTACAGGAAAAAAATGATAATGTTCCTTTGTTACATAGAGCAGAACAATGCAGGTGCAGCTTTTATCTGTCCATAAAAGGCCAAAACTAACTCTGCCTTCAACTAGAAGCATTCATAATGAATTGAGTGATACGGAGAAAAATTTTTATTTGTGCCTTAGGAATGTGTGACTAGAAATATTATGAGCAATTCCTTGACAGCTCCTATTCTAATTAGAAAATATGCTAACAACTTGTACAGTAAATCTTCCTGCATGCTGTGAACAGAAATACATGCAGGACCACCTAATTTTTCTGTTGTATTGCTCATGCAGACTTGTTTACTATCATAATTCATTCATGAGTTTTGTGTTACTGATTTTTGTTTATATTTTTTAGCCAAAAGTTTTGAAACATTTGCTCAGAGAAATAAATACATAAAAAAATAATACTTTGGAAGTGAATATCAGGATACATTCTGAGTCTGGAAATGGCTTCCTTTTAGATATTTATTCTCTAACACCTTTAGCCATTATGAATTCATTAAGAATAAAATTAAAAACCATAAGTTAGCCTGCTCTGTATTTTCATTATATATCTGTAAAAATTAGCAGTCTGATATTTCTTGCAGGTCTCATCCTGAAAACCAATTCTTGGCAGTGTTATTGCTACTCTTGATTTTCATTCGGTTTCAGTACCCAGTAGAGAAAGCCATTTTATTATATTTGTTCAAATAAATCTTACTCAGAGAAAGGATGCTGCAGTAGTGAACACTGTTCACAGTCCTGTCCTTAGAATTACAAATTGTCCTGCACTGGGATGTGACACTCCTTTATTCTTTAGGCATGGGTTTGCAAAAAACTAGGGTCCCTTCCCTTTGTGGGAAATGAGTTTCTACTCTTTCTCCCCACTGTCTTCTCTTGGGACCCCTGCTATTATCATTCCTTTTGTATCAAAACTATTATCTCCAACTGATTACTGAAGATACTTCCAGATATTTCTTGCTCAAGGGCTTGTTGCTTAAAGAAATGGTTTGGGTTGATTTTGGTTTTTTTTGTTTGTTTGTTTGGGTTTGTTTTTGTTTTTTTAATTTCTCCTTCTTGGTCTTAAATCATAGAGTCTAGAATATTATAAAAACCATGCTATGTTCATTTTTCTTCTGTAACTCATCTCTGAGTGCTTTAACTTAGGTTATCTGTATACCTTGTCCCTTCATGTCATTAAAAAGAAAGGGAATGGGGGGGTTTGACCCTGACTAGATGTCTGGTACCCACCAAAGCCTATCACTTCCTTCCTCAGCTGCTCAGAGGAGAAAAATTATACCAAAAGTCTCATGGGTTGACATAAGGACATTGAGACATCATTCACCAATTATTATCACAGATAAGACAGGCTTAACTTGGGGAAAATTAATTCTATTAATTGCCAATCAAATAAGAGTAGAGGAATGAGATAATACAAATTAACTCTTCAAACACTTTCCTCTCACACCTTCTCCCCACTCCTTCTTTCTTCTCAGGCTCAACTTCAGAAATGATTACTATTCCTCCTCCCTTGCACTGACACAGGGGGACAGAGAATGGAGTCAAGGTCAATTCATCACTCATTGTCTCCTCTCTCCTCACACTCTTCCCCTATTCCAGAGTGGGGTTCCTCCTATGGGATACAGTCTTCCATGAACTTCTTCAGTATGGGTCCTTCCCACCCACTGCAGTTCACAAACTGCTCCAGTGTGGGTCTGTTCCACAGGTTACAGTCCTTCAGGAAAAGTCTGCTCCAGTGTGGGTCCCCACAGGGTCACAAGTCCTGCCAGCAATCCTGCTGCAGCATGAGCTCCTCTCTCAACAGATTCACAGGTTCTTAAATGTTATCCCGTGCTAGTGATGCCAGGACTGTCCCTGATGGGTTTAGCCTTGGCCGGCAGCAGATCCCTCTTGGAGCCAGATGACATTGACTCTATGTGACATGGGGGAAGTTTCTGGCAGCTTCTCACAGAAGCCATCTCTGGTCCTTCCCACCATCAAAACTTTGCCATGCCAATCCAATACAAAAAAGTAAAGTAACCATGAAATTCACACCTCTCTCCTCCTCACAATAGCACACACTGAAAGAAACAAATATTCCTCTTCATGATCTCTTTACTTGGGTTCGTAGAAAGTATTCTAGAAAGAAGCAAATGGCAAGTATTACTGTAATAGCAGTTCCACCAACTGTTCTTTTTTGGCATAGTCTTGTTCAAGGATATGATGATTTTTGGGAACTGCTATTTATGAATTTCATTTTATGGTTGTCTTACTATCATACTGTTACACATCTAGTGTCTTCAGCTGAGGGTCAGTCAGTTGACAACTTTGGCTGCTGCACATCTTTGCTGGATGAAGCAAAAGATCACAAGTAAAATCTTAATGGACAACTGCTTTGACAGAAATATGTTGAGGAACAGAATTTGTTTTCAGGTGGAAAACTCAGAAACATCAGAAGAGTAATATTTTGATCTTTGTCTTTAAAATCCTATGAGAATATGTGTGTGCCTTTGTCTCTTGGAATATAAAGTAGCTTGGGCACAGGAAGATTAATTATAAAGGCAAGAGGAAGAAAAGTTTATCTATATTCAACAAAAGGTAAATGAAAGCACGTGAACTGTGAATCGAAGAGTCATAATTAAAAATACAAGTAAAGGGCAGAGGATTCTAGGCACCTTAGCTCTGCTTAGAACCCAAGTATCTCTGGATTAGTGGGAGAACTGATGAAGAAAAAAGAACATGGGTGTGTATATTTATTTTATTTAGTCTTTTCTCTATATTTCTTTTCAGATTCCTGCAAAGAGTCTTTCTCTGCCTGTTTCTGTCTATGTTTTCACATTCTTGAAGAGTTGAAATCTTAAGTGAAGTACTGTGTATTGAGCTCTAAGAGTAAGTGCATTTCCTCTTTGTTCCACAAATCCATGAGCAGGATTGAACCTTGGCCCTCACTCGGTCTGGAACTACCCAGAAACCCACCAGCTGAATGAGAAATAGATGATTTTTTAGGATTTTAAGACAGTCTGAAGTCATGGATGCCATTTACCATTAAAAACAGAAGACATTTCTGGGAAACGACATGTGTCCAGTAAACTTTCTCCAAAGGGATTGAAAACTGGAACAGTTCTTCAAGTTTATATTCAGAGGCTCCTGCCAAAGTCCTGTATCTGGATGTTCAAACTCTGCAGACTCTAATGATCCTCTAAGTCAGTGAAGTAGATTCCAAATGCTCAGGAGACAAAGTAATGTCTCTTTCTATTATGAACTTGCTACTATGGAGAAATGAGTAGGTCTGTAACTGACTCAGTTATGAAGTGACAGATTTACACTTGAACAGAATTATCACTTGCTGTTTGTTACAGATATTGCCTAATGTTCACTTTCTTATACGTTGTCTTTTTCTAGAGGCAGATAATATCCTGTCTAACCACATCGTGCATGGTGGACTTTAGTGATGTAGTAGGCAAAGCTCTCTTGACTTTGCTTTCCGTTACCATTGGGAATTTCTCTCTGAGTGCATTGACAGAACTTAGAAATAGGCTTTTTGGGAAAACACAGGATCATTCAAGCTTGTGTTAGAACAAGTTGGTCTTATCCTTCTTAGGCTTACTTTCACCTACCATGCTATTAAATATTGTCAAAGCCTCATTCAATAGAAATGTATGATGATTAACAGGAAGAGCTTTACAAAAAAAGCAGTTTATACAGTCCCATATCAGTTAAACCAATTGTCTCTACAAGTCCAAGTTTATTTACCAGCACCTCAAATGTGTGTGATTTGTGTCAATCCTACCACAGGATGGACAGAGGGTCATCACAACATGTTATTCAGGCCCAGAGCTGTATTTTTCTAATAAACTATTGTGGCTGGGCAGATAGAAGTCCATACAGTGGATGTTATTGCCTTACTAAGTTCTCTATTAGTCGGCTTTCAAAGTCAGAACATATTTAGGAAAACATTTACAGATATACTGAGAAAGTTGCTTGGAATAGCAGAGTTTTGATATCAAATCAATTCCATGTATTCATAATGATTATTATTGTTTCATTAATAACCTTGGTTCTGAAATCCTCTTATGTGTTGTCAGTTTGCATTTGGTGAATTACTTCTGATATGCACTAAGATGAAGATCAGACCAAGAATCATATAACTCTTTTTTTCCCCCACTCAGACATTGTAAAACTTCCCTTTAATAAGGAATGTAAGAGCAAGTCTTTACTATTTGCATTTCAGAAATGTAAAAGGGATTAATACGATATAGATAATTTCAAAGTTCACAAGATAAGACTCATACCATCTCATTCCTAAGTGTCAGCAAAAACTCTCCTGAATTGTATGGTTTGGTCTGCTATGCTCCTTAGCCAGAGAGGTTTGAGTGGCCTATTGAAATAGTTTGCAAAACTTCTTGTGCTGTATTTGGTTTGAGCTAGAAGGTAGAACTTTTGTGGTAGTCCAGAACTGAACTCTCAAGTAGCTCAATCAAGTTTAAAATGATTGACTATTGCCTGTATGAATTAAAACAACTTAAGTCAAATTCACTGCTGAGTTCAAATGAACTAAGGGAACTTGAGGCTACTTGCTGATAAAGTGTGAACAAATATAGCTGAAGGGAGAATTTGGCTTGTGTTCAATAACAGTACTGCATGAACTAGTGAAGCAAAATGGAAATGAAAGATAACCTTACCCAAAAATATATTTCTTCCAAACAAAACTGCATACAAACTTTAGCCTGGAATGAATCAAGAGAAAACTCGCAGTCCATTCTTTCAAAATTCTGGTTTTCCAACCTAGATCTGACTCAGTGGGCTGAGCCAGGTTGTAGCTGGAATTCATGCACAGCAGAGTACAGTGCATGGGAGGTCAGCTTTAGGCCTCTGTACCGCTAAGAAAATCTGACGTATATAAGTCTGCATCTACTGTTTAATGCTCTAGAGTATAAAATGGTGCAGAGACAGAGTCAGGCAGAAAACCAGCTGTCGTTACCACTTTTCTTGCAGTCAGGCACAGTAAAGAGCTTTGTATAATACCATGAATGACTTGGCAGGAGCTGCAGATATGACTCCAACTGTAATGCATCTTGGTCTGTTGAGCTGAGCCAGACTAAACTTCATCTCTCTCAGCCTCCAGTAGCATTTCAGTAAATGGTAATTTTCAATAGTTACTGAGACTTTGCCAACTATTCTGATGCAGATTGCCTCATATCCCATGTAAAAGGCGCATTGGATGGACTCACTCTGGATTTCTATGGCATGGAACAGTTCAACTCATTGCTGTGTCTGACTGTAACTATTTGTCTGGCCCTACAAAGGAATGTGAAACCCTCTCATACAAACAACTAAGAGTGAGATTTTAGGACTTGTGTCTCTAAAGTGAGAGGCATGCTTGGGAATAGAATTAAGGAATGGAGAATGTCTGGTTTGGACTGGAGGAAAGGGAAAACAAAGTGAGAGGGTTTTTTAAAAAATTCTAACTTTTTGGAATTTCTGAAGTTTTCCATTACAGGAGCCTTTATTTATAGATAATCTAGTTCTAAAAATGGAACTCTGACTTGACTGATTTTGGTTAAATAGTTATGAATGGTAAATTAAGCAACATGGTAAAGTTTTATTAATCATATCTGTCACATCCAAAACACAAGGTAGGGTAGAAGCTTGAACAGTCTTTGCTTTTGAACAGAGGCTCTGTCTGTCTATATGTTAGCCAACACATACCAATAATACTGATTGTAGTCTTTGGGGATATTTCAGTACAGCTGATGGAGACTACAGAAGGCCTATCTATGTTCATAATTAAGTGATGCTTTTGCTAAATTCTGTGTTTTATCTGTAATCAGTTGAAGAACTTTTCAAGGATCTGAACAAGTAAATTTGCTTTTTTTCACCTAAGTATTACGCTACACTTTTATCATCCAGCTGGGTGTCGTGAAGGGTTTTTTTCTCTTTCCCTTTTGTTGATGTATAATTATTGTTCTATCTTAGGATCAGCTGAATGAAACATGTTCTTGACTTTGGAGGTACTGGGAAATCCTAGGCATCCCTCAGACATGGTTGGAAGTGATCAAAAAATGGTTGATTTTGCAAGAAAATGAATGTTCTCTATGTTAAATCTGATATCTAATAATCTAGAGAAGGATTAACTCATCTTTTTCTAAATGTATAATACGGCAGTGTTTCTTTTGTCTTAGGGAGGCATGCGCAGACCAGTCAGTATTAAGCAGAAATAATTTTTTTATGAAGTACTTTTGAAAAGTTCTGCCATACTATGTATCTTAAATCTAGTATTGCAGGATATTTTTGTCACACAAATATACAGAACATGTAGGAAAAGTAACATTCCCCAGTTAAAAAATTAATTTTAGATTTTTTCTTTTTTTAAAAAATGGACACGTGCAGTCAGATTTTGAAATTTTGTGGATGATGGAAAACACAGATCACCCTTCATCCTGCTCTGTAAAGTCATCTGCTTCTGCCATTTTATGTAAATATAGGATCATCAGAAGGATAGACAGAAAGTTTCTGACCATTTTTCTGCAGACTTGCTGCAGTCTGTTTAGGAAGAGACTGCAGGTTTTTTCTCTTGAAGACTTTGGGCTTTTTTGTTGCTTTCCATAGCTGGATGTTATAAATACCACGTCAGGAAAACAAACACAATGCCTTTCTTGCTGCTGTCACAAATGCCACAATATAGTGTAACACCTAGTTTTGAAAACAAATCTCTTGATGACAGGAAGAATAATGATGTAGCATCTACTAGCAACAGAAGCGGCATCATCTTTGGACTTTTTGTGGTATGTCACAATTATAGAATATGTTGCCAAGGAAGATCCATTGTGGCTTGCAAATTATCTGTCTTGCATACTTCTGCTCATGCTTCAAATAAAGACAGTCTCATTTAGACCAGTGAAAATACATGGAGTTCAGCTTGTACTTTGCATCTGCATTGTTTCATGCAAAGTTGTCAAGCTTTAATCTATATCTTGTAGAGATGAAACAAGCAAATAGATTGTAGTCTGATCTGAATAATCCATGTAGCTGAGGAAAAAAATAAGGCCTATTAAGTAATCTTAATACTGTTGGATACAGCTCTGTCTGACACAGCTGGGGAATGTTCATGAAGTGAACATCCTTATTATTGCCAAGGGCTGAGTATTTCTTTAGTGATAAATTAAACATGAGTTCTTGTTTTTCAGTTCTTTGTTAAGTGTGTTAGGCTTTAATGCCTCTAAATGATTGATTGTAGAAGGAAAATATTGTGAAGGCATTAGAGTAAGAACTGAAATAAGATAACTTGCTTTCTGTTTCTCAGGAAGGACAAGAGATGATGCGATGTGCAGACAGCCACACAGGCACTTAGGTGCCATCATGACAGGTGTTGTATCAAACCCATCTTATTAGAATACACCAATAAAATAAACAAAAGTCACTCATGTAAATCTAATCCTAAATCAACAGCACAATTCTGAAAGTCTCTCCTATGGTGACAGTCATACACTGAGTAAACAACTGTAGCTTACATTCCATGACTTGTTTTTGTATGTAAGCCTGCTGAAGAGCTGGAGAGAACCTGGGGGTCTGTCTAATGGAATCTTTATTATGCTTCTTAACAGATGGAGGGAAAGCAGTGTAAAACCAAGCTCTCCTTATTTTGACAGCTAATTCTTTCTCTTTGCATGTCTATACTTGGGCAAAAGGCAATTCAGCTTCTTCAGGCAAAAGGTTAGAATTTGACACTCCTTGCTGTTCAAAAATAAAAAGTAAAAATAAAAGAGAGGAAAAAAAGATTTATTATGTTTTGAATCTGCTACTGGGTGTATTATTGCTGTGTTGCTTTTTCTTTCCAATCAAAGTCCAAGAGATTTTTATTTTTGTGCGGCTTACCACAAAAATTAATACTTTTTTATTTTCTTTACTGAGCAAGAACACAAAAATGAATAATTTTTAGAAACTTTTTGGTTAAAAATAGATATGTCCCAACCCTTTCTCTCTTCACGGTATGTGAAATCTGGTCAAAGTATAATATTTTTGCCTACTGTTACCTAGATTAAATTTCCCAGGGCAGACAGAATGTTGGAAGCCAGAAAATGAGTATCCTCCTGCTGCTTCATAAACAATATCACACCTAGCTGGGAAAGGCAGAGCTTTATAGGAATCTTGCTTTTAACAGTGTGTCCTTATTTCCCCTGTTATTTTGCTTTCAGTACTATTACTGAAAAGTTATATTTGTCTATTAGAGTGACCATGTTATAATGCACATATGTTCATAGTGTGCATGCATAGAAATATGGTTAAGCAAAACATCATGAGGAGAGAGGAAAAATTAATACATATTAAGATATATATGTGGGGGGGATAAAAGGGGGAAGAGTTATCTTTGGGGAGAAAAATCAAGCAGCTGTCCCTAAAAACAGCATTGCCTGGATTAAGGAAGAAAACAATGTAGGTTTCTGTCTCTAACCCCTCTCTTTCAAAATGCTAACTGAAACTGCAGTTTCTGATTTTTAGATCAATTCCATGATTGTTTTGACTAGGGTCAGAAGGCGGCTTGAAAAGAAGAGTTGGGATTGATTCTGTATTTTGTGTTAGTGCCCAAAGGATTTGTCTAACCTCAAAGATATCTTACAGGGCAACACAGCTGGTGCACAGCGGCACTGGAGGTGTGGTAGGAAAGTATCTTCACATCTCTCCCATGCCAACTTGTTTCTGGATGAAAACATCCAGCCTAGTACAGTGCACATTGCTAGCACCACAGGATTAACAGCTGGCATTTCCACAACAACCCTTAGGTCTAAGAAGAATCTTCTTGGAATTGTCTGAATAATAGCTACCATATTCAGTGCTTAACGTAGTCAAATATCAAATACACAAAGATGTGATAAAATTAAGAACCATGACTGATTTCAAACAAATGCTTTATGAATTCACTGAACACGAGTTATTAATACCCTTGCCATAACTAACAGATGAACATACTGCAAAACTAGGGAAAATGTGAATGTAATTTTCCAGTGAAAAACCACCAAAGTACTACCCTGACTAATCCTCATTTGAGTTGCAGCACTTAGTTTAGAAACAAGCAAGCAAACAGCCATTTACAGTAAAACTAAATCTGCTAGAACATTAGATGATCCAGTAGGTATTTATCCTCAATGCTTAATAAGAAATGAATCTTAGTTCTAATCTAAATTTTCTAGTTCTGTTTCAAGTAACTGGATAGATTTTGCATCTTTATTGAACATTGTTACACCTAAAGGACCTACAATCACAGTTTTATTCAAATATAATTAAACTCTATGTCCAAGTACTTCTTTCATAGGATATTGTGGTATTGCTCTCATTCTCTCTCTGTTTTTTTTTTTCCTGGCATTTCTTTATATTTATCATAATTTGTAATTCACTTAATTTCTTTTTTTTTTCAGATATGGGGAGAAGGAAAGAGGGGTACAGAACTTAGTAATTTATCTAGATTCATGTCCTACACACATTCCAGAAATCCACAGAGTCTTGTTTTAGGTATTATTTCAATTTTTAAGTACACAAATATAAAATTGAATACTCTGCAGATCCCCTTCAAACATCCAGCATAACAAACTCTACTAAATCCAGGAACAGAAGAATTTTAGGATCATTATGTCACATTGTCAGAGTCTCCCTGTCCCTGTAGGCTTTAGGAAAGAATTCAGGACTTGCAAGGCAGTAGGGAATAGGCAGTCATTCTCAGTTATTCGGCTTTGTAATAAGGTGCAATGGCTGTAACCAAAGAGCTTGCCTGTTTATCCTGGTTAAAATGTGCACATGAAACAAGCAGAAATCGCTCAAGGAGCCAATTCAGTTCATGCAGGGAGAATCAGCTGTTTATTTCTAAACTCCAGATGAAAGGGTAAACTCCAAGATGTTTTTCTGGGTGAGAGGGATCAGGGTAGTTTCATATTAAATAACAGCTGATCGGGTTTTAGTATCTCAGACTGAGATTTTAGCCATTGTACTTACCTGTTAATTTCTTGCATGCAGACTCCAAATTAAAACACAAAACACCTTATGTCTGGTCTATAAAACTCTGGTACTAATGATGAACATCATAAGCAGAAATTACAGAGTTTAAATTTATTTTGGTTAGATACTGATAGGACCTGGAAGTAAAGCAGACTAAATGGTGCTGATCATGGCACCTTTTTCAATAGATTGTTAGAAGCAAAATGTTTAGTTCAAAGCAGTTTGGAACTGATTTAGAGCTTGACTTCAGCAGAGCTGCTCTAATTAGAAATTAATCAGCTGCTAGTATTACCATTTTACAACATGGAAGCCAATTTCCAAAGTTCAAGCAATGCCAGTCCCTTCATGCCTTATCAGAATTCTTTTTTTCCCATGAAGGTTAGAAAATCTGTCATTTTCTGGGAAAGGATGCATTAGGTAGCTCCATGTCTTATCATTCAAATAATCCTGGGATATGTTCTACTAAGTCTAATGCTGCATGTGGTTGAAACTCAGTCCAAAGCTTCTACTAGTGTTTCATTTAACCATGCCTGTTCTATTCATCTGTGCTGTGCACCATGCAAGTGAGAACATCTTTTTCATGGCTTAAGAAAACTCAGATCAGCTTATGTCCTAGTTACTGCACAGAATCACCCTGACTGCAACAGGGTCTTAAAAAAACATGGGGGGAATGAGATACAAGTTCCTTCTGATACACTGAAAGGCATAATTTTAAGATACATTCTGCAGTTTCCTGCTATCCCTAAAACTACATTCAACTGAATAAACTCTTTTTGCTAGTTTGCTGTAACAGACATTGTTTTTTAATGCAACTACAGGAGAGCACAGCTGTTCTAAATTTGACTGAAAATTTTTTCCAGAAAGTCACAGAAAGTTTTGTGCTAAGTTAAATTCCACTCTTAATAAACAAGTTAAATAAAACCTCCCAGAAGCTCCTTTGTATCTTGATGCACTCTCACTTGTCTCCAAATATTTCTCTTGTCACGCTCTTCTCAATGCAAAACAATAACAAACCTCTGTTCTTGTTTATTAGAGCTGCCAGTTCTCAGTTGTTCAGCAGTCACTGAATGCACATTAGCTATGAACTTTGAGGTAGTGGCACCTGAAAAAAACAATGCTTTTTGTGTAATTACTTCTTATTGAGTGATTTGACATACTAAAAATTCATTGCTGAGAAACATTACTGCAGATCTGCTATTCTCCTTGTTTGCAGTCTTATTCTGCAGTAAATGTGAAAGACTTTAGTGGAAGACAAATAAATAACTGCATGTTTATGCTTCAGTGTCACATGGAGAAATTGTGTGGGGATTGTTGCCATGCTTTATCTGCTCCAGGGTGGCTTGTTATTATTTTCAAAGCACAGAGATAACAAGTCTTCCAATATTCTGGCCAATAGTCTTTTATTGTTGCACAGAGCAGAAGAATAATTGTAGTTTCTGGCTTTTACACTTCATTGATTTTTGTAAGCAGACTTAGAATCTATTTCATTCTTCCACAAACCAAAGTGCCACTAAGTATCTCTGTCAGAGATGATAGTCTCAATAATCTTTGCCTAGTTGAATGAGCTATTTCCTTGAGAAAGAAACACTAGATAGTTATCTATACTTGATACAAATTGTAAAGTTCACTCCTAGAAAATGTCAACATTTCATTGCTTCATTTCATTTCCTATCAAAGCAAGTAACTGAAAAACAAGTTTTCTTTTTATTTGCAATGAAACATATCAAAATGAGTACACACGAATAACCACATCTTGTCATGTTTTTTAGTTTTCAATTAGAATTACATATCTCAATATTTTCAAACAAAAGTGTTTTGATTTGATTTGTTGAACTGAATGGAAATATGTCTTTTAATTTTCATGCTTGAAATATGCTTTTCTGGAGTTGTAAATTATCTCCTGGATAGTCAATCCTCTTTTCTCAATACCAGAGCATACTTCAGTATAACTGCTCTCAGTGCTATTGCTTGCCTGTTAACATGGGGGTACGATGGAAAAATAGCAGTCTTTTCACAGATCCTGAGATCCCTTCTGTGAGTCTGTAGCCCTTTGACTAGGTTCTCCTTAGCCCAGACTTCACAGTATCCATCAGTTAATTTACTGATCTACTACACTACTTTTCTTCCTGCAATTATGATGGCTGCATGTAATGTGATACTCGAAATTGATAGAATATTGCCTTTTGCATAGACTTACAGTCACAATATTAATGGGCAACACTGCAATAACCATTAGATTTACTAGACTACCATGCACATTTCAAATATGGAAACAAGCATGCATATTTGGAATATAAAACCCACATAAATGCAGAATGTTTTACGACATGTATTTGAGACAGAATTACTGCTAAAATATTCCAGCATGTGGAGAAATACAGATTGTCTAATTTCAAACAACACTTATGGAAAAGTCGCAAAAAACTTGGCTACATGTACCAAAAAAATCTTAGTCATGGCCTCCCAAGGGTTAGTCGCAATGGGAACATGATAAATCTGACCAGGAGGGGCTTCTGTATGATGATGTATTACAGAACTAAGCAACTACGGTCCATCATATTAAGAATTAGTTCTGTGACAAAACTATGGTTTTTAAAGACTATCAGCTGTGTGGCATGTCAAAGAAGCATTATTATTATTTCATTGGAAAGCAATCCAATGGATATGCTTCTATGCAGAAGCATATAGCTAAAGATATGATGGCATAATGATTAAACATTTTTTACTATTAATTATTTAGTAACTAATGTCACATTGGGTTATTTCCTGTGCTTCTTTCTTTGGTTAAAAAAAGCCACTGGGTATTTTTCCTGTTGGTGTCAAATATTCGGATTAGTTAATAAATCTGCCATCTCAAGTGTATACCACTGAAAGAAAGAGTATAGTGGTGAGTGGTTGGAAAGACTGCCTAATAAACAAGCTTTAAAACACAAACAAAGAATTATTCAACTATTGAAGCCAAATGAGAACTTAAGCAAAAGTCAGAGCTCAATTCAGCTGCCACTGGAGGAGGAAATGCTCTTTCAGACTGCTGGTTTAAGAATCAAGTGGAGAATTTATCCAAATTTGTTTTTCTTATTATTAAATAAAGAGCCTAAAAATATCAGGACACTGTCACAAATAGAGCTGGGCAGTCTATTTTTAAGGAAAATTTATTTAACAAAACCTTTGTACAGTGTAACTGACCCTTTAAGTCCAGTGACCACCCTGCTGTTTTTGGCAGGATATCAGGAAGGGAGGGAGGACTTAGCAGATGATGGAAAATGTCTGGAGATCCCAGAAGTACTCTCAGATCTAGTGAACAGTAGAAGAGAAAGACTTGAGCAGGGCTATTTTAGAGCCTAGTCAGGGCAACCTGAGAGCAAGAACTGAAAAACTGATGGAAAAAGCAGTGGAAAGGACCTCTGAGATGAAGAAATGTGTTACACAAGGAAGACATTGGAGAAAAATTGCTGAAAGTGTGATGAGTAGGTGAAATCTGAGGAGTAGAACATATGATAGTCGATTTTTTTAGTGGGTGACATGTAAAACGGGAAACTGGAATAAACGCACAAATGGATGGTAGGTTGCAAGAGCCTAAAAAAGCTTTTCCCTAGGAAGGGCTCCACAGGCCCTCAATGTGGCTTCATGTATTTATAACCAGTGGTCTGGCAGCAAGGGTGGTGTTCATACAGGATTGTCATGTCATGCTGTTCCAGGTGATCCGTGTCTGGTAGCCAGGCTCCTGGCAGGAGGCTCCCTCAGCCTGCAGCAGCTAAGCTGGACAAGGGGCCTGTGAGCAGGCTGCCTTGGGACCATGTGTGCTGCCTGGCCAGCCAGGTATGGCACAGGCTGCCCTGCCCGAGGCAGGGCAAAGCACAGTCCACCCTCTGTACACCCTTCGCTGTCTGCACCGCAACTCTGCCCCTGAGGCTGCCGCTCCCGGCCGTGCCCAAGCTGCTCTGCAGGGGCGCGCCAGCTCCAGCTGGAGTTCCCAGTGGCCCCTGTTGTCATCCCTGGACTTCATATGATGTATGTGCAGGCTGAACACAAACTGGGTTTTTTTGTCAGTTGTGTGTTAAAAGTGTGTTTGAGTGGCCCAGGGGTAGCTTGTTAATGCTTCGTTGTCACTGCAGACAGTGCTGCTTGTAACTGTGTGTGCTCGAACTGAATTGACACAGGCTCTGTATGTGCTCCTTGGCTGTGGCAATGACAGGTTGGTCGTGCTTAGAAAGTGTTGAACATTTCTTATGAACATATGTGAAAACCACCACCTTTCTATAAACTGCCTTCTGGACAAACCTTTTACTGCATGAATGTTTGGAACCATTTTGCTAGCTCACCTGCTCTTATAGATAATATATTCCATGGCATTTCACATATATATTTTCAGAGAGGAAAAGCAAAAGGCTTATGTGCTTCATAAAGATATAAAAAGAAAGTGATTTTTTAATCTTTTTTTTTCCAAAATAGCTCTGAGTAAGTGAAATTCTTGAAACACCCACTCTGGAAGTTGATGTCATGTTTTATACTACACCTTGAGAATGGATAAAAAAACCCAAAAGTCCAGGCTCTCCATGAGAATGTTTAATGAGTTCTTTAAATTCTGAGATCACATTTTAATGCAAAAAACCCCACCCCAAAATGCAAACAAACAAACAAAAAGCCATCACCAAAAAGAAAACAAATGAAGGAAAACAACTCAAAAAGACTGTCAGTGGGAAGTATGTGTATTTAATTTCTGTAATGTTTGTTTACATGTCCTCAGAAAACTGTATTTCTTTTACCCAAAAGAGAGAGGGAAGGGAAAAAAACAAGGTCATCATGAAACTTAAAAGGAAACATTGCTCCAGAAAAAATATTAGTTCTAAAGAATATTAGAGTTGTCATAATGCTTCCACATTCTTAATAAATTTTAATGTGATGATGTTTTAGACCGTAGACAGATTGGTCTGCAAGTTCTCAGGCCCTGCATTTGAATGTCCACTGGAATGAAGGGCAGAAGAGGTAGAAGGGCAGAGAATAATTCTCTGAATTTGTTCCTTTTTATAATGGAATGCAGACTATGGTTTGTGAGAGGTTCCCACAGAGCCCTCAAAATCTGAAATCATGGTAAATGAACAATGTAATCTGTAATTTGTATCATGAGGCTAGCCCATTGTTCAAATTTTAAAAACCCAGTCTGTATAGTCCCATAGAACAGAGAGGAAAACATTTGTAATTTAAAATTTTGAGTTTTCTGTTGTATCATCAGAATTGCTGTTCTGTTCTCAATCCTTAAGCATTTTCACCTTGTAAATACATGGGGCATGTATGTCAGTTACTTAGCCAGGGTACTGCTGCCCCGTGGCCAGACATCATGAACTCAATGCTGGCTTTTTCTCCTCCTCACGGAGAGGTTTTGACGTTTTACCATAGCCTTCCCTGTCAGGTAACTTTGTATCACCCTTTAACATCACTGCCCTATGACCCCGAAAGGCTGGGAGTAATGTTGTCCTAGTCATGGTTTCAGAAATTCCAGTGCTTTATTATCACCTTTGCCATTTTCCAGTGTCTTCACTTTCAATCTGAAACTAACTGCCCCTGTAATCCAATGCCAGCTTCTAGGACCTCTGAACTTCTTGTCTTTTAGAGTGTATAAATACAAAACATACTGAACATGTACTTTCTGTGTAAGAACATTATTTCAGATGACTGTCTGGCAAAAAAAATGTTTCTGGATTGGAAAAAACAGACTAGCTTGCAAATGTTGCCAAAAGCACTGAAGCTTTCTTGAGCAGACACTTTGGATAGTCCAACTGGCAGAAACTCACTGAGGTATATTTTTCAAAATATAAAGTATTGTCCCTTTGAAAATTCAGTTCTTTAGAAGAATGTAAAGTGTATTCACACAGTACTGGAATGCAGCCACCTGACACTGCTAAAGTACAAATAGTTTTGCAAATCAAAATTGTACATGGTATTTTAATGCTACTAATAAAATGGAATGAAGAAAACCCTGGTATTTGAGTGAGAGTTTATTTTTAGGTAGCTCAGTAGCTGAAAATAGAATTTCCTATGCATAGGAACCCCATTTTGTCTCTGGTGTGGGTGTTTATATCTGGCAGGCTTGGATATGACAACTAGTGACAGATGAATTACCTGCACTCATGGCAAGCCACACTCACATTGCACTGGAAGCATAATGATGAGCTGCTGAAATGCTGAACTCAGAGTCTTAGACACAAACGCATTAAAAAAAATCTGTCTACGTCGTGGGCACCAATTCTGTAGGCATTCTCCAAATTACTTTTGGAATGTGGCATCCTTGCTAGCTGCTAGCTCTTTGGGCTTTTAGAAATGTTTTTGAATGAATTATATAAAAGTCTGCCCCTTTCCCCCTTTGTTCTATATTTTTGTTCTTGTGTTTCCTTTCATCACACATTGCTGTGAGGAAAGTTGAAATAGTCTGGGGGAGAGGAGAGGCAATGTAGGCCATTAAATTTGTGGACAGGAACAGTAAGGACCATGTTAAGTACTGTCTGCCTGGTTCTGTCAAGCTGACCTATAAATTATCATTACACAACTTTGTAACATGATCTATGAAAATAAGTATTGAGAATAAGAGTGAGTTCATTCTGTTGTGATTTCAAAACCACAAGAGTTTCCCCCTTTCCTCTTCTCCCCTCAATACCATAAATGAAATTATGTCATTTTGCCTAGGTGCATCTCTCAGATTTTCCATAATTCACTCGTAGATTCCAGCGTTCAAGCAATTCAAGAATAACTTATCACTCTTTATTTTTAACAGGTTCTGGTTTTAGTTGGTTTTTTGTTTTTTTGGTTTTTTTTTCCTAAATTATTGGCAAATAGCCCATCACAGTATATTGGTTTATAAATACTTTTTTCACTTATAACAAAAGGGATTTTTTTTGTACATGACTTTAAAAGAGACTATATTAAGAGCTTTTCAGACTGTAGTCTAACTGCACAGAAGATACAGTATATATTTATTAATGTCAGTGCTACTGTATTGGGTATGAACAGTTTCCCACAGTTTGGAAGGACTCACTACTCAGAAAGTGGTTTTGGTTTTGTAACTCATCCTTTACCTGTTAGCAGCAAAAGACAATAATTAATGCAAAAGAAAATCCCTTATATATCACTGGTAATTAAAAATTTGAAAACAAAAAAAGACTAATGGTTTCATAAGTAGAAATCCAAGGATTCTTAAATGCTGAGATACACACAGTTGAGAAATAGTTTCTTCTAGAAATCAAAATAGGTCCTCAAAATTAATTGCCTCAGACACATTCAGACCACTGAAAATACATTGTATGCAAGTCAGTGCAGCCTTTGAAAATTAATAATGTGACAACACAAACCACACTTCTGTCATATCCAGATATAGAGAAAACAAAACAGTGCGGTAGCAGAGGCCCTTAAGCTGGCATCCACATGGGGTGGTACAGCTCAGGCAGCACAGCTCATGGAGCAGCACAACTGGACAATATTTGATCTGTGTGGATGCAGCTGTAGTGACTCTGCTTTTCCAGCCCTTTCATATGGCAGTAGTTGAGAAATTGAAGTGCATAATTCAGACAAGAAATAGGAGGCTGAAACCCATATTTTGGAATATTTAGAACTTCAGGAGACAGGAGGAGAGGAAGAAGTATCATTGCCCCGAAAAGGGATTCTGAATCAGAAGGAACCTAGACTAATTAACTCACAGTTTAAAAGCAGGAGGTATCCTGAAATGGTTAGGTTCACCTCAACAGAAAATAATAACAATAATATCTGTTAACTCTGATATTTAAGTGGCATTTTACATTAGGTTCTGCTGTGTATTCAATAATTATTTTCAAGAACTGGTGACTACCTGGAAACATAAATGTCAGTACCAAAGAGAGACCCATCCCAGTGCATCTCCAGGTAACTCCTAGAGTAGATCAATTATACCAAGTCACGATCTAGTTTTGAAATGCATGATTCTGTTCTTGGGAACAGTTTTCTAAAACCTTATTCATCTTAGAAACTCACTCCAGTGGAAACTCAGTATTTCCCCATTACCACTGAGTGGCATCAAAACCGAGCAAGAGAGTTGTTTCCTCTGGCTTCTTCTTTATGTCCCCATGATTCCAGCCTGCACAGTCTGGGCACCCAGGCTCAAATGGGACTGCCTGGATTAGATGTTTCAGGTAAGGCCCACTCCTATCAGTCATGGAGATGTAGCTGAGATCCAGGCTGGTATCACATGGTTGTCCTGTGTGGAGGGGCAGCTGGCTCTTCACATGCTCACATCAGCCTTAGCCAGCAGAGGCACCACCTGAGTAATGAGGGCAGTTGGGGCTCAAATCCTGTGGCTGATGTGACAATGTCCTCAGCTGGCTGAGCTTCCACATGATACATGGAAGGATTGGTTCCCTGGGATTGAGCTGAGACTAAGCAACACAGTGATGCTTCTTCAGCACTTTTTGTGTAAAGGAACGTGAGAGATGGGGTCCTCTGGAGTGTGATTACAGCTTTTGCTCTGACTTACTCTTACTAGCAGCCTATCAGTCTCAATTGACTATTTTGGGAGTGTGGCAATACACACACTCCACAAATAACCTCTTTGCTGAAAGACTAAGGAGACAGGTTCCTAACTGGCACTCTGAATCATCTTACTGTGGCCAAGCATCTTTTAGCTGTTCAAACAACTAAGGTGAATGTGTCTTAAGTCAGTCTCTTATAAAAACAGGAATCAAGCCAAAGAATCCTTGTTAACAGATTTTTTTCCCCCTGTAACCACTGGAAAACACATTGTACTTTTCTACCTCTAGGTATTTTCCATGATTTCAATTTCCTTCTGATACTCATATGAAAAGCTGCTTGCAATACTTGACTTTCACACATACAGGGATGTTCTGATATAAATATGGAACAAAAGTGGGTTTGTAATTTGGGGATTTTTAAAATTTTATTTAAATGTCAGGAACACAATTGAAATAACTGAAGATTTGGGTTCAGTGAAAGGCTGTTTTCCATAAATGATACCCAGACAACTTAAACCACATCACAGTGAGCACATATACTATTCTGGGAGTTGACAGGACATTAGACAAGGCCATTTTTGATTAACTAGAAAGAAAATGGTCAACTATCTGAAAGAAACCCTAGATAGGATGGACAAGGAATTATTTCCTAGAGGACATGAACTTATTTCGAAGGGTATGTATAGAGAATTTTAGTCCCAGTCAGATGTGTATAACAGGACACCTCACATATGAAAGGACTACTGTCATAAATATGGTTCAACTATATTAAAAAAAATTGAATTGTAGACATGATTTTTTTCAGTCTCCAATATATATGTGATATTATATATGTATCTGTACTAAAACTTAAAAAATTGCAAAGGCAAGTTCTGCATCTGGAAATTAATTTTAAACCTAGCAACAAAAATAATAGCTGGATTTACAGGGAACAAAACTGTAAGCCTGCAAGCCTTCAAGGAGTTAAAAAATGTTTGTTTCTCAGACCTGAGTATGCAAGGTTTGTACTTGGGAACATGCTCAGCAATGTGAATATATTCCTTTTTAATGGTTTCAAACATAACTGCAGTCTAGATTCAACTTCCGGTGAGGCTGGTGTTATTTAAACAAGACCCATGGTTATATATAGTGAACAAAACTTATGATAATTCACTGATGGTAACTGAAGAGGTGACGTATTGAGGCGCATAAAAGCGAAAATTTAGGTAAGATATGAGGTCTGATACAAATATGAGGATGTAAAGTAATTTCTGTAAAGTCAACTGGTCATTTCTGAAATGGTCTTGAAACATATTTGCCGCTGCAACAGAGCAGTGTTCCCACCTGAGGTGGACAGATACTCTTCTCTCATGAGTTCCTCAACATCTCACCCCATCTGGCTATTATACTTGTCTGACTAATAAAGTAATACCACCTAAGAATTCTTATATATTTCTGAAGAATTAAATATGTAGAAACACTGAGACATCCATAATATGTTGTATCAAGCCATTCAGTTACTTTCTACAAAGAAGAAAAACTTGTTCAAAACCTCAGAGTTAAAAGCGAAGGTGTTATGGAAGACCACGTTTCACAGCTGGCTCTTATGTTTCATAGCTGGCTCTTACAAGTTGTCTTGGACCAGATTGCACTAGAAAAGTGTGAGTTTGTCACTAGTTCACTGGTATTTTGCCCTTATTTCTTTCCATGTGTGAAACTAGCTGCTTCTTTCCACCTTCACTATTGAGGAATTTTTGATTATATATTCCTGCATCCTGATACAGAAAGGTTACATTTCCCCTTCATACAAAATTTTAATTGTGGTGGCAACATGTTCCCAAGTAAAACACTGAGAGAGGAGAGACTTCTCATTTCCATACCTTCCTGTGATTATTCTGGTATTTGCAGAAAGTCAGCTAAAATCAAGCTCTCTAAAACCATCCAAATGCAGATCCTGAACAGTGCTAAACTGGTATTTGATCATTAATATATTGAATAAGTATGTTAGAATGAGCCCTCCCGCATTTTATATTTGCACTGGTATTGTTTTTCTTGTAGACTAATAATTTAATTATGAAATGAAAAAATATTACTACTAAACTAGAGAATTCATGCATTCCAGCAAGGCACATGACAGCTCTTTAATTAATTTATTTACTTACATAAGTTGAATGTGAAACATATATTGGGTTTGAAAAACTGCTATTCTTTTGAAGTGTTAAGGCACTCTGAGGAGTGTTGGTACATACTATCTGTCTGTACACAGTGCGTTCCAGGAGGCTGGAGCAGCATATAAGAATAGCTCTTGAAATAACAGCTAACAGGGCCTGTAAAATGCACAGGACCTACAGCAAGGAGGTGAAAATTTGCAATATGTCTTTTGTGTTTGACTTCTGTCCCTAAAGCTTAAAGAAAATGTTCTTGGAAAAGGTATATAAGCTTGAATAAGCTGGGTAATTGATTGAGACTCACTTAAGTTTAATAACATCCTGTTCTTCCTGGGAGCACGCTTCCTGTAAAAAAGGGCACCTCTCTTTGTGTTTATGCACCAATTTGGTACAACTTTCCTTTGGTGTGAACAGATATTACAGGCAATGCACACTTTTGGTTATGTTTGCATGTTCTTCTGTTTGGAACAGTCATCCCCATTAAATTTTATTTGTTTTTCTTTTAGCCACTGCAGTATGCAGAACCCTATCTAAATCAAGATCCTGTATACAGCTTTCTTTTGAAACTTGCTCTCATAGCTTCTACTACCATGGGTATTTTTGACTCAAATTGCAAATGCATATCCAATCTTTCTTTGTGTATCAATCACCTTTTCCTTTATAACTCCCATCTCTTTTATGGATGAGACAAAGTAACATGTTCAAAAATCATCTTACATCACTTTCTAATCATTGGATTTATCAGCTAAAATCTAAGACATGCCTGGGGAAAAGAATAAGTCTTTTCTGAATTAATTAAGGATGTACTCTCTGTAATTAATACAAATTATTACTTAAACAACTTTGAGAAAAGGAAACAAGGAAAATTTCTTGGCCATGAATATAAGAGTTCTGCCAATGCACTTAAGGAGGTCAAATGACCTGAAAACATGCCTGAACCCTCATATGGTAAAATAATAAAAAGGTGCAAGAGTTCCTGAATAACCTTCCAATTTAACTGTGCTGAGATATTTCTTAAAGAAAAATATGATATGAGGTGGGAGGTAAAAATGTAAAAAGACAACAGTGAAATTATTTTATTTGTGTCTTCTAAAATGAAGAGCTGCATGTTGTCTTCAGTTATATTTCTTCTTGTCATAGAAAATTTTCTGACTAATTGAAGGTTAATTAAAAGTATTTTCCATCTTTTGCTTTTTCCTTGCTATAGTTTCTTATGGACAGGGCATTCTGTGAGGAAATACAATTTTACACCAGTCATTGATTAAAAAAAAAGAAGGCATCCCATTTGGATTTGAAAATATCCTGCATAAAGTTATCATAAGTATTTTTCAGACCTTCACAACATGCCTGATCTGGTGAAGTCATGCAAATCTTTCCACTGACTTCAATGGGCAGTGGATCAGGGCTCATTTCTGTGCTACTTCTAGCTGTGTTTTCTCCATTCTTTAATTCTACAGTGTTTTCATGCTGAGATTTATTGAAGTTGATAAAGACAATTCTTGCCTTTTTTTTTTTTTTTGGTAATTCTACACAAGTGGTAAATTTTGAAATGTTGTGTTTATAAACATCTTTTAATCCTGTGAGTTTTAAAAATTGTTTAACAATCTTATAGAAGGAACCAACAGCAAGAACTGTGGTTGTAGTGAGAGAACATAGTTTCACAGGGTAACTATGCAGGAATAGTTTTCGTTTAAGACCACCAAACCCCAGAAACTTCTAATGCAAAAGTTGCCTCAGGACTTCAAGGTTCCAGTTTCAACTTCTGTGTGCAGAAGACTGCTGCTGCTTACATACCTTCAGGGCACACTGCCTCCACCACCCTGGAATTCATATTAACCCTACAAGACACTGTTTTGGCTGGGTTAGGGATTTTTTATTTTTTATTTTTGCCAAACTTAAAAGAAGAAAAGGGTTTTTCTTACAGGTTTTAAGTTCATAGAAAAAGCATTTATCTGTGTGAGTGTTCTGACCTTCTGATGGTCAATATGGCTTATAGATGGCCAAAGCTACTCATCCTAATTATCTATTCTGGAGTAATTATGGATTTAAGAAAGGAAAAGCCTGGTGACTGCCAGTTTCTGAAGGGGAGCTTGTTCCTTTGGAGAATAACTCTGGAGGTGAGGGAAAGAAAGAAGCATGAAGAGCTAGAGCAAGATACAAGATAGCTGCATCATCTGGGGTGGGTTATCCTAACTCCTCTCTCAAACTTACAAAAATCTTGGTAATTCACTGATCAGAAGAGCCTCAGGAGCGACAGAAGGAGGAACTGTGACAGGCTTGCTTCTTCTCTCACAACAGTGATAGGAGAGTTGTGAACAAAGGTCAATATGGGTCTTTCAGTCTTCCTGTAAAAAAACAACAACCTTTTTCACAGTGAATTGTTGCTGTGCATTACATTTTGATTGTCTCTAAAAAAAGAACAAAATACCTCTCCTCAATAGTTCCCCATCAGAGTACAGTAATGAAGAGCCCAGCTGCAGATGCAGCAAAATTCATTCCAGTTCTGCTCAGTTATTGTCTGTCTCATCTTTAGCAGATGGTTGGACGGTGATGTCTGCAGTAATAAAAATATTAAAAACAAAAACTGCCAGCTGAATTGGAAAACTGACTAATTTCTATTTTTATAATGTGGTACATGATGCCATTATTTCTGAAGCCTGTAATGGCCATATTCAGCAACAGCCATGTAAGAACATTTAATGAAGAGAAGAAGCAGTACTGAATTTCTCCATCCCTTGACTTCTGGAAAGAGAGGGCACCTCACTGAACACATAAAGCAGGCCAGAGACAGCCCCATAATGCTTCCATATGTTACTCAGAAGAAGTGTTAGTGTGACATATTGGTAGCAGTGAGACAAATTGCCCTCTGGTGAGGCAGAGTATCTCTGAGGCTTGCTTTGGCACTGCTTGCACAAAGCCACATACATTGCATGGCCAAGAACTGCATTGTTTCTCCATGTTCACAGTGAGTGGAGCAATGAGTACTATGGGCATGCCTTTGAAAGAGTATGGCCTTTATTTACATTCCAGGTTCTCCCCTTGCTCCATTGTGTATACTGGTATTTTAGCTGTGGGAACATAGTATTAAATGTAAGTTTTCCTACTACAGGTTATATGTTCTGGATTATATAAAAATAGAAGCTAAACTAGGCATATACTGAGAGCTGACAGAAAGTGATGAGCAAATAAAACTGTAAAAATATTCACTGGAAAATGGTCTTAATTCTCTATATACTGGATAGATTGCTGAATGACAGAAGATCATATGGCACTAATTCACTCATGAGCAATATTTTACTCCTGGAGTGTGAGATTCTGTCACTCTATTGAGACGTATTGTTGTACTTGCAACTTCTACAACTTTTTAACGTACTCAAAACATAGATTAAGTCTTTTGAAAAGGACAGTGATTTTCAGAGTTGTGGGTTAATAGCTCATTGTTTGAAATACAGTAAGAGATTCAGGAATTACTAAGTATCCTTCTTGAACTCACATTCCACAATGAAATCTTGATTATGTCTGTTCTGGTTTAAAGGTAAACCAGCAGGAGAAATTAACACAACACAAAAGAGATTATAAGTCAGAGTTACAATTAATTAAAAATATTACAATAAATGCAATGCTATAAAGATAAAAGATAAATTGGTTTTAACCCACAAAACTCAGAAGTATAACCCACCACCCTGAGGTGCAAACAGAATGGTGTTCATTAGCCCCAGTGCTGAGCCTCATGTGGTTCCCCTGAGTCCAAAGTAAAAGGAAGGGGAAAACCTGTTGGTGCAGATGACAGTCGCAGCCTGGTCGAGAGTGGTTGTCACAGTCTGGTTGAGGTTCTGGTCCTCGTCTGGATCTGACAAGTGGTACCAGAGGTCTCCAACCCCAAAGATTATATACCCTCAGGTTCAGGTGGGAACACACAGAAACTCCCCCGGGGCAGGGAGTTTCACAACGGGTGACCTAACTCTGTGAGTCATGGGGTATTTTTGGAATTGTTGATGGCCCATTAGCAGACACGCCCCCCTCAGGCTGGGTGTGGAGGTGCTAAGGATTCCCCAGAGGGGAGTTATCACAGATCTTATCTCACAGGCTTCTTTAACACCCAGCTTACAGCCTGAGGGGTCAGGTGTGCCCTGGGCAGATGCTGAAAATGGTCCATTGTTAACACTTCATGAGAAATGACATAGCGCATGTAGAATACATAGCTTTGGTCACATCCATGCAGTGAGAAACTGGTCCTGGCTGCTGAACTAGGACAAGCTCAGATAATCCTTTTGTCAATATGCTGACATTTAGAGGACCCAGATAATAGTTTAGAGGTTCTGTTACATATATTCTGGCAGTAATATTCTCAGTTAAATGTCTGTCCTGAGACTATACTGAGATTTGGGTGTTTGCTTTTTCTATTAAAGAAATTCACTAGGCTACAAAAACACAAGTTTTATTTTCTTTATATATAGTGCTTGAATAATCCTACATCTGGTATCTCAGATCTTATGTTTAATCTTAATGAGCATGTTATTAAAGAGAACAGCCTCTGGACTTGTTTCATCTCTAATTTCCAAGTTCCCTTCAACAAGGGAGCATGAAGAAGTGTGAAATGTTGTCCTGCTGTACTGTCTTAGGCTCTTAAAATTTGTAGTACACTAATTAATGTTAGGTTACTTCAGCTTCTCTTGCCAGGAAATTAATAAGTGTATTGTTTGGATGGCAAAAGACACACAAAGCAATTTATACACATCTTATCACTTACATTTGAAAAAAAACCCCAAAACAAAACAAAACAAAAACAAACAAAAAAAACCAAAGCCAAAACCAAAAACCAAAAAAAGCCAAAACCATTTTTTCCTGAGTGTTTGGGATAAAATAGAATTTTTATTTATCATTCTTTTTCTTCTGGGACTGTGCACGCACACCTTTTTATTGGTTTATGTTCATACCTCTGTACTAAGTAAGACTTTTGTCCTCCTCTTGCCATTCATTGTAACCTGACAACTTGTTGTGATTTAGGAATGGTATTCTCCAATTTAGTGTTCCCACTGAAACCATGCACTGCTTGTTCACCTCCCTCTACCCCTCCAATGTGACAGGTTGGAGAGAAGAATTGGAGGCACAGAAGCTAAAGATCATAGGTTGAGATCAGAATAATTTACTGGAAGCAGCAATGAGATAAGAAAAGGAACAGTAACAACAACAATATTAATTACAAAAGTGTACAACAGAGAGGCAAGTGACTGACATGAAAATGCTCACTACAGAGCCTGACCCTACGCCACCACACTACCCTGACCTGGAAGAGAGCCCTTTCCTGTTCCTGGAAAATGATGTGAGGTGCATATGCCTTTCCTGGCTACTGCAAAAATTAGCGCTGTCCTGGCCAGAAACAGGACACAATTATAATGACAAGTTTACTTTTCAGTGAAAGATAAGGATGGACCAAAGCTTTGAAAACTATGGCATTGAAGTCATTCTTTATCTTATTCATCCATTTTAAAAACAAGTGCAGAATGCTGCTGGCCAGCTTTATAACAGTGTGAGAAATAACATATGTGTGCAAAAGTGTTTCAGAACTACCAAGGCAAAGACTGACAGAAGGAAAATGATTTTTAATCTTGATTTTCCCAGGTGATATTTGGTATTTGACAATCTCTCAGAAAATAAAATATCTCTCCATGTGTTTTTTTCCATTAAGTATTATGTTTAAATCTGAAATTCTTTTAGATATTAAAATGTACTTGGACTTGTCCTTTATCTACAGAATAATGAACTTTTTACATAAAATACCCTCTGCCTCTTGCAGTTCATCACTAAAGGATTTGCTGACCTAGATGTGGAATTTACACATTTAACAGCCATTTATCCTGTTAATTTCTCTAGTCTCCTCTTTATCTCACTGAA
This sequence comes from Myrmophylax atrothorax, assembly GCA_026770055.1. Lineage (NCBI taxonomy): Eukaryota > Metazoa > Chordata > Aves > Passeriformes > Thamnophilidae > Myrmophylax > Myrmophylax atrothorax. Next base: position 31,449,772 of record JAOXXN010000065.1, on the reverse strand, counting down.
GCTTCACACAGTGTGCCTGCAGTTCCACACCTTAGCCATGTCTTCAGGGAACACATATCTGCCAGTGCTTGCTTCAAACCTGCCATACATTAAATCCCACTCATGGTTTATACTTCCTATAGTTAGGGAGGCGATGATAAAACACTCACAGTCCAACCTTTGTTGTTGTTGCTGTTATTGTTCATGATTTTATAAAGCTTTGTCATATTTCTGCCCAGAGCAAGAGCCCTAGCTACTCAACTGCACCACGTATGGCAGCTGGTGCACATGCTGTCATTACTGTTGTCCCTCTCCATACCTCTCCCAACAGCACTGTAACCATTCTTGAGAAAAGGGACTCACCTGCACACAGAATTCAAGATGCAGCATGGGTTTACCGTGTGGTAAAACTCTGCCCTTTTTCTAATAATTGTTCCTTTCCTAATATTTCCTACAATTTTATTTGCTACTTCAACTAGTACTAAGCAGTGAGCTGATGTTTTCCT
>JAOXXN010000065.1:31433285-31449197 GCA_026770055.1 Myrmophylax atrothorax | reverse complement strand
TGATGTTTTCCTAGTTCTTACAACAGTTGTAGCTTCCAGACTTTTCCTGTGGTGATGTTGGTCATCTCAGAAAATTCTGATTTTATGTGCTTGGTCTTTTTTCCTCTTAAGTTGTGAAGAGCCATTTACTCCTGGCGGTTTTTAAATCTGCCACATGCTAGTTTCACCTGATATCCTCTATTTCTTGCGTTGGAGAAATATGAAGAATTAGTAGACCTCAAAAAATATGTTCAATATTTTAAATTATACATTTATTCTGTTGTCTTGTTTAATAATCAAGTCAGGCTAATCTATTCCACAATGATCTGATGGTCAATGTGTGAGTAATTTTTTTGAAATCTTTTAGGACACTTTTTAAAAAGTCAGTTTGATAACATTTTTATGCAACTCATGAAAGTAGCAGGAAATAATATTGGAAGGAGTCAACTCCATGCTTCTTAATAGAATCTCTCAAACAGATATGGGACAGAGCATATGCTGGTATGTTATCCTAAATTAACATCTTTGAGGCAAGAGAATTTGCTAATAAGCCTTAAATGATTGAATGGGACACTACTGAGAAAGAGAATTCTCCCAAACACACTTTAGCCTGGCACAGTTCCACTCTAAACATCTGGTTGGACAAACATTCAAATTTCTATCTTGCAAAATCAGTAGAAATCTTTTATTCCTTGTTTTGCCTTCATATTAGTTTTATAAAGCTGAAGTATTAGAAAGTAATCAGGTGAGCTTCTCTTTTACATGCTTCTAATACAACCTAAAAACTGGTTATATTTTTTAAATGAATCTTTATCTTCAATACTATGTTTTAATTTCTAAATTTCTATATATTATTCTGCCATTAGTTATAATATATTGCATTCATTAGCTACAGTCATTTCCCACAAAAGAAAATAACTAAACTGGCAATCTCTAGTGCATTGTAGGATGGAGTTTGCAATCCATGTTTGCAAAAACTGTGACATTTAATGCACAATCTCTTTCCTCTCGACATCGAGTAGCAAAGGAGAGGTTCTGGACTGGCGCATGCTGCCTATACTACCTCTGAGGGGAGCCGTTATCCAACAGTTCTGATTAATACCAAGAAAACCATATATCTCTGCAATCCTTGCAGGATTGTATAGGCCCGCTTCTACTCCTGTTTACGTAATGTAAATCAAAAGTAGTCTACAGTCACATAGTCTCCATGGCACATTTCAATAGAACAGACATATAATACAACTAAAATCTTTGTAGTATATCTGTTGTTTTCAATATAACATCAGGATGAGAAAGTCAAATGAAACTGCAGAGAAAAAATAACTTCCAGTACTTTTTCATTTCAATATCTGGTTGTGTGTGATTTGGTAAAGTTTATTCAGGAAACAAGACATTCTCAGCCACTCCAAAGTTTGATCATATACAACTGAACAAATACAGAACATTAGTGTTGATTTTAACATCTGTTTTTTAATGGTATCTTATATATCTATCTGTAGTTGAAGCCAAATTCGTAAGTTTGAAATTTCATTTTCACTTGAAATCATGAGTGACCTGCATAAGTTTCTAGACCACAATTTCATTTGGAAAGGTGGAGGGAGGTATAGAAGAATGTGGAAGGAAGAGAGATGAAATAAGTCCACTCACATATGGGGAAATGTCATATAATCATTATGATGTGTTCAGAAAGAAAATATTCAGTGACTTCAGGCACTTTGCTTTACTTTTTAGCCTACTGGAACTTGGTTTACAAATGTTCTTAAGTGCTCAATTGTCATGATACACTCTTAGAAATATATGTATATATTTTATTATTGAGGAGGCAAACAGCACTAAGATGAGAAAATATCATTCTTAATTACAGTCCTGTAAGAAATACTATCTGAAAAACTCTTCAAGGAATAGGCAAATGATGTAGTTCTAGGCTGCATTGTATGTGAGAGATTAGTAAAAGCTTTCCTGTTGCTTTGAACATGTGCTGTTCCATGGGATATTTACTTTAAATGCAGACTAAATATGTTTCATTGGTTGCAGTGAAGTCTAGAGTGATAGACACAAAAAAATTCCTTAAAACTGGAAAACTTCCTGTATTTGAACTGCAATAGTGTATTTTGTTTTATTTTCTGCTTAACCACTGCATTTGTTAATATTTTTATTTTAGACCTCCTAGAAGGCAAACCCCTGAAAAGTTAACTTTGAACAAACTTTAGGACACATGCTTTTCAAATGAAGAAATCATATTAAATTGTCTCATCTTCACTGTTTAGATCCTGCTGCTTCTTAACCAATGCTGAAAAGCACTTACAGAGATCCTATAGGACAAGGACAAAAATATGAAGAGAGTAGTTGATGTAGTTGGCAAGTCTTTTTTTTTTCCCTCAGTGATGTTTTTTTCTTCTTAGTAAAGGATTGGCAAGAAAGCAAAGGTAATGATGTCATTTCATGTCTCCCATCTCTTTATTTCAGATGTGCAGAGCAGACCCCAAAGAGACTAGGGGCTCTTGCTCTTTCTCTGTGTTCAGAGACTCTTAAAAAGGCTGCAAATTGTGGTGTTTTGTGAGGAACAGAGGCACTTATGTTTTGGAATTTGGATCGAGACCACTACTAGATCATTTCACACAAACTTCCAAAAAAATAGAAACCCCAAAACCCAATCATATGATAACTTCTGGCTGAACTCCTGCCCAGCTTGGACTAAAGTCAAATATTGCTTTAGTTAAACTAAATCTCTCTTGGTCCCGGCTTTCAAATAAAACAGTTGTTATTTTTGTTTTGGTTTTTTGCCTGTTAAATGAAGAAATTTGCTTGGGATGTCCTTAAACATCCACGAACTGATTCACTCCAAAGTAATAGACAAATGATCTGAGTTACTGATTTCATGGCTGGAGAGAGTGAGTAAGAAGTGGACTCTGTCCCTTGGCTGTCATACACTGCTTTACCGTATCTCCATTAACATCTTATTGAATGTGTTGATTACTACTCTGGATTGTCTGTTTATAAACTGTATGAAACTCTCACTGGAAAAACAAGTTAGTTGTCTGGCTTATCTGTTTTTATCTCCAGTCTATAAGCCATTTTTCCTAATCAGCTCATTTGAAATGAAATGAGGGAACAAGTTTCACTTGCATTCCACTGAAGTACCTCCTGCCTACAACTATACAACTCTTTTACTGACAGCTCACACAAAATTTGGGCAAGATTTGCATGGCCCAGTACCAAAACAACATATTACAGTAGCTTTTTGTGTGCTTGAAAGGCATGGCGATGACCTAAGACCAGTATATCATCCAAACCTAAAGGTCTGTTCCAATATATTCCAGTCAATCCTTACCTTGGGATTTAGGACTAAAGGCAGGGTTTCAAAATTTGCTTTTATTTATGAACATTGTGTGAGAGACTTGCACAGTTTAGAGAAGAATAACATTGAAGTCTATAGGGATAAATGTGCCATGTACTTCTGGAAGAATCCTGATGATTTTCTTGGATGGCTGTTTTTGAACTCACAAATTTCTTCACAGTCACCTTGCCATGAGACCTATCATGGGAGAGACTCAGTGTCAAAAGACCTGAAAATTTAACCTACAGTAAAACAGATATAGCTCAGCATTAAACTGAAGCCAAAACACATCAGCGTTTAACAAATTTGGAGAGAAAGACACTGCACTTCAGATTGCAAAGAGTTTTTTGGAGGAATGATGAAGATTTTACTTTAATTTCAAATCACATGCCTGTAAATTGCGTAAGGTTTTATTACTTCCCTTCTGGTTTGTTTTCTTCATGGCATGGAAATGTTGAGATAGCTAACAGAAAGATTTGGATTCCAATTCAGAGTGGGACAGGTGGTATGGATTTATTTGGTTTCTGTTGAAGAGTGCTTCCAGCAGCTGCTGAAATGGAAAGCAAACACAAGAAGCTTGAGATGGAGGAATAGCTTAAGCCCAGATTTTTAAGCATAAAATTTTTGTTTCTTTTCCTTACTAACTCAAAGATGAATCTTGTCAACTTTTCAAAAGTGTTATATGTGTACATGAAACATATGTATCTCCTGACTCAGGTCATAAATTGCAAACACGCGAGCGATGAAGCAAAAGGAGGCAGAAACTATTACAGTGTTGCCTAAGAAAGCACTATCCCATTTTTAAGAGAGCAAAAGGATAGGGTCAAAACCTACAACCAGCTGAAAGACATGTCTTGAGCAAGCCAAACAGCTTTCTAGCAAATTGAACTTCACCTATGGGCACATATATTACCTTAGTGCAGGTAAACAAAGATGTCTCTATTAAACTAGCGAGTTACAGCTCCCTAGGTATTGTTTCCTTCTCCCTCTCATTCATTCTGTTCCTTTATCTCCTTTCTCTTCTACTCAGTCATTAAAAATAAAGGGTAGGAAATGGAAATAATAAAAAGAAGAGGAAAATATAAAAGGGGAGAACAAAGGAAAAAAGGTAAGAAAAAAATGCAATACATGTCAAATAAAACCCTGAAAAGTATGCAGTTTCAAGGCCCTCAAGTATTTTGAGTTTCTCAGTGAGATGTTAATAAATGTAGAGCAAACATTGTTTTTTGAATTTTTCTTGAAACATACTTGCCATTTTTCACCCAGCCCTTCTGCCAACTTTCTGACTGAGTAGTACAAACAGCTTTTCAGTTACTCCTACAATGGCGCATTCAGAAAAAGATGCATGTGCTAATGGCACCTGCACAGCCACTCATTTATGGTAGTCAAGGAGCAAGTGAACATGCCAATCAGATAATATATGCAGGTTGGATAAGTATATATCTAACTACCTGCCTGTGTGTGGTACTGTAGCTAAGTCAAGGCAGTGGGAGACATGGAGGCTGATACATTCACCGGGTTACATCCATTTTCTACATAGCAGTAAATTTTTCAATAATAATATCTAATTTACATTACAAGTATAGTATAAGTTGTTAAACTTCAGAGTTTCAGATTCAAAAAAATTGATCTGAAACAGTAGGCTTCTCAGCATCAAATCTATTTAATTCCTTTTCTTGTACGATAAATATACGCAAATCTTTTAGTATACATTTATGTATAGTTATCTGCTTGCCTTAAAGGAAATTGTGTGAGTGTGTGTGTATCTATGTACACACATTCTGTATATGTATGTATTTATAGTAAGTATATTTCTTCAAAGGAAGCAGATGACTACAAAAAGAATGTTAATCTCTGATATTGAAGATATTAAGGCCTAGGGAGTATTGATTAGACATGCTACTAGACCTGGGAAATAACTCTTGCCACTAGCATTTCTAATGAAGTCTGGCAGAAAATAGCTTTATTTTTGGTTCCAAAAGAGCATTCAAATTGTTTTTAATCCATCTGAACTTTTGAGGGATTAGCTATTATATTCTTATTACTCCTTTCGCTGACAAATAACTTTCAGGAGTAATTCCATCATTAAAGCAGTTCACCAGGCAGGATATTCTGTTTCATAAATTGAAAAAAAAACCCAACCAACCAACCAAACAAAGGAACAAAAAAAAACCAAACAAAACCACCAAAACTCAACCAACCAACCAACAAAAAAGAAACCTAAACCAAAATCTCTGAAGAAATCACAAAAACAAAAAAATCAAAGCCAACCTTCTACCTCTCTATAAATTCAGCTTAAAATGCTCTTACTTTATTTAGAGTGCAGTTTAGAGTGTAGGATATTCAGGATATTCTGGATAGACTATTTTACCACTTTTTTTCATATTCAGCTGAAAAAATAACTGGGAGAAGCAAAAACATTTTTGTGGTGTTTCTCATTGATTCAATATTATTTTGAGGAATTTACTTCATTATTTTAACTTTGTTTGGAGAAAATGCAAGTCAGATTAACAAATGAGTGTATGACACATATGTAAAAAAACTCAGAAAGTTTGGGCATTTCCATTCAGACTTTAAGGAAACTTAGCTTGCTCTTTGACTAAAGTGTTTTCTGGATTCTCCTTTACTGTAGTCTTTATAGTAGATTATATACCTGTATTAAGCAAAGAAATCATGACATTGCAGTAGAATGCATATGAAGTGTAAGCATATCAACTGATGGCACATTCATTTTTTACCATGCAAATAACCTCCCATGTTCTCAATTTTTGTCACTGAAACAGGAAATAGAGAAATATACACCCAGAGGTACTGTGCTCTTTCATTCCGTCTGTGCCCATTTGCAGGCAGGAGGTCTGACCAAATGGTTATTATAGTCTGTCTTGGATTAAGATCCAGGAATTTTAATTGCTAGACCTAAAATATTATTTATAGTCTTGCAGTGAGTTTCTGATTCATTCAGCATTAAAAAAGACCCAAAACAAATAAACCCAAAACAAAACAAAACCAAAGAAAAACAAACACACACACACCCTAGCCTTAGTATTTCTATATGTAGGGCAATGTTGTCATCTGATGGAAAACGGAATACTTCGCTGAAGTCAAATGAAGTTACAAGGATGTACTTGAGATGATGCACTTCTACAAGACTGAACATCAAAATCAACATTTCTGTTATGCATTACTGCAATCTCCTGGTAGGCTGTTTCTGATAATTTTCCCAGGAAGATCAATAGAGAATGAAGAAACACCCTGTTTTAAATGACCTTGCAGACCCATGAACCATCTCTGCAGTTTTCCAGGGTTGTCTAAGCTGCATTCTGCCTGGTGTGCCTTTGGATAACATCTGCTCTACATTGCTCTTCTGTTCTTCCCATTCCACAAAAGATTTCTAGTAACAGTCTTGCCTGCCTTGATTGTGTCATTCATGCCTTGCAACACTCCATGCTATCTCCCTGGATGGACCTAGGGACTTGGTCCAGAAATCCTGCAGACCAGCAATGTGGTGTGGCACAGTTCAGCCTGCTGGAAATCTGGCAGGAGAGAGCCCTGTAGTGATCATGCATGTGAGAGAATGTGGGAGCCGAGATCCTTCCTGAGGCGCTGTTCTGGGAGGCAATTTCTTGCAAGAATCAGACAAAAAATGCTGTGAAGTGAGGTATAGTAAGTACTTTCCTTCCCTCATTTGTGTGCAGAGAGCAAAATCCTTAGTACCAGCCCCTGCAGACCAACCATCCATGGCTGTCCAGAAGTCTCCCATGACATCGGATCGAGGAAATGCTCAACAGTCCTGAGATATTTGGGGACAGAAACCAAACCATGTTATTCCACAACAGCTGAGTTAGTTATGTCTGAACTGTTTTCCTTAGCTTTGTTAGCTATTTTCTGCCCTGGAAGACAGACGTCTGTTTTGGTTTGGGGAGTTATTCACCACGGGGCTCAGGTCCCCTACCATATTGCAGCACTGAGGATTGGTTCCTCAAGGGAGAGACAGCAGTCATGGGGCCATCCAGTGCTGGGAATTTTTGTACTGAGTACTGTTCTGTCACAGCAATAACTGGTAGTGGCTGGCCCAGGCCTGCCTCTGTATCTCACTGGGCTGTGCACAGGCTGGCACATGGTGGCTGTATAGAATAACTACTGATAAAATAGCCTTGGGTGAATGTGTGTACGAGGTCCCAGCCAGCAAGGCATAGGGAGGTTGGTGCCTGCTGTCCTGGGATTCATATGTGACTGTCTCTTAGGCAGATGTAGGTCATCTGACAACCTAGAACTTGGTATTTCATTGGCACTGATGGAGAAGAGTCTTCATGCATGGGTGAGAATTCAGAGAAAAGAAGGGAGTGAGGAGGTATGTATTGATTTTTTAACACAAAGAACAGGGCTGCTCATGCTGCGGAGCTTTCCACTCTCTTTAGAGGTTATGGGAGGCTTCGGTTCCTTCAGGGCTCTACCCAGATGCAGGGCTAATGTGGGAGTTCATGCCCTGGCAGGAAAGAAACACTTTGTGTCCACCGAGGATGAGGTGTGCATGCACCATAGCATTTTTTAACATTTTTGAGAACGTGGAAAATCATTGTACACAGTGGTGCAGTCTGTCTCCTGTCTTACTGGATATATACTGGCAGACCAGGAAAATTCCTGTGGATCATCCACACTAGTGAGCATACAGAAAAAGAGGTTTCCTCCCTGGGATTTCAGCTCAGGCACGGTACTGTGCGCAGAAAGAACCGGACACTGTGTGCATTGTCAGAGAATTTGGCCTCAGGGGAGCTAACAGGGGTGCTGTGACAGGATACTGCAGACACAATGACTTATATTTCCAATCAGGATTAATAATTGTTCAGGCCATCAAACATAAATAGCTGGTGTTTAGACAAATGAATTTTATATCAAGCTTTTGGTCGTATGTATTCACCCGCTGACACATCAATTGAAAGCAGGATGAGAGCCATCAAAGCAGCAATAGGTTATGGGCAATCTGACCTGATGGGTCCTGGGAAAAGTGTAGGTTTCAGTGCTGAGTACACAAATCAGCCATGCTAAGCCTGCATGGGAAAAAACAGCCAGAATATATTGCTCATCAGTATGGCATGAGACGAGTCAGTCTGAAGTTTTTGCACGTGCACAGTGGGCACATGCATATTCCTCTGTGTTTTGGGGTTGATTTGTTTACTGATGTTCTTACTGGCTATATCAGCAACACCATGCCTCAAGGTGTCTGGATCTGTTGCTGTCATCAAAACAATGATAACCAGATACAGAATTCTGTTTCTGCAGAGGAGATGGATGCCATAGGGACAGAAATCACAGACTTACAATCCAGTGAATAAAGCAGAGGAGAGTTCACTGGTTCTGACAGCTCTCCTCCCTGGCAAGATGACCACTTGGTCCAGAGGTCTGATGCTTATTTTCCTTTCTCTGCTTTTGAGTCACACAGATTCTTTCCCACTGCAATTAGTGCATAGTGCATTGCCTGACATGACACATGTATAGGTGACATCTCTTCCTGTTGTTTAAACTCATATTGGCTCTAGAAGAACATTTAGCAAAAGCCATCAAATATGTGCCTTAGTGGAGAGAACTGGATGTGCATAGTAACTGAGAGAAGTGTCTGTTACAGCAGCATAACTCTGAGGAACAAAACTATTAGATACACTTGTGAAATGATTGGAATTGCAGTACACGAAAACTGAATGTGAAAATTTGGCCCAGACATGTATATCTCATCCCTGACTTTTAGAGTTCCATGGGACTAAACTTTGAAAAAATTCAGTTCTTCTGTTAGTGAACAAAAATTAGAATTTTTGTTAGTCACAGTTGTAAACAAATTACAGAGGATGCTGATAAGATTTTTCAAACTCATGACTTTTAGAGTAAAAAAAAAATGATGAGCAGCATGAAAAGTGGATTGTCCCCTCTGCTGGCTATCCCATTCTGTAAAAAGCCTGCAAGTGTTCAGACAGGCTGCCAAAATTGCAAAGGCTAAACAATTCACAAATATGGGCACACCACTTGTTTCTCTGCACTCCAGGCCAGGCATTGGCATCCTGTATGGAGGGAAAACAAGAGAAAACCATTGCTGACTCACAGAGACAGGTGGAGGAACAAAGCAGTGGGTTTGGCTTAATCATGGAATTGACTGTAGAGGAAAATATTCGTTGCCAAAGGATACACTCCATTTGTGATCAACTCCGCTGTTGTTGGCTAAAAAATAAATATTTCTCCTTGATGTTCCATTGACTTACCAGCATATGAGTGAAGCCTTCTTCAGGTGTTGACCCAGTTAAGAGAACCATCTTTATAAACCTGATCCAAATACTGTTGCAGTCAATCAGGTAGAAAAAATAGTTACCAAAGAGCCATCACACCAAAACACAGAGCATTTGTTATGGACCTGAGTTATGACTCAGAATGATGGCTAAGCAAAGGCTCCCTCTATTTTCCTTTGCCATCCTGACACCCAATCCCATCAGATCTCAGAAGCTCAGCGGGGTCAGTTAGTACTTGGTTGGGAGACCTCCTGGGAATACCGGGGGGATGTAGGTTCTAGTCCTGAGGACTTCACTGTCACTGTCCAAGCTCACTTGGCCGTGGCAGATGAACCTCAGGAGTTAAAGGGTGGGGACAGTTCTGTGCACACTGAAAAATCCACTGTGCAGGCTTGAAGGGCACACCCACATGGGGAGAGCCCTTCCCAAATATTCATTCACAAAGACTAGCCATGATGATCATGATAACTATTAATTTCTGTTAAAAACAGTCAAAATAGCCCTGTTTCAACTTCTTGAATTAGAAAGCTTTTGTTTCTTTCAAGCTGGAATTTTTCACAAAATTAAAATATTTGAAACCTTAGCAAATTTAGACATAAAATTACTAAAGGAAGATCAGCACTGTAATAAGATATTCCAAAATTATTGAATTCAAATGCTTCATCTGCACTCAGCTCACACATTTTACAGATTTTCAATTTGTGGAAGCTATTGAGATTTTTTACTTTCTTCCTTACCCGAGAGGAAAAAATGCTAGTAGCTCAGAACTATCTGCAGTAGCAGAAGGAATTTTCCTATCCTGCTTCAGTCCCATTTGGTTGGTCTCCATTGTGAAGTTATTTGCTATGGGTGACTTATTCCTGTAATTTATAAAGGCCTTCCAGTGGAAGAGATGGGATGAGGCAATGGAAGTTGGTAAGTACTTCCTGAGTATGAAGACCAAAGCAGCTCATAACTTGTGCTCCCCTCCTTCCTTTCTGCTCTTTTCATTCCCTGAACTGGCATTACTCCTTGTATTTTTATTGTGCAGGGACATGCTAAGCACCTCCTAACACACAGATCTCAACCACACTCAGGGACTTTAATGAAGGTTAAACTTCCCATAGACTAGGTTTCAAAACATCGGAATATTTTTGAATGCAATTAAAAATCTTAACAGATTTCCCAAAGCCAATCCAGAATGAAGAACATTGTTCTTTGGCAACTGGAAATAATGGAGAAAATTCTAACCACAAGGTCTCTGAAGCTATCCCTAGAGTCAAACTGGAATTTTTATTGCTGCCTTGCCTTTTTAGTAAAACCACTTTTTAGCACTTTTAGTTTTAGAAGTGAAGGACAAATCTATGAGCAAAAGTTTCTGATACCATTAGAAGCAGCTTATTCAGCCTGTGTTGTTTATGAACTACAGGCCACTCCATTTCTTTCAAACATCTGCATTGCTAAGGTTTCCAGGAAGTTATCAGTACTATGGCATATATTAACAGGTAATTTTATATACTGAAAAAAGAATGGCTATCATTCCATGCTGGTGGAACTTATCCTGTTCATGTGTAGTGGGTTGACTTTGGCTGGACAGTCATTACCCACTAAGCTGCTCTATCACTCTCCTCCTCAGCAGGACAGGAAGGTGGAGAAAAAAATATAGCAAAAAAATCATGGGTCAAGATAAAGGCAGACTAATAATGCAAAATCAGAGGTTGCACTTGTGCAAGCAAAGATAAAAACGAAAAGACTTTATTCTCTACTTCCCATCAGCAAGCAATATCCAGTCACTTCCCAGGAGGTAGTACTTGCACTGGAAGACAAATATCATATACTGTGAATGGCCCCACTTCCTCCTTTCTCTTTTATAACTGAGTAGACATCATACAGTATGGAATATCCCTTTGGTCCGTTTGGATCAGCTGTCCTGGCTATGTACCCTCCCAGGATCTTGCCCACACCCAGACTACTGGTGCAGGGTGGAATGTTGGAGAGACAGCACTGCTGCTGTGCCAGCACTGCTCAGCAGTAGCCAACGGACTGGTGTGTTATCAACACCTTTCTCGCTACCAATGCAAAGCACAGCACTGTGAGGGCTGCTATGGGGAAAATGTGCTCCATCTCAGCCAGGGGCAGTACATCATGTTTAAGGGCCTCTGTCAGTAACTGCACAGTCACATAAGTATAATGATGGTAGAACTGGTCCAGATAAAGACATGTTCAGCCAAAACACTTCATAGCTCACATACTACAAATTTTCCTCATCAGCAAAAGAATTCTGATAAGACAAGATTAATTTTGTAACAATTTGCATTCAATGGTGTGTAAATGCATCGATCAAACATTATGTCTTAGGACCTCAAATGTGGGGTTCAACCAATGTGCTGTTAAAATAGATTCATTGTTATCTTCCTTCCAGAAAAGGTTCAGAGCAAATTTCTTAGTTTTCTGTCAGATGACTTCACTGAAGGCAAGTATAAGCTGTTTTACTTCCTAGCATGAACATTGTATGAATGGAACAGCCACTCACAACACCCCATCTCAAATGTGCATCCTGTACAGGCAATGAGGTGCCTGTTCTGAAATGCTTACGGTATGATGTGACAGTCAAAACAAGAGTGGTGGACATGGCACCACTCAGTAACATGGCAAGTCATGACTGAGATAGAAACAGCTGGCAGATGTTCTTGCAACAAGCTCAGCATATTATTATTTCCATGCCACATAACTGCTGAAACCTATTAGCTCCTTACACATACATTTCACCTGTCACTCCTTAAATTTGGACTTTTCTGCATTATTGAATACACTGAACTGTGATTAGTGATTTGTAAGACTTGCCAGGCTCAGAAAAGTTGTAGTGTGGTTGAGATGTCTCCTTTAAGTCTATGCGTTTATGAGCTGAAAATGATTTAAAACATAGCTATCTCTTTTGAGCACAAATATAGAAATATTAGAAAGAAAAAAATTATTCTTCAGTTGATTAGCACAATTAAATCTGCAAACACTGTCATTTCTGGCTAGGAATAGGAATAATAACTACCACCCTTTATTTTCTGTTCCTCATAAACCTGACTACTATGTCCTGCAAGTAAGCATGTTATAAATAAAGGGGATATAAAGTTCCTGAGTATTCTGCTCTCATATGAAAGTCAATAATAGCCATCAAAACCCAAATCACTTGATTTAACCCTTATGCTAAGAAATGCTCTTTCAGATTTTCAGGCTCTCAACATGGTATTTAAGATATTCTATCAGAGTAAAGGAAGTCAAAGGGGCAAAATCAGTGAGTTCTCCTTTAGGATCCACTGATCAGTAACAACAATTTTAATTACACCTAGAAGAAATTGGTTCTATGAGTAGGCTCACATGTATTTAATTGCTAGAAGTATGCAGGGACATTTACAAACACTCACCTGTAGAACCAAGACATGAAGTATTTGCAAGAACATCTTAGATGTGTAACCTCCAAAATTACATATGCTTACTATGATCCCCTGAATTCAGAAGGCAAAATACTAAACATCAAAACCAATCTACTCCATCTCTGACCAAGATTACCACTTTGGTGTGGTTCAGAAGGATTTTTGCCTGCATGTATGCCCTTTATAAATGCCATGTCTCTCTGTGTACATGTATATTTGCATGTGTGACATGCATGCATGCGCATACCAATGTGTGTATATGCAAAAAGTATGTCATATATATCTGAAGTATTTATTTTGCATACAGTTTGTGGTGGTTTTTGTTTGTTTGTTTGTTTGTTTGTTTAAACCTCTTATCAGCTTTTGTCATTCCACATTTTTGTTTTCAGAAGTCCAAGGACCAGTACTGAAAGATGTATGCACAGTACGAAATCCATTTCTGGGAAGGAAAAAAAAGAGGAAAAACAGCATTACAGAAGCAAACTGCTTCTGTCACTTGCCAGTCTGTGTCCCCTAAAGACTTCCTGGCAACCACAATGCATACATTCATTGTACACAAATATTGAAAGGCTATGTCAGGCATATCAGTGTCTTCAGAATTTTCTCCCTGGACCTGTGCATACACATTGTCATGGACAGTCAGAATGCTGGCTGATACCACGATTGCAATTATCTCAAAAGCTGACTTGGATGCATGTTGTGTCAGAACTTTGATGGGCCAGGCTGTATCTTGAAGAACTGTGTGTCAGTATGCAGGGTGTGCTGTTGCAGAGCTTTCACATGGGAAGAGGTGACTTTGCTTTGTCACTGGCTCAGCCTACTGAGGGGAACAGCTAGGGAATAGTGAGTCACAGCTCCTTCCTCCATTTCCCTCTTTGCAGGTACAGGAGGAAGTTATTCCACATACCCTGCCATATAAATGACTGCATATGGGTACAGTCTGAAAAAGCAAGATAGAAATCAGAGCATTCCCTTCAGTTTTTTTGTATATAGTTATGTGCCTCATGTTGTAATTTTTTCCTAAGTCAAATTTCTATTAGACATTTATTTCCCATTTATTTTTGATCTGAAACTATTCACCTAAACATTTTAAAATTTCATAAATTTTGTAGATCTGAAATCAGCCATTACATTGATTCTGTTGCATTCTTTCTATGAGCCCGGAGCTGATTTCATATGGAATACTCTCCCACATTTCTCATGAAACATTAATACGTATAGGGCTGGTTTTGCAATCCTGACCTCTGAGAAGCAACCCTGCAGCCAGGTTGCAGTAGCAGTCACCATGTTGCCTGGTGGATTGTTGCTAATAAGGGGATGAGTTTGGTGTCCTGACAGTAAGTTGGCATATGGTTTGGCAAATACCTTTAGGCTTTGATGCCATGAGTTGTCCTTTCCAAACAACAGTTTCTGGGTGGTATTTTAAAGTTACACAGTCTGCTGCTGTTTTCCTGGATATGATAACACTGCAACATGCCTGTTTTGTTAGAGGCTGTGCTGTATGAATACTGCACATTTACTGATCTCTTCTTATGACCTTTTTTTTCCCAGAGGTGGAAATGACAACAAATGAGCTCACACTGCAAGGACTTGAGTACCTTAAGGTACCTCGGAGCACAGCCAGGGCCTAGAGGGGAGTGGACCGGGCCCACAATGGGAGCTGCCAGAGGGGAATATCTCACCCTCAGCCTCCCACAGCTGAACCTTGCCCTTCAGGCTGGCTGGCTGTTGAAAGCCTGAAAATGCCACTTCCACCCTCTTGGCTCAGGACGAAGGTGCGAAACTGCGTAACTCATGGTTGCTGAGGAGAATTTTCCTGTGTTTTGGTAGGGGCCATGGAGGGGTCACTGGCTGCCTTGGCCCGGAATGCCCTGGCACACACCACCCACAGCCCTATGGCTGGTCACTGCTGACCGAGGGTTTCAGTCCAGCTCAGCACATCAAGGGCACCCACCAGCCAGAGGAGAGTGGAGGAGGAAGGCCAGGAACCCCAGGGCTGCCCCTTGCCCTCGAGGCACCTGCACAGCAGCAAGGAGGGCCTTTCCCTGGAGCTCCTGCTACCCCCAGCCTGCTGGGCATATGGCCTCCCTGCCAGCACCACTCATGGGCATGGCACAGTCCCTCACATGGTCAGAGAGGAGCAGGATCCCGGAGCCCAGAATGCAGATAGGGTGGCTTGTTCCACGTTGGCATGCGCTGAAATGAAGAGATGTATGGAAATGGCACCTTCTCATCGGTGCCTAGTTCAGACTCACTGCACTTGTCTTTGTAGTTTTGGGAAACCCTTCTCCTCACCTTTCCAATAAAACTTCCACTTGCAGTACAACAAACTTTCTCATAGAGTCCTCAGGTACTGAAACAACGTAGTCTTAGGTCCTGCCTGTTTCAATTTTGTCTTCTCTCTTTCAGACAGAGGTGAGGCAACATCACTCTCCTCATGTATTTTAATCTATCTGATGCGTGTCTACAAAGGATTACACGTGGTCCTTTCAGAGGGGAAGCAGCAGCATCCCAGGGAGAGGAGGCTGAGGTTGTAATATGGTATGCTGGCTCCATACAGGATCTCAACTTCAGCAGTTAAGATGAGCAGATTTTTTTCTTCAGAAATGGACATTCAAAGAAAACTTTTCTTTGCACAGAAGCTGATGACATAAACCTCAGAGGCAGAGAGAGGAAAGCTAAGGTATTACCTGAAAAATCTCAGGAGTCAAGATAATGGCATTTCCAAATGTAAAAACAAAAAAACTGTCCTTTTTCAAGCCAAATCTTCAGATTCAGCTTTAAAAGCACTCTATCAGAGAAATCCAGCATTTTACTCTGTACTGGTTTAGAGGTAAACTGGCAGGAGAAAGGAACTCCACACAAAAGAGATTATGAGTCAGAGTTACAATTTTAATAACAATATTACAATAAATAC
>JAOXXN010000065.1:31422943-31433185 GCA_026770055.1 Myrmophylax atrothorax | reverse complement strand
AATAGAGGGGGTAGAATACATGGCTTTGATCACCCATACACAGAGATAACTGGTCCCATCTGCTGACCTAGGACATACTCAAAGACAATATTTTTCATAGAAATCTACAATTTAAAAAAAAAATGTTTAGAAATACAGAAGTAAAGAAATGTCCATCCTCTAGTCACTTGCAATATTCAATAGTCAGTTCAGGGATGAAATAATGCAGGAAATTTTTATGGTTTTAGCCTGTGAATTGAGATGTATCTTTGCTTTTGTAGCATGTTGATGATTTGTATTTTTTAAGCCTAGAAGCTCTCTCTCTGTCTAGACAAAGTCTGAGCTCACATCTAGCATTATGATATCTTGTGAGTTTAATTTTCACGTTATTCTGCAATGTACATATATATATAGCTGGAGAAGTGTGGGGGGGAAATAAATTTCAAAGCAAATTTAACACAATTCCATCAAGATTTATATAAAATACAAAATCATTGCAAGATCCATCAACTTGTATCTTCAAGGAATTCTGGGGAAGTTCTTTTCCCTGTTTCTGCTTGCAGTGCTCATGAGCTATTCTACAAAGTTCATACCTTACTGTGCCAAAAGGCTGCTGGAAAACATTTTTTTTACATGAAACAGACAGTCTGTCATTAAATACTTGTAGATGGCTGAACTCAGTGAGTTATGAATGCTCAGGGACATATAAACAATGCTACAACAAAAATTCATTCCATGATTTGAGTCAACAAAACAAATGAGTTCTAAGCACAATTTAATGAAGTCTGCAAGACAACATAGTTACACTTCTATCTCATTTAAATAGTCTTGTGGGAACATTGTACTTACACAATATTTTTAAAAGGTGGGGAATTCAGCAAGAATGATATATTTTTTGATGTTTTAGTGAAGATATAAGAGTTAATGTTACTCAAAACAGAGCTCAGACTAAAGAACAAATGTGAAGCCAGTAGAAAATACCATCAGTTCTTTTGGAGGCTAGATTTCAATATTTTTGCTTTTTCTCCCTCTTAATAATACCATCCCTCATTTCTGTAGATCCTGAGAGACCATTCTATTCCTGATCTTTAGTTCTGCAAGTGCTGGTGCAACTTATATTAGTAGGTCTAGGGTAAGGTTGACCAGCTGATAACTTTTTGATTGTAATTTTGACTTGTGCACCATGGAAGCTTTGCAGCAAGAAATGAAATTCACAGTGAATTTTTATACTGTTTGGTTGAGAAGAAAAGTAAAGAACTTGTGGGTTCTGTGCCATAATACAGCTAGGTTGCTTTGGGATAATCACATTGTGAGGATCTATCAGTGCTGGAGCAGAGTACACATCCTGGCCAGTCCTTCACATATTTAGCAACATGTTGCATTGCATAGGTGTTAAGTGCCCTATACTGATGCTAGTTTCTGAGCAGCTTTCCATTAGCTCAAAGTCTGATGAGATATTTACTATAAATTTGTAAATGTAAATAAAATATCCTTGCCACTCCCTAGGAAGGCAACATGACTCCAGCTCATGTGTGAGGAAGCTTAAAACAGGTTGGGAAATGTTGAATATTTGGGTTTGATTTAAAAAAAAAATATTTTGACATTTTTGAACTGATTTTTTTCCTAAACATATTGGTCTCTGAAAATGCCAATTTGGGATGAAAATAGTTTGGAAAATATCAGCCTTTTTCCCTAGGAAGGAAATTTCATCTGTCAACTCTCTGTATTATCCAAAACAAGTCAAGGGCAGAAATAAGTAGAAAACACATGTCCTAAATAGGTACCTCTCTGTCTATTGCTGAGCCCGAGGAGTTTAGCTCAAATGGGAACCATTTGGGTTGGGCTGCTTGCCCTTTTTTTAATGGCCTAATTTTGCAGCAGTAGCCATGACTATCATAACAATGAAAACAAAGAAAAACATGGAATTGGACTCAGAATTAGTACATTCTGTCTGCCCATTAGGGGGAAGTCCAACCCAAACCTTCACTTCCAAACACATGCTAAGTTTTCAGGAGGTTTGACTTGGGATTCATAGCTTCTGGCTCAAATTCATCTCTGCTACCAGCAATTATATCAGATCTGGTTATGAAAAACAACCTGCAGGCTTCCATATTTTTCTAGCATGTTTATATTCTACACCACCTTGGAGTTATTAAGTTACAAAGGAAAAGAAAGAAAGTGTCTTTAAACCAAATTCTTTGTCCTCATAATATTGGCAGCATCAGGGGCCTCTGAATTAGCTTTTGTAGTTTATCCCTGGTTTCTGACTTCCCTTCTCTTTGTGTGATCACTGACGGTTGTTAGTCAGGAGAAAACCTGCCTCGTCCTTTGAACATACTGGAAGCAGGATCTGCTGAGTGCTTCACTCCTATTCCCATTGCCAGGGCCTGCTTCGTGTTCTGCACTGGTTTCTCTATCAGCTGCTCTTGTCAATAGTTACAGCAGAGGACTTCTTCCCCACACACATACAGATATCTGCAATTCTTGATTATTAATGCAATAAATAGCAGCTAGAGGAATAAAAGTGGATGACTCATCATCCTGCCTGATCTTCCCTTACAGAAACACTTCTTCTGCCTATTAAGTAAAAAGAGAATATAAAAGAACACACAAAACAGGGTAGGTATGACACAACCTTATATGGGTCTCTGAAAGTAAACATGTTGATATCAAATTACCTCCTTAATAAAGGTTCAGGCTTTGATCTTGGACAAACACACCTTTGAAATTTCCCAATATTGCAGCTGATGATGAAGGGCAAGAGACTTTCTGCTCAGCAAGGAGTTTGCTCTCTCTCCTCTCTTCCACTCCTTCAAGGTCTTTTGCCAGGTAGTCTCACAGTTACTCTGCTGCTGTTAGATTAATCCTTTCATTTCCACCTGTTGGATCTCTTTTCTTTCTTCTCCTATTTGAAATAATATCTTTGAATAGGCCTGTCTTGTTTTACAATAGGATAAGCATTTGAACTGGGGAAATATTTTAGGCAGAAGACTATAGCTAAGAATCCTTATTTTCTGAAAGAAAAGTATTCTGGTTTTGGTGGTAACACCTGTAAGACAAGGGATCCTCCCCAAAATTAGGGAAAAATCCCCGCTGCCAACTCCACACATCACATTATTTTTCCCTTTGTAGTATGTTGTCTTTTAAACCAATAACTAAACATGAATATGCAGAAAACAAAAAAGTTAACCACAAACCTTACTAATGTACTCACCATGCTGGAAGTGAGGGACCCAGCACGGCCAAAATGCCAGGAAGTTGGAGGTGCATGTACCTAACTGAAGTCTCCAGCACAGTAGCCTGCAGCTGTCCAGGTATGATACACGTATGTAACAGCCTGGCACTGTCAGACTATTTCTATTTGTGGAAAGCTGTAGAAAGCAGGTTTATTACACGTGGGAAGAGTGTTGCTTTCAATGACAAATCTCGGTCATATGTGAGACTGTTCATAATTCAATATATACAATGTAGAGTTGAATGTGTTGAGGTCTTCAGAAAAAAGGCTGCTCTGCAGTGTTTCTGGATATACTTCTTGATACTCTTTTCTCCTCGTCTGTGCATGAATTATTTCTTTATTTTTTGAAGCTTGAAACTGGTGAACTACGCATGAGGGAGAGAGATGATGGACACAACCACAGCATATTCTTTTCCCTCTCAACTCTCTTCCTTTCAGAATAAAAAACAGTAAAGAAACTCTAAAAGGAACAGTGAGTGCTTGAGGTGCCAGGGAATAAAAAAACTGATTTTTCATTTAATTCATTTTCTACACAGAATTTGAAGAAAAAAAATATGGAAATAAAATGTTTGGAGGAAAGGCAAGTTCTTTTCAACTCTTGCAAAAAAATAGAGAAAAATGGAGCTTGAACTTCTTGCCTGGAAATGTCTCTTCTGTGAGGGATAAGATAAAATTTTAAGGGACAAATTTGAGTTGTGATGGATAACTTGTGGTTGTGACTTTTCAGCAGAGAGAAGGAAAGGACATTTTTCATTTCAGACTCATGGAAAAATCTCATGAAATAAGCAATAGAGTGGTAAACATGAACATGAAATGACTCAGGTTATTTAAAATGCAATGCAAAGCCTAAAAATGTGACCAGTGACAACTAGGCAGACAAACTATAAATATAAGTAGTCATGAGAAGCTAGCTTATCATAAATGGCTTTAGGAATCTGAGGGGGGAAAGGACATTAGAATTTTGAACCCAAGTGCTAAATAAATACTTGATACACTCACTGGGTTACATATTTCTGCTACTATTTTTATAAATTTCCTTCCCAGAAGAGTCTGTTCTGGACAAGAGGTCTGTCCTCCTGCGTAACTCAGGCCATACAGTTTCACCCAGCCATTTCTGAATCAACCCCCAAAACCTGCAGCTCAATCAGAGCCTGCTTTTCACAAGGGAAGGACCTCTTTCATAAAACTGGAGCTGATGATTAGCAGAACTGTGTCCAGTTGTGTTTGCTGTTAAGAACTTCTGTCCTATTTCCAATGTGGGCAAAATTTAAGGAATTTGTAGGCTTAAGAAAGGTTTTGAGGGGTTGTTGCAGTTTTCTTATTACAAATCTCACTATGGCACCTCAAGTAAAAGCAAAATGGTACCGCTGCTTCTTCTTCATAACAATACACTGCAGCATTCTCCAGTCAGGATTAGAATTATATTGGCCACCTATCTTAGAATTGATTTCACTTGTGTCTTGCCCCACACTCTTTGTCATTAGGAAGGCACTGACCTTGAACTGTTTAAGAAGTGAATGACTTTTCACTGTTATAGTCACAAATACAAGTTCCCACAAATATTAGTTACCTGTGCACTCTCTTCTTTGTCATTCAAGAACAACTTTTAATCCTAATCTTTCTTTTAGAGTCCTTCCAGTCTGGCATACCTGAATTTGTTTTATTCTGCCATCAGATTTAGGATGCTCATCAAATCCTTCTGCTTGCTCAGGTGGACTAAGCATTTTTCAGTTGGTAGTTTTACTAAGAACTGTTATATTGTAATTCTCCATGATTTCTAAAGCTCTATCTTCAAACTAAATTTCTGCTTTCATCCTGACTCAGTTAACTGGACGGTCTCAACTGATCTTGTCTCAACAACCTGCTTGGATGCCAGCAGCTGATATCTTGGAAGCTACAGTCCATTGCCTACTGGCATGGTCCTCTGATCTAGCAGTGCTTTGCCACCTATTTTACTTTTTAATGTTTGCATGGGGTAAATCCTCAAATTTCCATTGCCTGTTTTTCCCCCCTCATGCACAGCATTTGTATGAAATTTGGCTGTTTATTGCTATTACTACTACTACACTGTTACTGTTATTATTTTGAACAACATGCTGACAGCTTCTTTTCTAGTCCAAGAATAAACAACCCTATATCCTGTTCTCATTTGGAAAGGTATTTGTCCTATGTGATTCTGTATGCCAGACCAGGAGGATAATGGTGTGTATCTTTTGCCTCTTAGTGATGCCTGGTAAATGCTCACTTGAGAGAGTTTCTTTTCTCTTTTGCAGTTCTTCGTGCCATACATATGATTTTATGGCAAGGCTTTTCAGGTCAGAATTTATTTTGAGTACACTGAACTAAGAAGCCTTGCTGGTGAAAATTTGTTGAAACAGAAACACTAATACAAGATCATGTAATCTCTTTGAAACTGTGTAATTCTGTGGAATATTCTGTGGAATATCCACAAGACTGCCCATCAAGCAAACATACCAGGAGGGTATAGGCAATTTAAAATGTGTTAAAAATTCAAAGACACTCCTCTGGATGAAGTAGAAAATATATACAGAAAATATATATGTTAGCTAAATAGCAATTAAGAAATGTGGGACATGGTAATAGACTAAAAATAGCAGAGCAGTTATACTGTACAGTGGAATAAGAGACAACACTGATGGCCTTTTTCCTCAGCCCAAATTTATCATAAAAAACTGATAGATGTTGAAAGTTGGATCTGATGAAATGGGAAATTTTTATGAAATTTTATTTAATTGAGAGCAATTTGATATGTTTAAATAATGATTAATAGTTTCTGGCCTCAGAGAACATTTTCAGTTTTAATGTCACCTGAGCTAACTCAATGAAAAACACAGTAACCAGGACATTAGCTGACTTGGAACAATTCCCAGCATTATCCAATAAGGAAACCTCAAGTATTTAGAACACTAAGTAACTCAAAAGCAATTGTTGAATGTTCTGCTGGGTTTCACTTAATCCATAGTTGGACTTGTTCATCTCCATTTAGTGGAAATACATAGGGACCAAAAATAAGCAAGGGATGTCCTATGATTACCATGTTAATCTAAGAGATTTATTTTTATCCTGTTTTCACTCTCTTTCTCAGATATAAGCATAATCCTAGCTTAGACAGTAAGCACTTCAGTGAAAAGGCCTTTCTTTATCTTACAGCTTAGTATACGTTTTGTTACACATATTTGTGCTGGACATTACAGTAATCATGCATGAATACTCCTTGATAAAAGAAAATTAAATATAACAAAAGAAAACACTATTTCCTTTGCCTCTCTTCTCCCTCTTTATTTAAAATATTAATTGTTTATAATGCTGGTATTCCTTGGAACTCCTGGTCTTAGCCCTTGGGGCCACTATGTTAAGCACTAACAAACATGTAGCAAGAAGAAAATCTTTACCCCACAATTTAGGGTGAGGGAAAGTTCAGAAAAAGCCAATAAATCGGGATTTATTGCTTAAGAATAAGACAAATTATTCTTAAAACCTTATGTATTTTCGCTTTTTCATATTTTTCATTTAAATTATAGTTTTTTAATCCTTTGTGATAGAAGAAAAAGCTCAATGTTTAAGGTCACATTTCATCAAAGGCATTTGAATTATTTCTGGGCACCTTCACTGTGAAACTTCTATCTCGTTCTCATAGCATCTTTTACATATAACCTTTTGCTAAGTTTCTCTTGTGCTTCTTATTGAAACTAATAAACTCTCTTTATGAGCTATGCATAAGGAACACAGAGAAGGAAGTAGGTATTTACATTTTTATGAGTATTTTACAAAATTTTAGTATGCTGTGTAAATCCCCTGATTTTCCTTTAGCTAACATGTAAATGCTGCTGGATGCTTCTGCATATAAATGATGGCGTGAGGCAAATAGTGCCAGAACATACCTTGGAGGGAAATTAGTACTTATAGCATACCTTCCAATTTCAGAAGGCTCAGTCCATGCTGGAATACTTTATTTTCTCTTCTTGACATTTTGACCAGGATCACCTGTAACCCTCAGTGTTAGACCATTCTTAGGGTCCCCCATATTGGTCTATTCCACATATGCAACAAAATTCAAGATCCCAGGGACCTCATGACAATATAAACAAGGAGTCACAATTTATATATATGTACACTAGACTGAATGCAAATGCTAGTTGTTATTGAATACTCTAAGAAATAGTTAAATCCCTGGAAGCAGACCAAGGAAACGGGAGTGACCTTCAGCACAAATACCATTATTGCAGGGTAGGGAAAGAGCATAAAAAACAAGATAAGTCTCATACACAAACAAAACACCACTGGAAACAACACTGTATCTGAGATGGCAATGGATTAAAGAATGGCAGAGGGGACATATTTTGTCATTTGATTCCTTCTTTATTTGAAGTAATATGAATGCACTTTCAGAGTAGGCAAAACTTTTGGGAAGGAATGCAAGTGAGTGGTCAGTAATTGAAGAAAAGGGTGACAACACGTTTATAACGGGCTGCCAAAAATGCTTTGTTGATAAAGAGTTTTTCATGCACATTTGATATTTCTGCCTTCTGAAAAAAATTTACCTGTGACTCTGAATGCAAATGTCCAGTTTTCTGAGCTGAAAGAAGTCATAAATATACCTTTATGACTATTCAGAAATTTAGTGGAAGCTACAGTATTCCACAAACATGCAAGATGAAAGTGTAAAATCTATGCTTTTTTTTCTGATTTCATTTAAGCCAGACTCATAAAGATAAAGCATTTGAAAGAAGATAGAAGCTGCTGAATAACATGAATGATGATTTTAGTGAGTTTGCTGAGAAAAAATAAACTGTATTGCAGATCAATAATATTTCTATCAAAAGCTTAGCAAAAATAATAAAATGCTGAAATTTTTGGAATAAGTTCCACTTTATTTAAAGAATTTCCACTCTAATTAAAAAAAAATCAAACAAAAAACAAACAACAAGAAGAAAAAAACGACAAAAAATAAAATTACAAAGAAAAGGAAAAGGCCTTGGTGATGTAGCTACCAAATTTAGGCACTGAATTCCTGTGATTGCCTCATTGGGTTTCTCGGGTATCTATAACATGAGACATCAGCACAGGGGTGAGAACACTGTGTTCACATAAGGATGTTGTCCATATATGGCCGGCAATCCCAGCGGCTGCAGATGTCAGCCAGGCTCTGTGCGGGTGCAGCTCAGCCCTCGCTACAGAACTGGGATGGATAGAGCTGCCAAAGCTTGGCCAGGAACCTTCCTCCAGGAATGTCAGGAATGCCCTCAGCATTTATTCAGCAGGAAGCTATTGGCTAAAGGCACACGTCAGCAATTGCATAAGTTTCTTTAACAAAGCAAGTTGTGTCTCTTCAAAACAGAGATGTGCTTCTTAGTTACGTGGGTAGATGATGATTTGTTTTCGATTATATTAAATCCTCTAAACAAGAGATCAGCTTTCAAATATCTATTTTTGCTTGCTTCTTGCTTATAAACTAGTGTTGTCTTTTGACTCCACTGTAGCTGATAAGTATTTCTGAATTAATTTTGGTATATTTGAGTCACAATTTCTTCTTAGAGTCACCTATGTGGAATAGCAGATCAGAATGATAACAATTGATAGGTTTAAAGACCAAAATTTTACTGGCTTGCTGTTAAAAACAATCAAGAGAATAAATAATATATGTAAATGCACAGTGCTGGAGAGTCAATAGTGAAGGACTATAAATGTGCTTCTGAGACACAGTCATGATCTATTCAGAATATGAATATGATTTGACAGTGAAAAGAAACAAAAATATGTAACTTTGGATTTTTAAAAAAGTTTACACTGGTAAATCAATAGATTAAATTACCAAGAGATGTAAAATTCCAAGGTCACCCATAAATGGTTGCATTTAAAAGGTGCCCAAAGAAATACAAATAAATTTTCAGTTTCACAAAAGCACATTCCTCTGGCTTGCTCAGGACTCTTAGTATGAATGCTGAGCACTCCAGCCTAAAGACACTAGTCTCATTAACTTCAGTGTTATTAATCATGTATAAATTTAAAAACTTCCCTGAAGTCTCTGAAGATTTACCACCTTGCACATTCAAGCATTTGCAGTAGCTACAATGCAAATTGCAGTGTACAACCTAGGACACAGAGAGAACTGAAAAAACTATTGGCCAAAACAAGGTTTTCTATTCTTTTCCCGAGTTTGCATGATCCACAGAGGGATTTTATGACCATACTCAAAGGCAGCGGTTAGTGAGGCACACTCACATTGCTTCTTTCACTTCTCATTCGGCATAACACATCTTACCATGATGGGAGGCTTATATTCAATCTACATGTATTTTGTTGTCTGGTAAATAGATTCCCAAGCCTGAAAAGACAAGATTCTCCATGAAAACCCTGCATAGATACATCTTTAGTTATGCATTTAACAACTGGTATATGCACACAGGATAGCAGAGCACAGCTGTGCTCCCTGAAGTGTGTTCCTACTGCAACTGCCCATTGCAGACTATGATAATTTTGTTGCTTTACTCTCCATCTTTTAAGCTGGTGTCAAATTCAGGTGTTTCTTCCCTTGATTTCGAATCACACACCAAAAAACCAGCCCAAACCTACAAAAAAGTGTACCATCTCCTACTGAAGGTTCAAACATAACAAGACTTGCTATGATTGAGTTGGAATGGTTTAACTGGGATAGCAGTTTTCTTCAAATGACATGCAAATTTGTCGACTACCTTATTCTTCTTGTACTCTTTTTCTCCATCAGCTGCTCCTGACTTCTGATAAATATAGGTCAAATATTGATTCTGTATATTGGTAAGATGTGTTACCTTCTTTGCTATATACACAAAGGACAAAGAAAAGAGGGAATGCTGTTGCATCCACTCATATGTTAACTGCACGATTGCACAAGATGCCAGACAGTGTTTTTGTTGGGCTGCTTTGGCTACATGTTCATCCAGCTTGCACCCACCTGACATGTTGGCTCAGATATGTTGACAATACAGAAAAGAGAAGATAACAGATTCCAGCTGCTTCAGAGGTGCAGT
>JAOXXN010000065.1:31383749-31402914 GCA_026770055.1 Myrmophylax atrothorax | reverse complement strand
GGGGGCACGGGGGGGGCAGTATAAGCACAGGAGCTAATTAACACTTTCTGTTTGTGCCCCAGGTTCACTTCTCCTGCTGGTTTACTTTTAAACCAAAACACCATGAATATTGCAGAACAAGGTGAAGCAGCTATTTTTTCTTTTTTTTTTTATCTTGATTCTCACATGAAAAAAGCATACTGCACTTAACAAAAAGATGAGGTTGAGCAAAGCCAAGTGTCAAGTATTGTAACATTCATATCCAAATTAAGTCTCACTCCTCATCTTGCTTTTTACATCTGTTGAAATATGGTTTCTATTATGGTTTTGGAAGATTTCCATTTACTGTAAGTTTCAGATGGTATTGCTGAGGTCACTGTTTACTTTGAATAGCTCTTTGATAGGAAAAAAGAGAGCACAATGGAACATTCAGGAAGCATGGTATGTAATACATTATTAAATTAATCATATCAAAGTTGTATTGAGACATAACCTCTTTTTAGCCTTAGGACATGGCCTTAGGGGACAGTTATCCCACAACTTCACATGACAGCAGGTTCTCATGTAATTGGAACAAGCAATGCTGACTATTGATAGATTACAGCTATGTGAATTCTGCCTGCCCAAGCCACCTTGCACGGCTGTACAAACCAGAGAAGCAGACTGCAGAACAATAGGGTAAGGTGTACCACTCACACATACACCTTTTGGTAGGATATTTCTATGGCTAATACTTTGGTAGCAGAAGACTCGCTCCTCATATTAACTGGAAGTGGCTTCTCGTGCATTCCCTGATAGGCTACTGGGAACAGACTTGGATTATAGTCAAAAGCCTTATCTAGGTGTTAGTCATGATTAGACATTCTAGTCAAGGCTTCAGAATCAGTTTGTGGTTACATGCTGTTATTGAAGAGGCCACCATGCTGTTTCCATGCACCCAGCCCTAAATTTTAACGCTCCTCACTGGGAGCCCACCACAGCCAGACTGCTGTGGTGGGTCAGAAAGATAAATTCACTGATTTGTTAAAAATTTGACCTTTTTTTTTTCAGTTTTAGCTTACCATATGTGATTTTTTAATTTATTTTTGTGACAAAAATTCTTGAGAATATCAATTGCATGTAAGCAGAGTCCCAGTGATGTTGCCTGGTAACAACATGGAAAAAGTGTGAAGTACTGCCGTACTATATTGCTCCACTGAGGTACAGATATAAAAGGATTTTCATGCAGCAAGCATATTTCATACAACTTCTAACTAATTCATAAACTGTGAAGTGTACAATGAAGATCTTAATTTGAAGAATCACCTTTTAACTTTTGAGATAACCTGTCAGAGAGCTGATAAAATGGTCATACTTGACAATCAAACCATCACAAACAAAAATATCTTTTCTTCATGAAAATATTAATTTGGCTGAAGTGAGTTAATCTTCCAAGACAATGGCCTTTGAATTATGTGTAAATTATTATGTTGGGGGTGAAAAAGGATCAGTTAAAACTATTTTCTCTGTACAGTATATTCTTACTACATATTAATGCAGATTCAGGGGCATGGTTTTTGTTTGTTAAGAGGTATTTTATAATTGTTTAATTTGTTGCTTTTGCTTGATAGAATGTTTCATGTTTAACATAGACTGCATTTGTTCAATACTCTAAAAGAACTTTGTCTCTAACACTTCTTTCAAATGATGTTTACAAATATCCTGTTATCCTTTGTCATTTCTGTGCCAAAGTATTCCTGTCAATAAGGAAAGCATGCGTAAGTACTTATACCTCAGAAATTTTTCTAGTGATGCAGTCTTCTGGATAGCCTGTGGGGTACTGTGTTTGGCAATCCTTCATAAAAAATCATTCTGTTTCTTCATAGCAGTATGTTTTTGTTTGTAGCAAAACACAAACTGCTCAGTACTTCTGAAGAATTAAGGTTAGACCCCTACATGGTGAAAACCAGGCACACTCACTTCAAATAAGAAAATTTACTTTGGTATTTAACATAAATCATCAGTAATGTAAATGCAGAAACACGCTGTTAAACGTGTAGCCAAGAAAAGTATATTTAGAGGCAAATATTGAAGAAGGAACATAAATAAGACAAGGATATTTAAGAGAAAGCAAGACCATGAAGAAGCTCTGTGTATAAAACTGCACCATTTCTGGGAGACCACAGATCCCTAGGGATGTACAGATTCTTGAAGTGGTTTGAAAGGAAGGCTGATGGATCAGTTGGCATATACACAAGCACAGCTGCACTGTAGAGAGCTTTACAGGAAGTAAGATTATTTTTATAATTCAAAACTTCAAGATATGCATTTAAATTATAGGGAACTTCCGAAAAAAAATAAAAATAAAGAAGGGTTGTTTCTTTATTTCCTCCAAATAATATTATTAAATCCTGAATATGTGCTTGTTTATGTATGCATATACAGTCAGAAGAATATAGAGCTATGTACGTCTAGATGTAAAAGGAAATACAATCTTACGCACAAAGAAATATCACAAAAAGTTTTTAGAATAGTGAACTTGATGAGAAAAATTGCAAAAGAAAATGCATTTCAGGTGCCACAAATTCAGTTTTAAATCCTTTGCAAGCAATCGGTACCTTTAGCACAGATAAAGGAGCATATAGCTTCAAAAACTGTGCTGGTTTGGGCGTTTTTATTCATTTAAAATAATGTATGAAATCTAGCTGATTCTTGCTCTAACTTTCTCTGCTCTGCTCACAGGAGAGGAAGAAAACTGGCATACTTAAACATAAATTTGGCTGCATTAGTAGGAAATCTATCGTAGTCATAAATGGAAAGTATTCAAGCTAAAATGTCAGTAGTAGAAGATGACAGGAGTCAGTGTTAGAGGTCCAAATTTGAAATATTTACGCAAATATAATGTAACAGTGATGTGGAAAGCAAAAACATCCAAGTTTGCAGATAGCACTTAATTAGCAAGTAACTGCAAATAATGAAGGAATGTACAGTCAGAAATCAGAGACTGGAGAAAAAGTTTAAGTTGTCAGGTGAGAGTAGCTCTAATTATGATGGAGTTATGAAAAAGCAATGTGCAAAAATTTTTAATGTTAAAATTTTGTGAAAGCTTGATCCTTCAACAATTTTAGTAATAAATAAATATGTAGCTGTTGCTATTTGCTTTTTTACTGTCTTTTTTTTTTTTTTTGCAGAGACTTCAGACTTCTAAGGAGTGAGTCACACACGGAGCTGCAGTCATTCCACAGTCCCTTGCAGAGGCTTTGGCCCAGATACACTAAAACACTCAGCCATCTACAGGGATTTTGGCTAAATAGAGTCCCAAATCACTCCCTTCCACAAAAACAACCTATCAGTGAAGTTCCACACATTGCCTGACAGATTGCTTCTTTGCATGCTCAGCCAGGCCTCTGCTGGGGCAGTGGGTTGGTGGGGAGCTGCTCCTCTAGGTCTCACACAGACGCTGGGGCTCAGTCAGAACCAAGGAGACAGAAGTGTGTTATTCCATCTTCAACAGTTCAAAATCCCCAGTTTAGCTAGGTTCAAGGCTCATCCAAGACAAGTATAGAAATGGGTTTTTTACTGGTCCAAGGACATTTCTGAGATGATAGAAATGCTGCCTACTCCAACCTCCTTCTCAGAGCAGCCTTAGCTCACGTTAACTTGTTAGTCAAATCTTGAAAATCTGCAGGGACAGAGATTGCCACCTCTTCTCTGGGTACCTGTTCCAGGGCTGTGCTACTTACTTGGTTTTAAAAGTTATTCCTTCCAGTTGGTTTGAGCCTCTTGGGCTGCAGTTTATGCCAATTTTCTCTTCATACACTGAGTGACACTACTCTGACATTTCCTAACTTCCCTTCAGGCAGTTGCAGGTTGCATTTAGATCCCTTTCACTGATGGGCTAAGAAGCCCTTGCCTTGATAGGCTAAGAAGACCTGCCCAAGCAGGTCTTCTGCTGAAATTTTCCACCTTCCTGTGCAACAGGATAGGTTCTTCCTGAGTTCTCAAAGAGTTTTCTTTAAAAATCTGTCAGTTATCTTGGTCACTGTTTCCCCTCCTGGCATCATGCCACCTACCAAATCCCTGAATAAATCAAATTCTGCTCTCCTAGTCTGCTGCATCCCTTCCCAGCCTTCATACAGATCCTGCACTCAGTCATGTCATGTTTGCTACTGCCCAGGCTGCCCTTTCCTGTTACATTTATCATCAGTTCTTCCCTGTTTTGAGCAGCAGGGAAAGTGGAGCATGACACTAGTCAATCCTTCTAGAATTTGTAGTGGGAAATTATCAATTGTAATAAGCAGTCAGAATGTTGTCCCTAACATTTATATTTTTCAGTCTACCTCTTGTTTAGAACTTATGCTTCAGCCCAAATTCCTTCATCATCAGATCTGCCTTCAAGCCGGGTTTTACTTGCCCTCCAGCTGAGAAAGCCAGCTGGCTTACCAGGTAGGGAAAAATAGGCACTGCTTTACATCGGTTCTGACAGCAGAGATAATATTCTAGAAAATTTTCTTAGTGAATTTATGTCCAAATCAGAGCATGTCTACAGAAGGTGACACTGGTAGACCTGTCATTACCAGGCTTTAAAAATATTGACATTTCTAATATTTTAGCCATGAATGAGTATGTGAAAAAAAAATTCCATCCACTCCTTTTATTTATTACTGAATATTTGGAAAGAAAATTGTTTTGTCAAGGCTTGAAAACATCTGTCCTAAACTTACACATGGGTTGTAATGTCTTTCTACATTCTTCTTTCTTCTACATTCTTCTACTTTGCTTTTGTGAGAACCCACCTGGACTAATGCGTCCAGCTCTGCAGCTCCCAACATAAAGAAAGATATTGATCTGTTAGATTGAGTCCAGAGGAGGACCATGAAGATGGTCAGAGGGATGGAGGACCTCTTTTACAAAGTAAGATTGAGGGAGTTGGCGTTGTTGAGCCTGGAGAGACCTTACAGTAGCCTTCCAGTACTTACAGTGTTTTATAAGAGAGCTGGAGAGGGACTTTTCACAAGGGTATGCAGTGACGAGGCAATGGGGGATGGCTTTAAAAAAGAAAGGGGGCAGGTTTCGATTAAATATTAGGAATACATTTTTCACTGTGAGGTTGGTGGGGCATTGGACCAGCTTGCCCAGAGAAGTGGTGGTTGCCCAATCCTGGTAGGTGTTTAAGGGCCATCTGGATGGGGCTTTAAGCAACCTGGTCTAGTGGAAGGTGTCCCTGCCATGGCACGGGATTGGAAATAGGTGATCTTTAAGGTCCCTTCCAACCATTCTGTGATTCTATAACTGTTTTCCAATACAGCAAGTTTCTCCTTTGAAAAACACCACAAATACAATCCTATAATTGATAGTAGTTGCCCTGGTAGTAACTGTAAACAATACCTGACAATTTTCTGGGCAAATTACTCTCTGAACCAATTATCACAAGTTCACACACAATGCAGAATCTCATCCTATTTAGCTCACTCTGAGCTCTCACATCCAGACCATGTCCAAGTTTACTTCCATGTGCTACTACTAAGATAACCTTTCTTCTACATCTGCATAGCTGCAACTTTCACCCAGACTCTTTCAGCATGGTGACTTTGTTGTCTTTCTCCTGGTACTTGAAATATAGTAGTTACCCTACTTCAAAGATTATCCTCTCACCTGTCTATGTATCACCTACCTCTATGGTTTCCTCTGAAATTCCTACCTTTGGATCCTGGTTGTAATTTCTATTAATGACTGAACAGTGCTATGTTTCCAAATAAGCATATGCATGATTTTTTGACAAGGTTATCCTTTGAACTTGCAAGGGTCTCACATTTTCTTCTAGGCTCTTCTCAG
The DNA here is from genome assembly GCA_026770055.1 of Myrmophylax atrothorax. Lineage (NCBI taxonomy): Eukaryota > Metazoa > Chordata > Aves > Passeriformes > Thamnophilidae > Myrmophylax > Myrmophylax atrothorax. The sequence goes on along the minus strand of JAOXXN010000065.1, from coordinate 31,397,121 downwards.
ACACTATACTCAGAGTAAAGTTTGGCAGTTTATCTGTTTATGTACTTAGCCCCTTCCTTTACAGTTCACTCCCCTTTCTACAGGTATGCTGTTTTCTCACTCACAATTACATTCAAAACACTCTGCAGTTTATGTTTTCTTTTGTTTCGTGTTTACGTAGTATCCAGTATGACACTTTCATGACTTCATATATGAAGAACAGTGTAGAGCAAGTAGTTCATTTGTGTAAACAGAACATTTGTGACTATTTTATTTGCAATTTATAGATCAGTAGAGAAAGTGATAGTGATACTTGGATTGCCCTGGTTTAAAAAAAACCAGTGATTACATCGACTCTGAGAATGCAGCCTGTCCTTCAGAACCAGGCTGGCTACCCACACCAAATTAGAACAAGAATCACAGAATCACAGAATATGTTGAGTTGAAAGAGACCCATCAGGATCATCAAGTCCATCTCCTGGCCCTGAATGGGCCACAAGACTCACACCATGTGCCTGAGATCATTGTCCAAACATTTTTCAACTCAGACAGACTTAGTGCTGTGACCACTTCCCTGGGGAGCCTGTTCCAGTGCTCAACCACCCTGTGGGTGAAGAACCTTTTCCTGATACCCAGCCTAAACCTCGCCTGACACAACTTCATGCTGTTTCCTCGAGTTTTGTCACTGGTCATGAGAGTGAAGAGATCAGTACTTGCCCCTCTGCTTCCCCTCATGACGATGTTGTAGACTGCGATGAGGTCTCCCCTCAGTCTCCTCTTCTAGTCTTTTGGATCAGAAACTTGAAATTTTGGTGTGTTTTGTCCTGTTAAGGAGTACTTCAGTGGCTTTGATAGTTTTTATTTACAGATGGGTGAAACATCCTTTTTTTCTCCCATTTTATCTCCTCTTTCATTTTCAGCTGGTATGGAACCAGGCACATGTATGAACACTTGAAAATGCCACAGGACAAGAAAATTATTCCAAACTATCTCTGATTAAAGCACTTATTTGGAAAAAATAATCCTACCATTAAATCTATTTCTATATCTTAATCAGTCATATGGAAAAATATGAAACATTTCTGTTTCATATTTGAAATAAAAACCAATCTTCTGTTTACATTAATGACTAGCCACAGATATCTTCTTTCCCTAACTTCACAATGCTTGAATGAATACTTCTAATCTAAAAATATGTCCGTGACTTCTACTTAAAGATCAAGAAAATAAACAAATAAAAAACATTTCTGGTTTACTGTGTGTTTTTAATGATGGCTGAAACCAATCTGAAATTCACAAAATGTGGATGCCTGAGCAATAACTCCAGTAAAAGAGAAGGTGTGTAAAACTGAAGCTGTTTAGGAATCACCTTGAAGATAAACAGGCTGAATAATATCTTCCTTAGTAATAGTAGCTATTTTCCTGTTGATGGAACAATTGTGTTTTAGTTTGTATATTAGATTATTGGTTGAAATTATTTAGACTGATACAAGGTCCAAAAATTAGAGTTCTGCACTTGAGTTCAGACCGGTAAACAGAAAAAAGAACAAATGAAGAGGATTAGAGGTTAATAATAGAGTCCTATGGAGACATGAGCAGTATAAATTTCCTTGATAACAAATAAGTCTCTTTAGGGTCCTTGCCCTATGGCAGCAATAAGCTGGAGCTGTTTTTTAACTGCTCTAAATGTCACAAGTTGGACAAAATGCCCATTGGTCTCAGGCTATCAGTTATGTAATCTTTGCAACAAGGCAGAAGACTACATTAATAGACAACGGTTTGTGGAACAAAGTGTTTGCATTTTTTTACCTGAGGGGCTGTCCATTTGTGATACAGACTATATCCTATCGAATAAAATCACTCCTTGTCTTTCAAAAATAAACATATGTTTGCAGCTCTGATTAGGCTGACGATTTGATTACAATTACACATTTCCTTTTTTCCCCCTAGCAATGGTTAACTAAGAACTTTCCTGGATATGGAGGGAATTCATGAAAACCTTGCTATAGTATGGACCAACACAGCATTGAAATAAATTAAAATGTCAGATATGCCTTAAACAAATGCAAAAGAATCAAGAATATGAACATTTTTCATTCTTACCCAGATATTGAAATCTTTTCTGATGTCTGTACTAGGTGGACAGTTTGAGAATAAAATTGCTGAAGAAACAATTGCAAAACAGTATTCTGTAATGTAGCACTGAAGCTTGCCAGAATGACAAAATAATTAGCTCAGTTTATCTTATTGTTGTCTTCTGTGTAATGAAACTGCTAATCATGACTATTGATTAACATAAGGAGTCTCTTTCTTTCATGAAATTTTAAAATTAAATTTACAGTGATAGTTTTAGAGTACAAACAAAAATTTCAAACTAAATTCTGAAGCCCTGATATGGAGCAGGTCATCAACAATGTATCATTAATTCCAATAGAAATTTAACTTAGTATTGTGGAACAAGTGACATTTCATGGCCAACAGGGAGGTCACTACATTTTTCCACCCTGAAAGATTTTCTTTGTACAGAATTTCTGCCTTTTCTCAACCTTTTATTCATCCTTCCTATCACATACACTCTTCATTTCCTTTCTACAGACAATATTTTGTCCAAGACCAATGGCTTTTATAAATCAGGTTTTGTATCCAGGCTATGCATCCTTTTTAGCAGGTTGTATTTACATGTAGGAGTACACTCTTTTGCAAAAGCAAAAGAGATTTTAAAGTTTGGGACAAAATTCTGTAAGTTTCTATGCATCCAAACGGGAAAAAACATGTAGATTCAAAGTTAGTTTCATTTCACACACCTTTAAAAGTCTAAAAATAAGGGCCACAGTCTCAACTAGTCACATGAACCCAGGGGGGACCACCGTAAACCCTCGGAGATTTTTTAAGCACTTGATCTTTGGAGCTCTAGAAAGCACTAAAAATATTATCCCTCATTTAATGGATGTACCTCAGGTAGCTGAAGTTAGATGAGATGAATCCCAACACAGCAGTCCAAGATCCACTGTTCAAAGCACCCAATGATAACACAACTCCAGATTCCTGCTTTATAAACTGCTCAGTCTTTGCAGCAGATCAAGATACATTCAGATCCATTATTGTCCAAAAATCAGCCATAGTTAAAAACATGGGCCACACAGATTTATTTGTATCTGGCCAATATGAAAGTAGCTGGGGAAATTCCAAGCATAAACTCTCATGTTTATTTCTGCTTTCAAGGATACTATATTTGTATTTTTTAAAAAAACTTCGGTTAGCATAAAGGTAACATAGTTTTAAGTTATCCCATCATTTTTGCTCTGTGGACCAGCTGGTCAGTCATATCAGAAATTTGTTTACTAAGCATTGTTAACAGTTAAATGTTTTTGAACCTCACATGCTATGATATTTATATTACACTGTTTGATGCTTTACATCCTGCTGCAAACATTCCCTTCAAACACAAATCAGAAGCCATTAGTGAAGGATTCTTATGCCACACAAAGGCATCTCCATATATAGAGAATTGGATGATATGATCAACTTCTCAGAGACAGGGCCTGTGTCTGTTAAACAACTTTTCCTCAGATCTTATTTTATGATACCTTGGAACCAAGTTCTCCCCTTTATGTTTATATTTGTGCAACTGTCTGGAAGATAGTACAGATGAACGACTGCTTCTTAACTCAGCAACTCTTTCTGTCTCTGTTTCCCTCTTTTGCCTCCTGACAGTCTGATGGTGACAAACATTTAACCTTGCAGTTCACAGATAGCTAAGACTTGCCCTCACATGACCCAGGTGAACAATATTAAGGTCCCATTTTCAATACTTTGTCCTGCTCAACCCAGACACAATGAGAACTAACTTGGCAGTGTTTAAAACCACTTTGAAAACTGTTCAGTGTCTGAGGGATGTTAATAGCAGAACAGCTGTTTTCAAGAATTTCACACTTTGTGTTTCTTGTATTAAGAATTTTACTAATTCCTCCCTCATTGTTTGCTCTCATATGACATAAGACATAAACTGATCTACTGACCTCAAAAATGTGTTTTTCTTGCAAAAGGGGCAATTTCTTATAAGTAAAACAGTATTTAGTTAAAAGTACTAAGGAGTTTTGTTTTGTTTTCTGCATAAGGACCTAATCTGGTTTTTCAAGTTTTTACTAACACATGCTTTGAGCAGGAGTTTGGACCTACCTCTTCCATAAGTGTTGCTGAATTAACAGTTGGTTTAGACTCTTTTCTGTTCAGTACAGCACAGGCTGACAAGGAACCGATTTTAGCAGTCAAATGGCACTAGCCCTGACTTAGTTTTCAGTCCATTTCAAACCTGCTGTCCATAGAAGTGGTTTATAAATCATTTCTCTCAGACTTCTAAATTTATGTATCCAATATGAGTCCTTTCCATTGTAATGAAGTCCCTGCTTCACCAGAACAAGGCACTGCTGTAGCCTAGATAAATGCCTTTCACTTTAAGGAAAAAAGATTTGAAACATTTACTTAGCTTTTGTCTTTGAAAACAAGATTAACCTGGAGTTCCAGTCCAGGATTGCACTTTCTGTCATGAGTGAGAAAATAAATTCTGATGTATTGCCACTCAAACAGGTTATGATGTGAACATAATATAAATCAGAGGGAAAGTCTACCAGCCCACAGGATTCCTGCCTTCAAGTTCTGTTTATGTCCTTTGGCATTCAACCTCCAGTCCAAAAAGTTAGACCTCCACAGGACTCAACACCAATCCAATTGCCCCACAGTCCTATTTTCCTATATCATAGATCCTGTGATCGCCTTTTTCCTCCTTACAGACAGATGCTCTGAGTCTCATTCTGGTCCACCCAGCTCCTTGTCCTAACTCACTCCTCCTGCAATCACCTCTGGCCATCTTTGTAATGGAAACAGAGAGCTTTGTGCTTTGCATGGTTTAAGCAAAGACATTGGGAGTGCACAGTGCTAAGGTCTCACCACATGCACTTTTGAAGTCCCTGACTTCATCTGCTGCTGCTGCAAAAAAAATGCCAGCTCACTATAAGCTGATATCTTGATCAGTACACATAGCAGTCTTTCAGAGCTGTGACTTCAGAAGCCTCATAATCCTCTACTCGGCATCTGCAGACTGAGGCTTTTTATTTCTTCATCTTTGTTTTCTCTTTAAAAAGTCTTAAGTTATTCAAGGTGCAGTTCCATATAAACAACAAAGAGCACAGGTTGGACACCTCAGTCACCCCTGCCAAATTTTATATTTCCGTTTCAAATCATTAAAATTTCAAACTAAAGAGGCAATCATGATATTTTGATATGGCCAGAATGAAGTATTTTCTCCTGTTTTAGTTCTTGGAAATAGTAATTTTGACTGAAATTTTCCTGAAGGATTCAGCCTGAGGCAGATTAACCAGTATGCAAAATTTCAGGCCAAATATTTAAAGTTTGGCAATGATGTGAGCAACAGAAAAATTGTTTTGTAATGGAACTTGTGGACAAATTTAATAGATGTTGCCACTACTCCAATTGACAACACATACAGAAGTTACTTAAAATTTTACAAATTTTCTGGAAATCACTAACTTTTTCCTGCCCCCTTGGTAAAAAAAATCTTGGTAAAAAAAATTCTGGAGTTGCAGTGTTCATGAATACTCCAAGCGGCTGCTGAACACAACTAAATACATCATTGGAAGTGTGAGTTTCAAGGAAGAAGGACAAGGATGTCTTATTGGAATGAGCAGGTGAGGGACTGGGCATGTGCAAATGCATATATTCACAAGACCAGCCATGTCCTTTACACTGTGACAAACAATTCCTTATATGAAGAAATTGATTTTGATGCAATTCCAGAAGCTGTAAAGGTTTTAATGTTACTGCCAGAGACAGCTGAACTAGAGCTAGCACTGAACATTGTTTACATTCATGTGAAGATGCAAGTGAGAACTTCCATCCTATTTCAAGACGTACTTGTATAAATATAATTTTAATATTAACAGCACTAGTTCTCAAATTACGACTTTTATTCATACATACTTACATGTGTGCACACACCCACTAAACAGGGCCTTTATACTCGTATCATTTTGCATTACAGATTCAATAAGATCTTTTTATAAGATCACTCAGCTCATCAAACAGAAGAGTTTATTCAGGCTTAATGTAATACTTTTTTTTATGAAGTCATTGAAATGGAATTTTCTTGATTAACTTGTTACATTAGTGCTTTATTTAGTATGAATTGTAGTCCTTGTACATATTTTCAGCACTTGTCAGCAAACTGATTGACTAATACTTCTACTTTGAGAGACTTTCAGGCATCTTTAAATTGTGCAATATAAAGTCAATGCAGTGAAGCTAACTAGAATAATTTTTGATTCCTTGAAAAAGAAATCTGTGATTTATGACCAAAGCCTATGCTTGCATATGGACTATTCCAGTTGTGACCTTTGATCAGAAAAAGCAAGCTGTACTGATGAGAAGACTGTTTTCTCTCCCTGTTCAGAAACTTCTTGTCTCCTCTTCCATGGCTTCTGGTCCACTGATGTCACAATCCCTCATGCAACAGCAACTGAACTGAGAAACAGTTTGGTTTGCACAGGTCAAATGGTCTTGAGACAAAGAAAGTTTTTACTTACTGAGCACATGTAGTGACACTTTGGATGAATTTATTCAGTGTGTTCACTAGTGGTTCATGAAGCTAGCCAGTAATGAATAAAGTTATTTTATGCATTATTTTCTACACTTAAAATTAGTTAAAATTATAAAGTGGCTAAAGTTTATCACTATCCACAGAGAGGGAGTTCAGGTGTTTCAAAATAACAGTTGTTAAATAACAGGACAGAATAGGCAGCAGAATCCACACTCTGGGCATGGTTTTGTACTGTATCCAAGACTGTGAACAACTAAACCATTTCAGTTTCCATTCCCACACCCCCTTTTCCCCTGTAGAGTAACTTTAACCCATGCTCTGCTAATGCCTCCCAGCTGGAACTGTTCTCACAGCCTCAAGAAACAGAGCTATGCTTGAAGAATGCCCAGCAGCACTGTGCCTACCCACGCTGGTAGCACCTGACTCAGATCCACCGCCAAGGCTTGAGTCAGTGTTGTATCATTTTAAAAAGAAACAGATCTTTAAACTGGAATTGCTACTGGGAATCAGCTTGTGCTTGTTAAAAATGTTAGGAGTTTTGTCGTTTAGTCCACAGAAACAATATGTCATAAACTCCTTGAGCTGAAGGGAAATGCTGAGGTATCCACAAAGGGTCAAAAAGGATCAGAAAAATACAATATGCTTTGAAGTTTAACTGACTCTTGTTTATAGAGAAAACAATGAAGAGTGGTCACATGAACCTCACCCGGGGAACACTTTTCCATCTACGGTTTCAGAAAATAGGAAATGGAGTCTAGACAAGAGACCAGAGACCAGAAGCTGAAGTAGATGAAGAAATATTAACAATGCATGATCTTACTTATCACACACTTAAAAGACCTAGTTTGTTGGCATAAACACAAAAGCAAGAGTGGATAGCATTGCAGGCTGATTGAGAGGTTCCAGTGGGTCTCTCACATCACATACATGCTCAAGAACCTTCCAGCAGAGAATAGTGTGTGTACTGGAAGAGCATTGTAACAGAGCGAGAGACAGCTACAGGAGAGTCCAGCACCTATTCTGTTTTATTCTATAAATCAACAGCTTTAGTCCTGCAGAGGCAAGAAAACCAGTCCCTCAAAAGAATTGCATGACTAAACCTATCCTGCTCTTTCCAAGAAGATGAACCTTTACAATGACGATTTTACAGTCTGTAGATAATTTGATGTAGTAAGTTTGGCTCTCATAAAAACTTTTACTCCACTTTCAAGAGGACTGATTATTGAAATTATTGACTAGATTATTGAAATTATTGAAAATGGAAATTAGGGTATATCTGCATTACATAAAGCAGTGTCACATTTGAGACATCCAAATTATGTCCAACCACCATGCACAGTGCACTGACAGCCTCAGCCCTCAAAGAATGGCAGCTTTCCGGTCATACAGACTCTGATTCTTGGTCTAGCAGATCTCTAGGGCAAGGAACCTCAGAGCAGTAGCATTATGTCATGAGGAAATCTACTTTTGTCTATTCTCTCCCCATTAATTTAATGATGAATGAATTTGCAAAATTTACATTAAATTGTAGCATAAACAGATTTTGTCAAGGTACTTTAGAAATTATAAAAACAAATTAAGACAGTGCTGGGCAAGGAAATACCAGATAGGAGAGGATCAGGAGCTAAATGAGTGAACTTGAAAGGCTTCTCCATGCAAAGAGCTTACTGTGGTCTTGAAAGAATATGTCTTGGCTTGGAGAAAGTAGAATTGTATTTCCAAAAATGTAGTACCTGTATCTATGACATGAAAGCCTAGTTATTTTGGCAGAAGAATATTTTTTTAAATTTTCAGTTTACTGTCAATAGCTCTGTGATCTCAATACTGTTGCTAACTGCTAGATGCACAACTTGCAAACAAAATTTCCACTGACTACCATTCTTGTAGACACTTTTATTGAAGCAACTCAGTATTGAAATCCACTTTTGAGGCTTGTGAGAGTGCTGGGTATAATCTTTTCTGTGTAGATCCGAAAAGCCAATCTAAATCCAGTGCTATACACTGCATATCAGAGGTTGGCTGCTGTAATTACATAGAAATAGAAAAAATAGAAAGGGGCAGTTTCCAAAGGTTAGCATCAAACAGTACTTGTCTTCTCTGAGAAAAGGATGCTATGTAGCAACACAGCCTCTGAGTCATCAGTAGAAGAACACTGTCTTCTGCCTTGTCTTCTAAAAAAATTATTCCTCAATGATTTCTAAGTGTCTAAAATTAGCATCCTAATTTAACATTGATAGTTCTCTTGCAAACAAGGAAAGACAACTTATTAATCATGTGCTTTCTTTAGTTTATTTCATTGTCACAACCAGTGAGAGCCTAGTGAAAGGGCTGTTTGTATTGGATCTAACTTTTAATCTCTGCAGAAGTCTGTAAAAGCAAAGTCCCTGAAGCACCATGAATTCTTGGCAGCTGTATGCTCTTTTAAAGTGTTGAATATGATGGACTTAGTCTCATGGTTCAGTCTGCTAATATTTGCATAAGAAATAAAAAATGAATCTACATCTGATTATAGTGAATGCATTTCTGAGAAACTGAGAGGGAAAACATGCAGAGAGAAAAGAAACTCCAGATTGAGTTTTCTGCTCTGAATTGGTGTAATGGAAAATTTTATTCCCCAGTCACCTTCTTGACTCCTATTTATTACACAACATCCTCCTGCTTTCCAGTTCAGGCTTTCATGTTTTTGCTGAACGATTTCTTAGATACTATAGGCCAAAAATTTAAATCTGCTTTTTTTTATCATCTAGCCAAGTTCAGGCCAGACACTCAGCTGGATAAAACCATAAACTCTCAGAAGAGTCAGTATTACAGGAATTGCACTTCCCTTGTCTGCCTACTGATTAGTAAACTGACACATCTTTAACCATGTTCAAATCTTCTATTTTCTAGCAATGAAACATCAGAAATCCATTTCCCCAGGTTTTGCTCCTGAACATTGGATGTCTCATAAACACTGAATGTCTGCTCTTTGCTTGAGACAATATTTTCTCAAGCTACATTATTCCTGGATAAAATTGAATCACTTTTTCCAGGGCAGTTGAAGGCATTCAATACTTATGAATATCGTATTCAGTAGGAGTAGGAGTCATGGGAAGAAGGGCTTCAGGATCTGGCTGAGCACTACAGAAGACGCTGCATCACTTAAACATTTTCATTTACAAGCTGATAGACATGTTCCTTTTCTGAGATTTCAAAAAGATCTAAAAGTTAAGAGTGTAAGGCTTAGCTCAACTGTCTTTATTTCTTAATCCAGTCATTGTTATAAAAAATTTTCTGTACACTAAAGAGAGAAAAGGTGTGAATACAAGGAGCTTCTTGGGACATTGGAGATTAAAGGGAAATTAAAAGGAGCTGACATCTTCCATGACGGACTGTTATCTTACTTATTTTTATGTGTGGGGGACCAGCATTGGCATTAATCAAAAATCGTGTGTGACACCAACGTAAATAAGATATCCATTTACTAAAGAGGTTCAAGGAGAGCATTTGCTGTAATTTGTGTCTCTGTGTGTGTGCGTGTGTGTGTGTGTGTGTGCGTGTGTGTGTGAAGACATGTAACATCCAATAAAGGTGTTAATAAAATAAAACTGGAAAGGATCAATGAATCTATAGATTTTAGAGAGCAGGAATCATATGCGTATAGTAACTATACTGCTTGGTTCTCTTTTCTGTGATGTTAACCCAGTGATTGTGAAAAGGCTAAGACAGTGTCATTTTCTTCAGTTAGGAAGAAGGTCATTCAGCTCCTTCTCCAGCAGTACTGTTACCAGATTACTTAAAAACTACCCAGCATACAGGCATGTCTACTACAGCAGAGTCAACATTCAAAACAAAGCCCAACAATCTATGAAAACTGCCATGAAAATTTCTGATGAGGAGAGAATTAAAAACTCTTGAATATTTTACCAAATGCTTTGATTCTAAACATCAGCAGTTGCACAAGTGTTCTTCATTCACTCCAGGGAGGGAGACAGTAGGGCAGAAATAGCTCTAAGAATTGCTAGTGAAATATCAGCTGCTCAGAAGTCAATGGGAAAATCCTACAAAATTTCAGTGGGAGCAGAATTTCTTCCAGAAGTTTTGAGGGTTGATTAGGTGAACAGCCTTATCAGGGTATTTCTTTGAAGACTAATCTGTCTTTACTGTTCTAGTGTTTAGAGCTCAGAAGCAGTTTTCCTGCTGACTCAGACTGTTTGATGTTGAGGTTGTCTAAGGTAAAACCACTCCTAGTTCCAGCTAAAGTATTTTTTGCTTTGCAGCTCAGATTGGTGTCAAAGAAATACAATAATCTTTCTTCTATGCAAACGTTTCTCATGCTTGAGAATGCCCCACCAAGAAATATTAAAGGGGCTCAGCTACAAAAGGTCTGGATTTTATTCTTGGTTTCGGCATCAGCTGGCACAATGGGGTTTAGGGAGTAGTGTAATACAAGTTATAAAAACTAATTATAAGACCGTAGTACAGTTGGAAAGGTGTTTGTTGCTTTTGTAGGCAAAGAAATGTAATAACACCCTCCACAATTTGCAATCTCCAGCTCCCCATCCTAATGAAACACCTTCTGTATGGGTGGACATTTAAAAACACTTAATGATGACTTTGTTAAAAGCCACAATAAAATAGATCGTTAGCTCCATAAATACTGTCCTTCTTGAAGGTGAAGATTTTCTCTGCTGTAGGATTCCTGAGAGCCAGAATTTGATTTGTAGGGACAAGCCTGGACATGCTTACTGAAGCATTATATTTTACTGTTCTGATAAAGAACAGCATCTTCCCTTATCTAAGAAACATGTTTACAAAGAAGACACCTCCCCAGTTTCAAGACATATGTGCCATCAGCCACAGTGAGGTGATAGATCCTGCTCCAGAGTAGCACAGGGAAATATTTCAGCCTAGCTGTATAGCTGTCCATCTACTCTGCATTCTGTACCGAATCAGCATCACAAAGGCTATGCTGTCTAAAGCTTTGTGCTGACAACATTTTCCACAGAAATAAAGGCTTTACTTCTGCCCACTTTAGGTTGAACAGAAACTAAAAATGTTTGGAAAACAGACCTGTTACTTTGTCTGTTTTCCCATTCTTTAGAAGACCTATGAGAGAAAGCAAACTTTTAAGTGAGGGGGGGAAAAACCTGCTTGTAACATGTAATTTGTTCCTTATAAGTAAATATTAATGTATGCTAAATTATTGTTTAGTGAAATCTGGTGCACCCCCATTATATACATGCTTTCATTGTTATCTTGAAAGAAAATTTTTAAAAAGAAGAGAAAAAAGGGAAAAAAAATCTTTTCAGTTTAGAGTTGAAACCATAACAATATTCTATTTCAGCATGACTAGCACAAGTTCTACAGTACCATATTACACATTCTGAATGCAAGTTTTTTGCTTTAGTTTTTCCACAACTGGAAAGAACTAGGAATAGGCATTTACTGCACATTTATTTTAGAGCTGATATTCAAAAGTGTTTAAAATTTCACCTACAAATTATACTTATGCATTCAGTTGTCTGTGAAAGCTCTACCTACGCCTATAGGAAGCTCCTATATAAATCAATTTTTTAATGATATCAGTGTACCCGAAGACTAGCAGGAAGGGGGAAATACAGTAAATAACTGTTTTGATCAAATGAATTGGTCAATTAACATTAAATAATGTTGAAACTGTGATTCTTGTCAGTATATAGTACCAGAACGCTGCTTCAGGCAACAGGAGACACTCTTTTTCGCTATTATTGCAAGGGACAGGTTCAAGGGCAGAATGTGCCTAACCCACTTTCTGATACCCTAAAAGGAATAAGATTAATAGAAATACTCAAGGGCATGCTAGCAGAATCCCTCTGTATTTCATCACCAGTTCATCTCTATTGCTCATGTAGAGTAGAAATTTTACATGTAGTCAGTCTGAAATGTATCTAGAGAAGAACAGTGATGGTCATTACTGAACTGGCTGGTATTAGCGCCATAGTACATCCACTTACCCACTGCCTTTTGTAGTAGTTACTTTTTTTTCCTAAGTTTAACTGCTTGGAAAAGTAGTTGACTGAGCAGGGAGTAAGACACAACACAAAGCTCTCTGTCCTTCTGTCCTTAACAGAAACACAGAGTTATATCTTTCTGATTATAAAGGGAATTTGAGGGAGAGCCAGCTCTCTTCATCTCTTATGAATGAAACTTTCCTGAAGGCTGATAAAAATGTTGAACCCACATGAAAGAAGCTACCATAACCTGAAACACAAACACTTCTGTCTTTCACTATGAGCAGACCTATGAGGATATTGGCCTATGAGGTCATAAAAGAAGAACTCTGAAAACAGGCTGACTCACAGTCTTTCCTGTTTCCTGCCTCTGAGCTCTCTTACTGAAAGATATATGGAGAGCATCAAGGAAACCAGCTAGGGGGACCCATTGTTGACAAATAGGGAAGAGTTGGTATGAAAGTTTGTGAAGTCATTGGCTGCAGTGACAATGGCATGGTGGAGCTTAAAAACCTGAAGGAAATGAGGACAGCAAGTAGCAGAATAATGACCCCAGGTTCCACAATACCTGATTTCAGCTTATTCAGGGTTTTCTGAAGAGCAAAAGGGCCTAGAAAAAGTGGCTGGCTTTAAAAGACAATCTCTGGAAAGCACAAGAGCAGCTCATGCCATTGTGCAAGACTCCAGGCAGGTATGTTAGGAGTGAATGAAGACTCAGCTAAATGGTGAACCCTTGACTGAGCACTGATTTTGGTATATGTAAAAGGGTAATTCTAACAGGGCTATATAATAGACAATCTCCCATAGT
>JAOXXN010000065.1:31348802-31375394 GCA_026770055.1 Myrmophylax atrothorax | reverse complement strand
AAGAAAGGCCCAAATCAGCAACAAAGATGTTATAGGAAGATATAATACAACAATTTCATTGATGTAGGAATTAAAAGAAAAGAGAGACTTAAGTAAAGTGAGTTTGTACATACACCATATCTCCAGCCTTCATTCATCTTACCCTGATGGGAGACAAAAATAAAGAAAAAACCCAAACTGTTCAAGATGAAATAAAATAAGTGCTTAGCAACTGCAGTTATGTGCAGTTGTGTTGGCTGGCTGGAAGTAACCCTATGAATTAGATAAGGGCACATTTACACTGTAAAAGCCTCTATTCAGTGCAAAAGAATGCAATAGGGAGCTTCTGTCTGAAGCCAAAAAGTTAATGTGTAAAGCTTTTTGAATTCGAAGAGTCCTCTGTTACAAATGGAATCTGCAAAGTGCATGAGACAAGCGTCTTAAATTCTTGAGGTATCCAAAAGATCATTCTACACAACAGTGATGTTACAGCATCAATAAGAGTCTGTGATGAACTGGAAAGCCATCAGGTTGACTCAGCACCAATGTCATTCTATCTTAGATGTACTATCTCCTGGACTAGAGAAAAACTTTTGAGGTAAATCAACTGGGGATTGTCTCAAATAACCTTTTTCTTTTTTTTTACCTCCTTGTTATATCTACTTGAAACATGAGCTCAGTGTACTCCTGAAGTTACAAAAGGTCTTGAAGAATTGAGTAGAGATGAAGGATTACACTTTATACACAGCTGCCACATAAAACCATGGTGAAGGTTGTCACACACCTATAACCATCCAACAAAATTGCTTCAAAATGAAAGGGTTGCAAATGTCAATGCATTTCATCTTCAGGATTTTGTCACTGGGTGCACTGTTCAGGGATTTGTTACGCAGTATTTGACATACTTCTCCATCCTCTCATTTCAAGAGGGGAATGATGCCTGCCTGTGCCTGCCCTGAGTCCTTTGATTCAGATCTCATTCAGGATCATGAGTCCAATATCCATATAAAAGTCCACCAAGTGAATCCATTTCTCTCTAATTTAGAGAGAAGCACATTGTAAGGGACCACATCAAAGGCTTTACAGAAGTCCAGCTAAATGAACCTGTAACCCTTCCCTTGTCCACTGATGGAGTCACGTCACTGTAAAAGGCCAGTGGTTTGGTCAGGCAGGATTTACCCCTGGTGAAGCTGTGCTGGCTGTCACATATCACCTCCCTGTCCTCACTGTGCCTTAGCAAAACCTCCTGGAGGATCTGTTCCATGATCTTCCCGGGCACAGAAGTAAGGCTGACTGGTCAGTATATTGCAGTCTTCCTTTCTACCCTTTCTAAAGATGCGTGCAAGGTTTACCCTTTTCCAGTCACCTGGGACTTCACCTGACTGCCACAACTGTTCAAATATCATGGAGAATGGCTTGACAACTACAGCAGCCAATTCCATCAGCACTCTGAGATACATCTCATCAGGTCCCATAGACTTATGTACATTCAGGTTCCTCAGATTGTCATGAACCTGATATTTACTTACAGAGGGAAACACTGCTCCCCCAGTCTCCATCCTGATGTCCATCCATTTGAGAGGTTTGGGAAGAGAGGTTGTCATTGAAGACTGAGGAAAATAAAGCTGTTGAATACATCAGCCTACTCCTAATGTGTTTTCCAGCATTGTTTATTGTGGAGGGGGACACCTTCAACCTTCTTTAACTGGTTTACATATCTGTGGAAGCCCTTCCTGTTATTTTTTGCATCTCTTGCCTGGTTGCCTGGTTCAATCCCAGCTTCACTTTGGCCTTTCTTACCCTAACCAAACTCCAGGTTACCTGTCCTTATTTCCACTGACTGCACATTTGCTTCTTGCCCTTCAGCTTGACCATCTGCTTCCTACTCAGACATGCCAGTCTCTTGCCTTCCTTCCCAATTTATTTCTCCTGCAGATTGCTAGCTCTTGCACTCTATGGAAGGCTTCCTTAAAGGTCTTGCAGCTATGTTACACTCCCTAGTCCCCAGGGACAGTCTTCCAGGGCGTCCCACCATTTCCCTGAGGAGCTGGAAGTCTGGTTTACTAGAGTTCGAGGGCTTAGCTTTACTCCCTTACCTGACCCATATTCCTCAGGACTGTTAACTCCACTGGTGTGTGACCACTGCAGCCCAGGCTGCCTCCAATCTCGACATCCAAAATCAGATTACTTGTATGGGCCATCAGTGGATCTAGTATCACATTCCCTCTTGTGACAGTGCCTATTACGTGACTCAAGAAGTTATCCTCCATTCACTCCAGGAGTATCCTGGATTGCCTACAGTTTGCTGTGACACTTTCCCAGCAGATGTTGGAGTGGTTCAAGTACCCCACCAGGACAAAAGACTGTGAGCACAATGCCACCTGTAGCTGGAGCAAGAAGGCTTCATCAATAGGCTCCCCTTGATCAGGCCACCATCATTTTATGCACAGTATTATAGCCAAGTTTTTTACTGACTGGAAAAACAAGCAGTGTAAGTGCATTTGAACAAGTGTTTATGGAAAATACCTCTAAATGTAAAAATGTGCCTTCAGAATTAAAACCTGGTTTTAAGAATTTAATGGTTTGAGACAAGTTGGAGGGGTGGAGACCTCAGTCAGAAGTCTCCTCCCTTGGATTCATTACCCCTGGTTTCTGCAATATATAGTGAGACACCAAACACATCCAGATGTAAATGTAAAAAACCCTCCTTATCAAGAAGAAACGCTGATAACAATACTGATGAAATTGGGTTAAACCAACCAGTGAGGAGGATCTTCCTAAGCCCTGCCTACCAGACCAAAACGAGGTGGCAGCCAGCCTCCGCCTCCTGGGAAAAACACACCTGGCCACAGGACAGCAATAGGACAGCCTCCCTTCCAAGTAGTTCACCTCCACCATGCCCAGAAAACCTGGCAGGAATGGTTGGAGAGTCAGCACTGGCAGGAAACAGCAGATAGCTGGGATTTGATAGTGGCAGACACTTGCATGGGACTGGAGTGAGGCTGTGGTTTTGGTGCAGGCACTCAGAGCAGCAAGCAACTGGAAAGACACAAGTCCCCAGGCAACTGGAAAGACACAAAAGACATCCACTGGATCTAGCAACAAGACTTGGTTGTTGCAATTTTGATCTTTGTTGGTCAAAGAGGTGATTGTAGTCCTGCCGGAGTGGTGGTCACAGTCTGGATCTGTTGAGGTGGTGGTGGTGGTGGAAGCCCAGGTAGTGGGCTTCCACCATCCCTGTGGTGTGGGCAGAAAAACCAGTGTTGGGTGAAGTCTGAGTATGGTCTTTTATTGGGCTTAGGTCAAGGAGGAATGTCTCCAGTACCTTCCCTGGGGTGGGGAGTTCTACACTGGATGATGTAATACTGGATCAGGGAATATTTCAGGACTCTTTGACACGTTTTAAGATGTTACAGCTGCCTACTAGGCCAGCACAGGTGGATCCATTATAGCCCATCATCAGAGATGAGTATCTTCAGGCCATGTGTGAGTTGTCCTAGGGTTTCTTCAGAGGGGAGTTATCACAGCTGAGTCATTTGTGTAAGGATAAAGAAACAACACCCAACTTGTGAGGTGTCAGCTGTGCAGGCCTTCAGCCCCTGGCCTGGGTGGCCACTCTGTACGCTGTTAGCAAAGCACACTGATGGTTGAGTCATAAGCACTACAGTCCAGGCACTTACAGCAGGTGGTCGAACATCTGAGTCATTAGTCACTAGCAGTTCAGTCTCTTTAAAGAAGGCAAAAACTGAAAAAAACCTAAAAGGCATATTTGAAGAAAAGGTGGTTACCAGAATTTTTGTGTAACCCAGGATAAAGAGTTAAAAGAATTTAGCCACAATTCAAACATAAGCTATATAAGTTTCACTTTTCCAAGAAAGGAAATTGAAAATGCTCACTAAAAACTGCACTGAAATTTAGAGGGTTTTCCACCTATTTTGTAATCAAACCCTCTTTGAAGCCTAATTGTAGCATGTTTGATGTAGGCATTGATTTTGTTGCAACTGTATGTACAGCCAGTGAAAACAGTCAAATAATCTTGAGCCTTTATTTGGCTCCAGAACCATTTTAATGACTTTTTCCACATTTAGTGCTGGCAACAGCATACCTCCACAGAAGCTGAGTTGCGCTTTTTGTCTTGGTTTTGTTATTGATTTACAGGGAAGCTCTTTAATTGGACTCTTAAGAACACACTGTGCATTCAGAACCTTTGCAAATAGAAGATGCATTTAAAAACTTGTTAATATCTGCATGGTGGGACATGGGGGCTTACTCTCTGGTATGTAAAGTTCTCATTTAAAATAATGAAAATAATCAGGACATTTGCAATTCTCTATGTTATGTTCATATACTTCAAGCATCAAGACTGTTTGAGGATGTCCTATAGTCTCAGAACAGGTCTCTTTGATTTCTGTTCTCCCTAAGTATTCAGAGTTTTGCCTCACTACCACTTCATTCATCTCACAGTTATATTTCATGTTTCCATACCAGAACATATTAATGGAGTTTTCCTGAAGGTCAGCCAAAGACACAGACTAGCACAAATCTTCAATATGCTGCAGGGTAATGAGAAGGGGGCATGTGTGAAAACAGTACAACATCCTTCTAGTATTTTCCAAATTAAACTAAAACCAAAATGATAAGAAGAATGTTTGGTTTACTGGGTTTTTTTAAATGAAAAAGATAATGCATTATAAATAAAACAATTCTGGATAGTAAAAATATGTTTAAAGGAATGTAAATAACATGAAAGGGATGCTATTAAAAATTCCAAACCCACAGAATTAAAACTACACAGTTTACAACAAGCATTTTTTCTGAGAACAGTTATATATTTGCATATATATCTGCACTGCACACTGGTAGATAAAATGCATACAATTTCACTCTTAGGGTTTGGCTATTTTTCACTCTTAACACCTGATAAGCCTCACCAGAGGAGGATTGGTTTGTGGGATTAGGGATATAGCTATCTGCAGAAAAACACTGAAGGAAATTTTGGGTGACTTGTATTTTTTACACAATCAAGGTTGTTGCTTGGTTTTGAGGGTTCTTTTGCCCATTCTTCAACAAGTGCAATTCTACTTACAGTAGACACAAGTATTTAGATTTAATATCAGGTCTGGTTTAAGGTTTGTACCAACATTTTAGAGCTTTTCTCCAAATCTCAGCCTTTTCACCAAACCCAAGTGCATAGAACACCAGTAAAAAAGTTACTACTGTCTTCTATTGTCTTTTCCCCATAGTATGCCTTGACAAAGAAAATGCCATCTTGAGATAGTGTCCTCATACACCACAAGACTGCCCTATGAGTTAGGACATGATCAACAGGTGCCCATCCATACAAGGGCACCAAACACAAGCAAAATCTTGTTCACTCCTAGTGTTCTTACCGTAAGGTACATATGACATCCTAAAGACCTCAATCTCAACAGCTGATGCTCTTCATTTAGGAACACACAAAAGCTTCCACATGTTGGAATAGACAGCCAAGCATAACAAATAACATTATTAGAATTGACGATATGCATAACGGAAGTCAGGATTTTTTACCACCTTTTTGCAGGTGCAAAACCAGAAAACCAGTGCTGTGCAAATCAGCTGCCAGTTATCAGCCAAAGGACTGGCATCTGAGCTGGGAACAGGCTTCCTATGTGTGCTATGCCACCTGTGTCACGGTGGCTCTGCTGCATAGAGCATTGCCATCATGGTAGAGACATTTGTGAGATTCAGCAGGGTCCTCAGTCCCTCTCTCTTCTGATGAATACCATCAAAATACCCAGAGAGACTGATTATCTTTACAATGGCAACCATGAGGTGTAACTGGAGAGGAGTGTGTGGGAAAACTCTTCTGAAACGTTCCTGAACTTTGAAGGTGAAGTGCAAATACAAACTGTGGTTGAAGCCACATCTGTTGAGCAAAAACTCCTGAAAAGAACAGGCTTTCTGTTTGAAGAACTTATTTCTGTTCCCTGTGACAGCTACAACAGACCTCCTCAAATAATCTTCTTGTATCAATTCAAAGCATGTGTGGTCTGACTCTAAGGAAACTGTGGCAAATGCGGTAAGCTTCCTAGGAAGAGCATGATTTAGAAAAAGTCACAAAACAGCACGCAAATCTGACAACTGCCTGCTGGATTATTGGTGTTTATTGTGTATGCTTCCTTACATAATAAATACCTCTTTAAAAGTATACAAGAACAGTTATCATTCCAACAGTACAAGTGGAGCAGTGTTAGGATTAAGTAATTTTTTTTTGACACATAGCCAACAAGGCTGATAAAACACTTCTGTGTAGGTGAAACACACAGTGACATCACAAAATTGTGACACAAGCAGCATGTAGTGTCTCCAAGCTAGAGTTACTTTTAGATTACTTCTGCTAAAATCTCAGTTATATAAAAATTCTACAAGTAAAGCCAGGAAAATAGGTCTAAAAATCCCATCATCTCTGTCTTCATTGGACAGCATTTCCAATGTGGTTCAAAAGAAATAAGCAAATAAAGACACTACCCTGACGAACTTTGAAATCTGAGAAAAAATTATTTTTCTCTGGTAATTTTGGTTTAGAATGAATTACTTAAATTCAAATTGAATTTATTTTGTAAGAAATTCACCCCAAAGCACTTACGCTATATGCTTGTATGTTATAGAGTTTACAAGTGAATGAGGAGAAAGGGAGGTGGTAGAAAGTCTGTCCCATATCAAAAACAATGTACATATTCACAAGCATTACACATAACACATAAAATAAGTTAAGATAATATAATTCATGTTATAAACACGTAGTTAAAAAGCTAAACATCTGGCTGTGCATTTTTAATTTGATCCCATGTATTAAGATTCAGACTTTGCTTACAAGATTGCACAATTTTTCCTCCCATATCTTTTACTTGTGGAAGAATCCTGCTTTCTTTTTTTGAGAGGGGTGGGGGAAGGACGACAATCAAAGTGTCTCAAATGAAGGCATCTTATATGCAGAGCCCTGTGCATCATTTGTCAACAAGAGGAAGCACAGGGAAAGGATCCTAAAGTGTTGAGATTAGCAAAATACAGTCCTGTAACTGAGGGGGTTACGTGTTCCCCAGGATAATGCGGTTTTCTCCCTGCCTCTGCTAAAAAGTTGCTGGGTAACATTTATATGCAAGTGCTAAGGCTCAGATGAGATTTAGGTATTACTGTTAATGCTAAAAATACTATAAATTGGGCATGTAACTTGAGTAGAGAAAATAAAAGTTAAGTCCCCGTTTTCCCTCCTACTTCTGTAAAATGGGGAGCCTGAGGCAGCCAGGAGCAGGTGTCACAACACCAGACATGCTGAATGGAAATAAATCACTAAGAAACACTGAGTAGGGGGGTTGTTCTGCACTTCTTTCCTTTTTTGGATGAGATGGCTCCCTGAAACTGGGATTCATAGCCCAGAAACCTGCTTTCCTGCTTGGCTTGTCCCACTCAGCAGACACGTAATCTACAGGGCAGTGCTTATACTCACTAAAATTCTATAACGGCTAGCATGATTAGCCAAAAATCAGAAGCTATATTTCTCTGGCTTTTCTCAGCACAGCACAACTGAAAGTTGTATAATAATTTCTCAGGAGAGGAAAGCAGTCAACCACTAAATTATAAAACAAATAGAGATTTATAAGTCTGGCTTATCAACTCCATCAATGACATTTCTTCCCCTGCAACTCAGTTCTGACTTTCATTTGTTTTGCCCTCTTTTTCTCCCACTTTCTTTACCCTACTGTAATTCCAGGTGTGTTTGCCCAGTCATTTCCAGGTTACAGGACCCACATCATTCCATTCCTACATTTCATCCAGTAATTCATAGGCCAAGACCTCTTGGCCAGCTACTACCCAGGCATCAATTTACTGCTAAAATTTATCAGTCTCTACTTGCTTCAGCTTCTGTAAAATACATCTTACCTCTCCATGTTGTCTGTGCCTAACTTAAGAGGGGACACAAGGAGGAAAGAAGAGACATGCTCTGAGTTCTCATGGACAAATATTTCCTTAGAGATGTTTGGAAACACTGTAGACAATTTTTGGTGGTATTTTAAACTGCTTAATTTTCAGCAGCCTGAAGTTCCTATCTCTGTGGCTTTAAAGAATTTTTTCAATTTCTTCATGTATATGTTGGATTCGGGGCATTTGGGAGGAGAAGGGTGTGTTAGCATCTTCCCAGAAGGAGTAATTTATTCATTGTGATCATACAAGTGAATAGGAGCCAGAAAAAACTAGAAAATAAACACTACAATTCATGCTGCATTTTTTTCTGAAATAATCAGCTCATGGTGAAAAAATTCCATGTATTCTGACCCACTAAATGCGTGTTTCTTTGCCTATGGTTTTCAATTGTGGTTATTGTCAAGCAACCATGTAGTCAACCTCCAAATAAGACACATAGTAACAGAGTTTAAGGAAATGCGCATATGAAAAACTCATGTACTTAGGCTCCAGTATCTCCAAAACTCATGTACTTAGGCTCCAGTATCACCGAACCTGCAGTGTCTGACATTGTTGACTTCACTAATATGAATACAGAACAAGATAATACATGTAGAACAATAAATTATATTTATTTATTATAGACAGCAACTTCCAAAATTAACATGTCATCTGTTCTTCTGTCATGTTTAAACAACTCAGTGCTCATGGCAGAGAATCCATCCTTCAACAAAATGTCTGAGCTCAGAAGAAAGTCAGGAAGGACAGTATATTCCTGTTGCAGAGTAATTCCAAGGAATAAATACAGGCAATCCTCTGTTGTCTCACTTGTCTCAACTGCTTCTGAGTTAGGTTGGGGAAGAAAGCTACAAGATGGGACCTGCTCACTATTGAATATTACTTCCAGGAACATGCTTTCCTTATTCTTTCATCCTTGGTTGACCTGAAAATATACTGCAATAAAGCTTTGCTTCTGGGTGTTCAGCTCAAAGTAAGCTGTTAGCACTGCTTTATACATTGCAAATTACATTACAGGAAATGTAAATTATTTTTGCAGCATAATCTTTTAAGTGTTCTCAAAAAGGAAACAGTTCAATGAATATTTGTTTAACATGGGGCATGTTTGATCTTTCTGAGAAATCATTGTGTAAAGCAATATGCTAGAGAACCTTCCTATTTCATAGAGTTCACTGACTACCTGCTACTGGAAACTCCTGGAAACAGTATTGGAACAAAAGATCAAGTGATATTTCATGTGTATAGAAGTGGATTATTAAATTAATGTAATTCTGTTATTTAAATATGAAAAACTTGATTGCTCTGCAATTCATAGATGGAAACAGAGTGGTAAAGAAATCTCAGTTAACTGAGATAAAATAAATTTACAGTACAAAGCTGTCATGAAAACCTTTTCTCTTACTTCAATGGCAGCATATGATGCCTTTCTAGAGATGGGCTGCTGTTTCCATTTTAGGATTCATTTATGGAAAATCATCATTACATAACCCACATGCTTTTTACTCTACTAAATTAATTAGTTATGGAAAACTCACTTGTGCCAGCACTGAATTACATTTATAAGCATTGAAAATGCAGGTACCCATCTAAAAAAAAGAAATTAACAATGTAAATAATTCAGAAAAGAGATTTCTAAGAGATGTCCGGATTAATGGTCTTTTTAAGGAAGGCATATGCATTGGCACTGTGCCAAAGAGATGTGACATATATTACATAACATGGAAATAATTATTTTCATACAATATATTTCAAAGAAAAAATTTAACCCTAGTCCTTGAAAAATTATATTTTTTTCTTGTATAGGTATATACCAGCTCTAGAAAAGCAGCCAGATTTCAAGCTGCACATGAGTATGAAAATGATTAACTTTATGTTTAAGATTATTCTAAGATCTGATACTTTTACTACAGAGCTTTTAAAGCACAGTCATATGTCTCTTGCATTCTGTGGCTGGATACATGAGAACAATGTAAAATTCATTAAATTTCAAGGTTATCTCAGGCCTCCAGTAGCTAAACTGTTATCAAATAACATTCTGGGGAGATTATCAGTTTGGAAAGCAACACAGTAATAATAAATATGTAAGCACATATACCTATACATGTAACATCTTGAGGTACAGCTTGATCTAAGGTGTGAAAATAGATTCGCACACAGGTGTGCAAAATCCTTATGAGGGTTTGTTCTCTGGTTAAGCAACACAAGGTTTTGCATAACACTTGGCTCCTAAACATTGCTTATCTGCCTTATGTTGTATTATGCCTCTGAAAAGGAAAGGAGAAATAAATAAGTAATTTTTGAAAGGTATGCACACCCTATCAAGGAACAGGCACTTTATGTACTCCCTAGTTATACTGGTAATTTCAGTAAAGACAGCAATTAGACTTTAAGGCTCATTTCTGCTAGTCATATGGGTTTTGCCTAATTTTAAAGGCATTTTAAAAATATTAAAATAACAGCTCAGCTATTTCTGGAAATATATTATTAGAAAAAAGAATACTTTTGAGTTATGGTCCTAGTAAGGAATCTGTGTTATAGTGCTGGACCTTTATTGTATCATATGACCCCTCAGTGCCTGTGGAATGATGGCCAGACAGTCCAGCAGCATTAATGATTTAGTGGACTGTCCTCACTCAGCGCTTAATTCCTCAGTGGATGCTTCCTGGACAGTAGTTCCTGATGATACTAGACTAAAACATTTGGTTTGGAAGCAGCAGTTCCACCTGACACAAAAGAAATTCTTCCACCTAATTGAATCAGTAAGATCTGTGTTAAGTGACATCTTGTCTTATCTGGCAGTTTCTCCTTGAATGTCTTGCTGGTCCCTCCCAGAAAACAGAAATATTCTGGCAAAGGCATGGGACTAAAAAGAAGGTTCTTTGTTCTCTGAGATTCTGTATGGCCTGACAGGAAAGATATAAAAATGTCTGTAGGTCAGTGAAGGTTAGTATTTCTTCTGGCATTATTGATTTGACAAATGAAGAGAAAACAAACACTCCAACCACAGGAACTGAATGTCAGGATCATTGCAAATCCAGAAGCAGACAACACTAACAAACAACTGAAGGTAACCTTTCAGTGGCATCCAAAGCAATATCCGACTGAGGATCTGGATTAAAACTTGCTCTGGACATTTATGTAGAACAAAGAGCTTTTCTGTTCTTTCTTTGGGCACCTGATGCTAAATCCAGATGTCTGATTCCTGGTATTGCATGCAGTGGCTGTCCACTCATTTGTTGTGCAAGTATTTTCCCCCAGCTGAAAGTAAGTCCACTTTGGCCCCTTATTGAAGACAGATTAAGGAAGCAAGCAGCCACGTTACTTGTTCACTCACTCATCCATCTAACTAAATTAAGAAACAAACTCATAAAATTTTCCTTTGTCCAATCAAAAAACATGCAAGATAGTAAAATGGTTTTAAACAAGATAAAACTATGTCCATATTAAATACAAGACTTCTTTTAAAGGCTTTTCTTTTTTCTGTTTCTTTGTGGGTTTGGGGCTGCTCTGTGGTGGGATTTTTTTCCCCCAGGAAAGGATGCTGCACTGCCTGTACCTTGTATAAAATGATTAGATAGAGTTATTATTCTTATCCGAAACCCATAAAAATAACTCTAAGAAAATAATAGCTTCTTCATCAGGTTTCATTTTACTCTAAATTAATTTATTGTAAAAGAGTTGTAAGGAGGTGTACTTTTTTAACTTTCCACATGTCATAATGAGAAGAACACATACTGGATATAGGACCTGTTCCTACCTCAGGACTGCTTAGTCCTTATGCAATGGCCACAGTCTAGTCCTACATCCCACAGATTCAAGTTCAAAAGACAGAAACAACTAAAGCTTCCACTATGCAGAGCCAGAATATGTAGGGAAGTGACACTTATTAGGAAGAAAAAGTCTCCTCATGTAGAAAGAGGGGGAATATTGCCTGCTTCATCATCCTTATTTTTCCTGACTGTACTTTTCATGAGCTCTATTCCTTTTTCCTCCTGTTTTGCTGCAGTTTACAAGTCTTCCTTTGATATCTTTTTTTTCCTGCCTCCATCCCTGTTATCCACTCTCTGTCATGAATATTTGTCTTACACAATTATGGATTTGTGAATAGAGTTAGATTTGAAGTAGCTACCCAGAATACAGCTCCAGCAGGTCATCCTGTCACTTTAGCAGTCACGGCATGCAGCTAGAGAAGATTTAAGAGCAGTCAGCTGGTCACAATACAGTGTTTCAGTGTTAACAGCTGATCACATAATAACCTTCTAGTGGAAGGTTCCCTGCCCTAATGGAAGGTGTCCCTCTCCATTCAGATGATGATGGCTTTGAAAAAAATCCCAGATTTTGTGCTTTACTCTTATCAATGCTATGATGGCACTAACAAGCTAGTTTTGTATGTCTGTAACTAAAGCCATCATTATAAGTTGTTACTGGGCCATTGCAATCAAAGGAAATATGAAGACTTGAAAATGAACCCCAAATGAATGGATTCATTCATTTGAAAAAAAAAAAATCCAAATCAAATATCCCAGATGTTTTAATCCCAAATATTTCCTAAGATACATGGTTGACAGAAGCACTCGGAAGTTTTAATTAAAACTTTATTTACAGAATGAACCTTGATTATTAGAACTGCTGGCTAAAGTCAACAAACTACCTGGACTGAGGAAGCTAAATAGAGAGCTAGAGAAATCAACTGGATCCAGAGTTTTTCAAATTGCTGTGAAGAGTGTGGGTTTTCCAAATAACTGTATTTGGGAATGCTGTAAGAGTAATAATATTAACACCGTTATAGGAATATTAAGTCAAAACTAAATAGATAAAAAACATCCATTGACATGTACCAAGAACTGCAGCAGATCACGAACTCAGGACAGTACTACTGTATCAGTTACAGCCATTTCAGACTCTTTACAAATGTAAAGGCTTAAAACTATGTACGGCTCCTAAAGACATGGCAGTGGTTCTCTCCATTCTCTGTCCCTACTCACCAGCTGTGCTGTAGGCTGTCTCTGCAAGCACTGTGGGATCTCAGTCCACTTCAGGGACTGCCAGGGAACTAGGAATGTTGTGATCTCAGTGAAAAGAGAGAGGCCATCAAAGCCATAGCTGAGACTGCCAAAGGACTCACACTTAGAATAAGAGTTCCATACTAAGACATGTCACATATTGTTTACATTAAAAGCACTGACTATTTGATTAGAAATTAAGACAGCCATGAGTCTTAAGTGCATCTCCAGAATCAGCCCCATCAACACAATGAAGCAGCTGCAGCCCTTTGTGGTGCCAAGTGGGTACCGCATCTCTAACCAAACCCCACAGGCTCCACTTTGACAATGAAGTATTTTCTTGTCAAATAGCTCAACTGAAGGAGTCTCCATGGCTCTCCTACTTTGACTCCCTCCAGAATATGACTACCCCCTGCCCCACCACAAGCTTTTCTTCCCTCTTCTGTTCTGTGAAGGCAGGGAAGTTCTCTGCTTGCTGGGTGTCAAGCCAGTCATAACACTGAATGGTCACACTGCCACTATATCCAACTATACTGTGAGCTGGATCAATTTTGTTCCCTTATTACAGGAAATCAGTGTAATAATTCAAGAAGAAAAAAAAAAATCTGATCAAAATGAAAAATTAATTTCTACAGGCCCAAGCATCTCATATTTTATCTTCTTTCCTTCAAAACATTGCAAATGTATAAGTTAAAATGGCAAGGTAATAATAATAATGGTAAGGATAATAGCAACAATAATAATAATAATTTCAACAGGACAGAAACAATTTTTTAACAATTTGCAGAAGACACAAAAAGATCAAATTTGTTCCTTCATCCTTCTTTGTCAGGTAACAAAATATTGTAAACTTAGGTAATGAAGTTCAACATTTCATACAGGTCTAACAGGCTACAACACTACGCAGCAAGCAGATGTTCAGGAGGGTTGTGTACTCTTTGTATGCTGTAGTTTTGTCAGAGGACAGGTTTTGTTCTGTGACTGTATGATTAGGTTTATCTTTGGCTAAGTTTGATTTCCTTACCAAGTAACTGCAACAGTTGGCAAAATTAAATCTAGGACATATCTTCATTTTTCCAGCTGCTTTGAAACATTTGATTTGTGGCTAGGCTCTATCAAATACTGTGAAAGGATCAGAAGACCAAGATGTGAGTCATCACAACTGGAAAGAAAAACACAAGCAATGTGCCATCCTAGGAACCAGATGAGTTTTCTGGGCCCCTGACACTAATAGCTGCAGCTGTCAACCCCACTTGCTGCCCAGTGTTTCATGCAGATCCTTGGAAAGTGAGTCATGACTCACTTCCTCTGCTCCTAAAACGTCTACTGAGCACAGAGATGTCACTCACTGCCTAGTGAACCTGTTTGTGCATGTGATAGCTGGTCATGCTTATCACAGGGGAATTTTCTGCCATGAATCATAAGAGAATGTTTGAAAATAGTACACACTTCAGAGCTACCATTCTCTGGTATTGCTTTCATGTCCTAGTTTTGGAGTGATGGTTAATTAGGCCACCACACCTTACTGGAAAATTTCCAACCTTTCCCCTTACCTGACTCTGTATTACAGTAGAAAAATTAAAAACCACATCAAGAGGCTTGTTTTTTCCTATTCTAAACAAAATTAGGCTGCCAGTGACTCAAAAGTCTCAAAGAAAGGCACAGTGGTCCAAAGTTGTTGGGTTTCTTGTTTTTTTCTCTTGTGATGAAGAGTACAGTGTTACAGGAACATAATCTTGTTCAAGTTTAACCATGAACACCAGCTTTCAGTTCAACCAATACTTCTGCAGAATAAAGGTTCACTAAAATAATATTTTAACAGTTGTCTGAAATCAAGTGCTGATTCATAAAGTGTTCCAGCTCAATTTACTATTGGCCAAGTAGATACATTTCATAGAATCATAGACCTATAAAATCATGGAATAATTTAGGCTGGAAGGGACCCTTAAAGGCCATCTAGTTCAACTTGTCTGCAATGAACAGACACCTTCAGTTATATCAGGTTGCTTGGAGACCCATCCACCCTCACCTTGAATGGTTCCAAGGATGGAGCATCCACCACCTCTCTGGGCAAACTGGCCCAGTGTTTACCACCCTTATTGTGAAAAATTTCTTCCTTTTATCTAGTCTGAATCTATCCTCTTTTAGTTTAAAACCATTACCCCTTATCCTATCACAACAGGCCCTACCAAAAAGACCACCTTAATCTTTCTTATAGGCATCCTTTAAGTATTGAAAAGTATGATGTGTCCCAGGAGCCTTCTCTTTCCTAGCTGAGTGACCCCAACTCTCTCAGCCTTTCCTTACAAGAGAGGTGCTCCAGCTCTCTGATTCTCTTTGTGGTCCTCTTCTGCGGTCCATGCCCTTCCTGTGCTAAAGACATGAGAGCTGGTTGCAACACTCCAGATGGGGTCTCAAAAGACAGGAGTAGAGTGGAAGAATCCCCTCCCTCGCCCTGCTGGCTACACTGCTTTTGATGCAGCCCAGGACACAATTGGCTTTCTGGGCTGCAAGCCCACATTGCCAGGTCATGTCCAGCCTCTCACACACCAGCACTCCCAAGTCCTTCTTGACAGGGCTGCTCTCAATTCCTTCATCCCCCAGTCTGTATTGGTATCAGGGTTTGCCGTGGCCCACTCAGAGGACACAGTCCTTCAGACACATCCTTGGTCACTGCCCACAGACAAGGTCAGCTGCAAAAGATAGAGCAGGAGAGAGCTGGCACACTGGTGTAAATAAGTTATGTACAGTGGGTGCATTTTAAGCAAAATACAGGAAACCTGATAAGGCTGAAAATTTTAGCAATTGTAATCTGAAACATTGAGATTATTTCCTTGACAGAAAACCACTGGGACCTGCAAAACCAGTATCACTTTACAAATCTGCCAACAAATGGTTTATTAAACCAAAGGAGTTGACTGATCTCCTTGGAAAACATGGATTTTGTACAGCAGTGTGACCTTTATTCAAGCAGGCATTTTATAAATATTATTTCCATTTATAATTACCTGAAATCATATCTTAATATGTCTGGCCATGATTTCAATAAAAAACCATGATACTTGAAAATATTCTGGTGTGTGAGAAACAGGATGCATGTACAGCACACCTGGGTGCTGGAACAGGTGGCCATTAAAAGATCTTTTTATTTATGTGTTCTGCAGAAAAGCCCCAGCTCCAAGGTGAACATGTTCTATGTTGGTAGCCAACATTCCTGGAATACATCATCATTCACAAGAACCTTCCTTACATCCTATCAATGTGCAGAGTGGGAAGTCATTGCTCCATAATAGTACCTATTTTCATGACTATACATGAACAAATAATTCCGGAAAAAAGAAAAGGCAATGATATGTACTTGTTGAAAAATGCTAAGCAATATATTTTGGGCAAAATCACAATACAGCCTCAGAGGATAATACTGTAAAACTCATGGTCTCTTTTAGCTCAGTGATTTTCTTTTTCTTTAGAATTAAGTAGTGGTGTTGACAAATATTTGCTGACATCTTCCACTAAGATGTCATATGACTGGAAACATTTAAGTACCACTAGAATTTTTCAGTGTAGCTTTATCATCATATGTCGGGTAACAAATCTTCTCACAATTAAACAAAAAAGAAGGATGGGAGGGTAGAAAACACTGTTGGGCCAAAACGGAGCAAAAATCTAATTGACACATAGGTAGCAGGTGGCAGTCACTATGCTTCCAGATGACAACATTGTGTGCTACACTTAAACACTGTTTTCAAAACAAATTTCAAAGACTTTGAAACAAGTTCTGATATATTTAGAGAGCTGTCAATAACACATATTTCAGCTAGCCAGTAAAGGTAATTTTAGAAATCAGTCATCTTGATGTTTTAAAAAATGCACCACTCCATTGTAGATAAAGGTTTACATATTTAGCACTAACTGTTGAACATGATGTCTAAATTTATTGTATTATTATCAACCACATGTCTTGTCTCAGATACAGTACTGAAGTTTGATTGGACTATTACAGTATTTACAGAATTTCAGTTTCACCTTCATATCTCAGCCTCAATTAAACATCAAAAATTTTGCTTTTTCCAGAACCGGTGCTTGTCTATTGGAAATTTTTCATTTCATTCTCTCTGGTGTTATATTGCCATTTCTTCTTCATCACAGAAAATTTCGAGTTTCTACCAGTGTAAATGGAATAAAAACCAAATCTACTGTTTCTTTCTATTAATTCAATGAAATGTATGGTCACTGCTTCAGATATCTGTCTGGATATTAATGATTTCATTACACTTTCTGTGGGAATGTTAGAATAATCCTGATGTCCTGATTCAAATTAATTTTAAAAACTGCATTGAAGTTAAAGCATCTCTGGGGCAGTTTTGCTGAAAACCTAGAAATTATATTAGAAAATATGTTTACTTTAAGCTAGGGCTGTTAAAGGTAGGTATTTTAACTGTAGATCAAGGTCTTGATGCTCCACTGCCTCAGAGTGAAGGGCCTCAGTTCTAATTAGTACTATTCATGTATTTCATTGTTCCTTCCGAAGTAAAGTTAGATAGCTTAAGTGTTTTTAGAAGCCACTTTAAATACGTTTCAAGTCATATGAATTTGAACAATCTAAAATTTCTAAGAAAAAATTGTGTTTTGTGAACTCCACAGACTTGAAATTCATCAACATACAGAGGACAAGGAAAATGACAGAGGTAATGCTACTAGGAGTTTTATCTGGAAAGTGACTAAAGGAAAAGTTTGATATAACCTACTCTTCTGGGGGTGATGATATTAATAGGATAGTTAAAATAATGTTCTTAATTCTAAAATAACATACCTGAAAAGGCAAACTATTACTGCTTGCTGAATTTGGAGTCCAACCTAACAAGTCTTGGGCAGAGAAGAATAGTCTCTGTTCCTTATATCTGAAGCAAATCAAGCTGCCAAAAAAAACCTAAAAATCACCCTTCACAAGGTCTTAAAGCAGTTCTATAGTTTGCTCAGCTTTTGAGGAATGAGTGTCCACATGATGCCAGCACTACAAGCTTAAGGAGAGTGCAATTACTTGGATAGCAAATTTGTGTATGAGCAAAGGTTATTTCTTATTGACCCCATCACCAAAGGCAATATTTTCATTCTGTTGTCCAATTGAAATGGATCTTTTCTCTTGATTCACTTACTCTCCCTCAGGCTGATCTTTCATAAACTTACATTTTCACAGAAATATTCCAATAGAGTTTACAAAACACTTTTGATCACTTTTGCTTTCTTAACAGTCATTTTTCATGTGAGCTAACTGAAAGACAAGAAATCTCTAAGGCCATATTAGCAAAACATTGTCAAGGAATGGAAGTCTGATTTAACAAGGAAAAGATAATCCAATGAGTAGATATACCATCTAAATATTTTTATAAGTTTACTTCCTTGTTTAGGAGAGGTTTGTTAATATATGCATTAAAAATAATAATGGAATTTTGTTAGAAGTGCTGCACTGTACTCTCATTTTAGTTTCTAATTCATGGGTATACTATGGCAAATTTCTCAATGACCGAGGAGTTTTATTCTCTTCTAGGAATGACTGAAAATATTTTAGAAAAATAAGACTTATCTGAGAAGAAGTTCATAAAAGCAAAACCAACTACTTTTCAGAGATGTGAATTCCAGACAGTTCTATAAATCCATTTGTTCATTTTCTGTTTTTCAAAGAAAATAACTTTCTCCTCTTCACACTCCCATGTATGGCAGAGAACAGAATTTTTTCCATTTCCATGAGAATAGCTATTGTTGAAGGTCCCTATGTACTCATCAAAAAGGTTAGGAAAATACCAAAATTTACCAAAAACAAAGAAAAATAATACCTCAGTTATGCTGAAAGCAAGTCCAAACCTCCTACTCAGAAAGATCCTCTGCCAAATTACAGCACTAAATGGTCCCATGGTGAGAATCTTGAAAAGCAAAAGTGAAGTTTTAGCTTACACAGAAAAAAAAAAAAAGAAAATTTTTTCATCATAATCGGAAAAAAAGTAATTTAAAACAGGAGGTGTATAATTCATATCCAGTTATTCTTGTACTAGGGCTCACTGTACTACAATCTACTTCAATCACACTTTGTTTTAATAATGAACCTTAATGAATAACTGAGACCTGAATGCATCAGAAATCTGATTCAGATCCAGTGTGACAATGTGCAAATGTTATGTCATAATGCAAAATAAATACAAATAAAAAAGGGTGAATCTATGAAATTATTAACTTCATCCTAAGCTACCTGTATTGTCATATAGGGGTCTATGTAGAACTTAGTTGTGCACTTAAAGCACTTCCCATTTAACTCTCCTAAGTGAACAAAAGTGGTGATTTTCTGTTAAAGTGTTGGGACAAGAAGGTACTTAGACAAAATCAGCAGAAAATTTATCAAGAAAATTCAGAATACATGAAGACCAATTATGATACAAACTCTCAGATTTCCACAAGCAATAACTTTTCTTTGAGTCCATCTCTCAAGAGGTAGCAACTCTGCTAATTTAGCTAAATTAATAACTTATTCTGACCATGAAGTGTTTTGGATTTGGTCTCAATTATCTTGTACATTGTAAAATGTAGATTTTTATAATATTTCTTTAGTTGTTAAATTGAAGAGCAAAGCATCCTGTATCTGTCAACAAGAGACATAAGGCACTGATTGCTTAAACTCAACCTGAATTCAGGTTCCCTCTGGATGTTGGCTCCATGAAACAGATGACAGCATTCTTTTTAAGAAGGTCTCAAGGTGTTTCCTGACACCTCTACCTGGCTCAGCCAGTAGGCATAGCTGGAGGCTGCTGGGCTTCACCTGTACTGTGAGGGGCAGCTCTCTGGAGCATGTGCACTTGGCAGACTTTCCATTTCCCTGGGGAAAAGCTTCAGTTACAACCAAGTCAGCCCCTATGTCACTCTAGCATGGTTGTCCTGAATATGGACAAATAATTTTGGTGTCTATGCCACCGTGACAGCTGCTGTCCAGCGCATTGTATATGCTTGCCTAATGATCACTAATGAGCACTTCAGTCTTATATCTGCCTAGAAGGTTGCTGGAGTTACTAGAGTCTGATTTTCACTAACTATTCATTCACACATTACTTTTGTTGACTTTGATTTTCCCTGACATGTTAGAACTTTGAAATGAACATTGACCAGACTTAGGTGCTCTGAATGTTACTTTCCCAAGGTCTGTGGTCCTTGAAACAGTTATGGATAAAATCTTATAGCCATGTTAAGCTCTATTCTCAGCAAACTTAATAAAAGGGCGATTAACGCCAAGGGAAATCAAGTCACCCAGCTCTGGTGTATGACAGCCCAGATGTGTAAAAATTACAGTGATGGATCAGATGGATGAAAGTAGCATCTCAGAATGATAATGCAGATGCTTCAGGAGAGTCTTGTTTTCTCTTTATCATGCAGCAGTGGTGTAAAAGAGACCCATACAGAAGACACAGTACACATATGCAAAAGGCTTTTGGCATGAGTTCTCTCTAAGTGTGATGAAGTTACAGACATTTTAAGTCTCACTTCAAACCACAGGGCTGATGTAGAATACTTGAGAAGGAGAACAAAGAAGTGGTGTTCTAACAACTAAATTAAGCACTTAAATACAAAAACACAAAACACTACCTGTGTGGTATTTGATCCCTGAGAGGTTGCAAACAGGCTGGTTTTGTCTTAATTTTCTGGTTCTGCAGACTGTGCTCTAAAAAAAGAACTGGTTTCAGAGTCCAAAAGCAAGTCATCTGTAAAGTTCATTTTAATGATGGAATGCAGATTGTTGTTCATTCATTTTTTATATGTTCTGCTTATCTTTACAAAGGTAAACATCTCTGGAATGCCAGTATTAAAATATTTAGAGTGCTATTTCTAGCCATCATTGCCTATGATCTGACTACCTTATTTATGTTAAATTTCCATTTTCTAGGGAAGTCAGAAATTTCTAAAATTAACATCATGTACTTCAATGTGCTGGAGTAGTAATTTAAGCATTCTCATAATTGAGAAGTCCTTTGAAAAAGATAAATTTTCTACTACTCAGGCTTCTTTTTTAGTTTTCCTGTGTTGTGATTCAGAATTTTTACCAACAATGATTTATATCACAACCATAATTTTATTTTATTGGATACTGGTTTTATTGGGAAAGAGGCAAATTTAATTGTGCCACTTAGAGTCTTTTAATCAGTCACCCCAAGCTCTGAGTACATAGTTATAGTTATAAGTCATATCCTTCATAAGTGAAAAATAGCTACACAATAACAAATTGATTTCACATCCCTTAAAAAGTACCTCTCACCTCTCCATCCCCAAAACTCAAAAGCTGATGAGTTTTGCAGAAGACTTCCCTTCTTTAATAAAATTGATTTAATAGGTCCCTTTTGTCAATGGCAACTGGGTGCATTGCTGGATTAAATAAGTGGTGTCTGCCAGTCTCTTTCTTTTCATCGCCAGCTCTTCTAGGTGTGCTGCAATACTTTAACAAATGAGGAAATCCTGGAATATCTTCACTTAACCACGGATTTCTAGCTGTTATTTAAATAGACTGTCAGACACACTGTTACCAACCCTTTTCTTTCTCTTCCAAGAATATTCACTGTTTAAATCAGCACCTATCAGCATCAACAGAAAAGAAAGGAAACACCTTATCCTGCCACAGTCCCTCCTGGTTACTCACTAAATGTGACTCTAACAGGCTTGATGATAGACTTTCAACACCTTTCTCTTTCATTTTCTGCTTACAATACTGACAGTTTTTCTGTCTTAACTGTACTCACAGCCCATAGATGTCTCTCCAGGTATACATGAATGTGTACACCCACGTAGTTCACTGGTATTATTCCAGGAAAACCCTGGTCTGAATACCTTACACTTTGAAATCCGCACAAGTATGCTCATAAAAGCATGCATATCTCTCTAATCAATGCAGTTGTGCTTCACTGAATGTACCCTAAAGGTCTTTTACAAGTTATTTCTGACTAAGTGAAGCAACAACGAAGAACAAAATCTGTTCTGAGCTTTGATGTAACTCAATCCCCACAGGTGTCAGAAGGACTGATATGCAATTGTTTTTGAACTAAGTTATATACAGGAATGGCCTCTGCCTCACTGGGTGTATCAGAATACCTCAGGATACAAATACAAAAGTTTTCCTTCACTTCAATAAAAAAACTGCTATGATATACCAGAAGAAGATTACACCCTGTGTGTATGAGAAGGCAGCAATGGAACAGTTTTTCTGGACCTGAACAGAGGCAGATGAATTTCACTGCCACCATTTAATACAATCAGGCAGTCAGGAAACAGGTAGGGTCTCATAATCCACTTCATCAAAAATTGAGGTAGGATACAACTGAAACATGGACATGAATCTTGAATTATCTTCTAAGATGCTAAGGAGGGAAACTTGAAAAATTTCTGAATTCTTTTACCAGTTGGATTTACTCTGGGATTTTCTAAATGACAAGGAAACTTTCCCTTTAAATACTTCTCAGTTGAGCAATAATCTTTGTTATGTGTCTTCACTATTCATAGTGCCCTCAGCAACACATGACCTTATTAGTCCAGCAGTACTACTATAACATAAGATTTTACTAATAACCCATTCAACAGAGTTGGCACTGGGCACAGAGGCATTCTGGTCAGATTTTTCAATGCCATTTAGATACACACACAAAATCAGTGATGTGTGCATCTGAGGAGCTGAGAAAAGCACTGCCTAAGATCACTGCAGGGCCTTGAGGATACTGGAATTAGGATTTCCCAAGTCCAAGCTGATGCCTAAAAATGGATCTTTTTAATTATCATCAGACTACTACTTGAAGGCATCCCATTAGTTTCTGTGAAAGTATTTTTATGTTGATCTTGGTCAAACTCCAAATGAATAAACGACAATTGCAATTCTGAATATACAAACCAGTTACCGTGTGTCAGCAGCTTTCCAGCAACCACCCAGCTGTATTTCGTAGCCTCAGGTAAATTCCAGGCAATTCCAGGTAGCTCACCTGCCCAGCAAGGGAAGCATAAGGCTATTTCCAATTTAACCTAGAGTAAGTCTTGACAAATAAAATCTTTTCCTTAGGTAGCTGATGAAATTCACAGCCTATCTTACAGTTCTGCAACTCATCCATACAGTCAGGCCGTAACTGCAGTTTCTACAGTCTTGGAGAGCCTGATAAGGGGAACAAACTTTTTCTTTTGGGCCGTAGCCTGCATCTGTCAGGAACCTCTTAAGCACTTGCCAGCTCTGTTTTGTGATTTCAGTCAGATGAGCGCAGTGCTAGTGTATGTATTGGCCTGCTCTGTGGAGATGTGAGGTGCCAGACTCCCAGCGGTGATTAGTCCCTAGAGAAGAGTCAAGCAGCTAAATACTCTTTTGTCAATCTAGCCCTGAGCTACCAAATAGAGTCGTTGTGGTCTACCCCCTAGCTTAAATAAACACCAACTGAAACTTGTCACATGTGGCACCTAATTTTGTCAAAGTCTGCCTCAAAAGTACTCAGGCTTCACTTTATCAAAAACGCTTTTGCCAGAAACAGCAGGTTGGAAACTGGAATAAAATGAATCAGAATATTGGAACAGAAGTGGTGATTTTTTCACAGTGAATTCATAATTACCATTTTCAGAGTGTCTGGAACACTACCAAGGATAAAAGAGTAACACAAAGACTGCTACAGAGAGACCTTCTTTCATAACCCTAGTAGGAGTGAGCATCTAAAGGAGAGGCTGGTTGCATTTACTGGATGTACTTTAGCAAGTTTTAAATACAGAAACAGTGAAAGAACTTTTATAACAATTTATATGAGCTCAACAATGATAGCATTTAAACAGCTGCTCTTGGTCCTCTGGGCCATTGCATTCTAATGGAGTCAGTTTTTCTGCTGAAAGAAATGATTAAAGTGTTCACATAGAGTCCCTGAAAAGGTGTCAGTATGAGCAGCTGGAAATTTAGGATCTAACAACTTTAGAATGGGGAAAAAAAATGTCATCACTGGTTTATGTTCCCCTGTGGAAATCAAAAACGAAAAGTTAAATTCTGGTAGAATCCAGGCATTGACTGCAACCAGACAGACATTTAACAAATTGGAATGAATATCTATGCTCATTGTTCTCCATGTAAACTTT
Organism: Myrmophylax atrothorax; assembly: GCA_026770055.1. Lineage (NCBI taxonomy): Eukaryota > Metazoa > Chordata > Aves > Passeriformes > Thamnophilidae > Myrmophylax > Myrmophylax atrothorax. The sequence goes on along the minus strand of JAOXXN010000065.1, from coordinate 31,351,332 downwards.
AACTGATGGTATGTGATGTTTATACCATTTATAGAGCCATAGATCCCTAATGATTAATAGTGACCTATATCCAGCACAGCATTATGTTGTTCTCTAGAGCTTGTACATTGCCCACTACTGAAACACAGCTACTACTGGGGGAAGATGAGAAACTAGGCTATGTTTTGGAGGGTTGTGTGGAGCAGGAAATGGACGTAAATTCTTCTTTTAACTGAAACCCTCAGAGACATTTGAGTGATAATTGACCACATTGCATTATAGCTTGGTTTTGGAGGCTAATACTTGTGTTGTAGCCAACACAGCATCTTGGGGTCTTTGCTAATCACTTGGAACTCTCTCACTTTCATATCTTATACAAAAGACTCATGACAGCACACAGCATGCTAAAAACACACTGAGGTGACAGATTTCCCCATAGAATTTGCCCATATAGGAAGTCACTGCATCTCTATCTAGAGTCCTCAGACTTTCTTTAGCAAAACCTTAGACAGTAATAATCCAAGAGTGGTAAAGTTCTGAATCCTGATTGCTTAAAACTCATCACCTGACTCTTGTTTCCTGCTGGAATAGAGTTAATTTTCTTCCTAGTAGCTGGTACAATGCTATGGTTTGGATTTAGGATGAGAATAATGTTGATAACATGCTGCTGTTTTAGTTGTTGCTAAGTAATGTTTATGTTAAACAAAGGACTTTCAGCTTCCCACCCTACCCCACCAGCGAGGAGGCTGAGAGGCACAAGAACCTGGGATATTCCATACCATATGGTGTCATGCTTAGCAGATAAACTGAAGGGAAAATTAGCCAGGGCCCCCTGCTTGGGAACTGGCTGGGCACTGGTAGGTGCGTGGTGAGCAATTGAATTGGGCATCACTTGTTTTGTACATTCTATTATTATTATCATTATCAATTCCTGTTCAATTCCTGTCTTATTAAACTTTCTGTATCTGAACTCATGAGTTTGATCTTTTTTTATCCCAATTCTCTTCCCTATTCCACTGAGGCGGGGGAAGTGAACAATTGTCTGTGAGGCATAAAACCACTTGTGGGGTTAAACCACTACATGGATTTATGCCTGGTGCTTGTGGTGTTGTAATCACTGCTCTGTGATGCTGCACCCTGCTTAAAATGGAAGTAGTGCACCTCTGGAGCATCTAATGCTAGATTTTCAACAAGTAGTCCTTGGTGTTCACTCTAGAAACTGCTGGATGCTGAGCAGTTTGAGAACTGTGGTCATTGCCTAGGGTGTCTGAAAAGGAACTTCTGGTTCTCAGTGGGAAATATGGCCCTTTTGTTATTCATGAGGTGTTAAAAAATGGTTCAGAAGACTCCTCTATGTCAGGCTTCCATTAACATGGATCTTCAGTTCCAGATGCATATCAGTGCTACTTTAGTGCTGCACATTTTCCTTTCAGGCTATAGTTAGTCAGTTATGATGTTTAGTGACTTTGTAAGTGACTCTGATTCATTGAAATTACAGATGAAAATGTGTACTTGCTTATCTGTTTTCCTTCACTGCATAATTCTTCATTGCAACGAATTTCATCTTTTTAAATTAATAATTTATAAAGTTTTGACACTTTCAGATTTTGAGGAAAGAGGCTTTCTATCCATAGGCAGAAGTAATTTATAGGTACAGAATAAACCCCCATAATTCTAAAACTTTTGTGATAGATGATCATATTTATAAGACTGCATAATATAGTGTCTGTTTTGCTGACAAAAATTGTGTTTATTTTCAGGCATAATCAAAGCTACAAATTCTGAAAGAAAGCTATGTAAACACGTGAAGAAAAACAGAAGATGGAATAAACTGGAATGTGTACTTACCAACGGTAGAATAGACCAGGCCTAATACAGAGCCTTTCTTCAAAATTATTTTTTCTGCAAATAACGTAGATCACATCTCAGTATAGCATTGCATAGAAGACAGTCATTCACTCAGATGAGAAACTGTGTATTTAATTTTCTAGGCAAATGCAGTAGACCTTATAACTGTAGGTTTAGATTTAACACTTCAAGTCTCAGTAAAGTGTTTAACACGATTACACATTTAATCATCATTTTTCTAAGACAGGTGAAAAACTAACAATGGTAGTATTTAAAAGGTGTGGAAGGGGAATAGACAGAGCAAGGAAGGTTCCTAAAGTAGCTCCCTAAGGACTATTTAAGTACAGTATCTCATCTGTGATGCTGACCGAAAAAGGCTGGCACAAGGTTATGAGCCATAATAAATGCAGAAGAAGGGATGAGCTCTGGGACTGAAATAACAGAAATAGTATAAAGTCAGCACCAAAAATTGAAAGACCCTGAATACAATCAAAAATAAAAGGAATTTATTCTATAAGCTAAGAAATCACCAGTTGCTAAAGACCTAAAGAAACAGCTCACTGTTCAAAACCAGAATGAGTAAGGCTGTTACTCTGATGCTATGTGGGAAGAGCAGAAAGAAATGTACATGAGCTGCAATCCTGCACAGTTCTGCCATTCTCCTTTAAGAAAAAGACAGCCTTTGGCAGAGGAGTTAGATAAA
>JAOXXN010000065.1:31335480-31348702 GCA_026770055.1 Myrmophylax atrothorax | reverse complement strand
CCACTTGTCAGCAGAGAGAAGAAGAGTATGAACAGTGACATTTTTAGAGTTCCAGCCCCTGGAAACCCAGCATTTTGAAAATAGTATTTTTTTTCTATTTTGAAGATAGATTTCTAGCCTTGTGGAATTAGGCAAATTTAAAATAGTTTGCTTAGGAGAGAAAACAGAAGTCTGGCTAATTATTTTGTAAGAGGTGAGACAGGTGAGATACTCCAGTGCCTATTTTCCCCACTTTTCTTTGACTCCTGAGTACCTCCCTAGAATTAATACACTTCTTCACTAGTAGCAACAGGAATTTTTTCAAGCTACATGTCCAAGGTCAGAGGGATATGCATGCATCTCTCTTTAGGTTGTTTAGCCTTACACAATTGTCAAAAATTTTTATTTCTGTTAAGTATCACTGTAGTTACTTGTTGTTCTTAGAAAGAAATTCTCTGCTAGTTGTTTATCTTGTTTATTCTCATTATCCTGGGCTTTACAGCATGACATCATAATTATGTGGGTATATTTGAGGATCATAGGACTCTTAACAATACCTGTGTAGAATTAGATGTCAGGTTGAACTTTCTTATAATGAAAATACCCAGTTGTATATTCTACGTGTCTTGTTGCTGTCATCCTCACTTTGGGCCAGCTATTCAGGAACTGCAGTCACATGAATTTACTCAAACATGGGATGCAGACTGTGTAGCAGGGGTAATACAAAAACTACTATGATGGAAAGCATTTCAGCTGACACTTTGGATGTCCTCCAGAAATTTTGCCTTTACAGGGGCACTGTGAAACTCAGCTGCTGCAATCATACAGAATGAAGAACAGATTTCTCACACATGCCTGTGTTCTCCAGAAATATGGTGTGGCATTTTCCAAACACACATCCCTGTGCACAAAGTGTAAGTTTATAGTTCCCATTTCTAAATGTAAATATGCTTGGGATTTTACTTTTGACAAGCACCATTGATGGATTTACACTTGTGGAAACTAAAACTGGATTCCTGCAGGATGCAAGTCTGTGTTTATAGCATACAGGAATATAAATGTATTTCCAAAAATCACATAGGCAAAGCTTTAACTCTGAAAAAAATGCAGACTGTATTTCCATCCTTTAAGTTGAAATTATACTTTTGAAAAATCCCTTGTTGTTTTGTTTCATTACAAATAACTCTTCTAAATATGGAGACCTTGTTCAGACTCAAAATGGGATCTGAGATCCCAGCTGATTTCTTTCTATTCACATATTCATCCCAGCTGTAGAGGTCTGTTGGTTAAATCAGGCCTTTAAAATGACTCCTCTGTAATTCTGTGTCTTACAATTTGGTCTTTCCCAATCATCTTTGTAACTCAACTGCCCTCCAAGGATTCACAGAGGAGTGACTGACTGGCATTGAGACTAGATAAATTATTCTGTTGATGGTGCCCAGGAGGTAATGAAATCCACTTTAGTCCCTCAGATCTGGAAAGCCTATGAAGTCAGAAGAAGGAAATAGCAGTAGAAGCTGTGTTTTGTCAAAAAGTCAGTGAGTGTGTGACTGTGAATACCTACAAGGGGCAGCCTCTAGAAGAAAATACCATTTCTGCAGCCACCATTAGACACAAACTAAAAATAATGGGTGATATCTCTGTTACATAGGACTATACCTCACTCATTTTCTTTGTGACCAGAAGAATATTTATATAACAGTTTCCAGCCAGGGAGCTAAAGAAGCTTTTAAAACTCCAATTAGTCACACCTCTGAGTTTGGGCAGTGCTATCTCCATTGCACAGATGGAACAACAGTGACACAGGGAAGCTGTTTATCAAATGAGCAAAACCAACCTGAAGAGAAGGTAAAGCATAAGCCCCCAAATCCTTGCCCCCTGTTCCTGCACTTTGACCATTCTTCTGTCAAAGAGTCTTAATGAGCTTTATATATGTACAGAAATATCAATGCATAATAATCTGCCTTAGCATTCCAAGGGAGGGCTAATAAATGTAAGAATAAGACATAAATCATTCATTAAAATGTCAGAAGTGATGAGAATAAAAGATTGCTCCTGCCTTTGCTGAATTACATATGCAAATTTGCATACACTACAAAATGAACATCTCTAAATGAATGAATTAGAATCTCGTGTAGAAATGACTGAGCCACATTTGCATACAACATTTATTAGGAGGAGATGTGCTTATTTTTGGAATAAACAGTGAGAATAAATTCCCAGAATCTGATGAAGCAGCCTATGCCTGCAGCTTGTCAGGATGAGTGTCTGCTTTGCCAGTGACTGCAAACAAGTAGGAGTTGTGCCCTGGAAAACCATAACTGGCAGATTCAGGAAAACATTGACCCATCCGAAACATTTACAGGAATTTACCACATTGTTTATAGTCTGAAAAAATTAAAGCCACTGAGTTTTTCTTTATATTATTTTCTTTTCAGAAAAACAGATTAGTGATTAGTACTTTGGCAGATTTGAATTCATCATTAGGACAGGAGTATCCATATTTACTTGAAGCAAACTCTATTAGCTGAAAGAGAGGCAACTTTTCAGTGAGACCCACCCCCAAGGGTATTGATGCAATTAAAAAGTATAGGAATTGGAAAGTACAGCATACCCTATATATATACTATGATCATCACCATGGCCAGGCTTTGCAAACACAGATTTGGGAAGGGCTCTACCAATATGGGGGTACCCTTTCGAGCCTGCGCGGTGGATTTTTTAGGTGAGGCACAGCGTGCGCAGAACTGGCCCCACCCTTTAATCCCCAAGGTTCATCTGCCACGGCCGAGCGAGCTTGGACGGTGACAGTGAAGTCCTCAGGACTAGAACCTACAGCCCCCGGTATTGCCAGGAGATCTCCCATCCAAGTACCAGCCGAGGGCTGACCCTGCTGAGCTTTCGAGATCTGACGTGATCGGGTGGCAGGGTGGCATTTAACTGCCTTAAAGTCAATGTAGCCAAGTAACAAAAAGGAAACAGGCAAAGTCAGAAGGTCTACAAGTGATTCGGACTAGTTCTTCAACTATTCAACACCTGAGATATTTGTTCAAAAATCTCCAGGGAAACAGTTTCTCTGTAACCATATTGCGTGTTTTGAATTACTTACCAAAAGCATAGTTTGAATGGAAAATACAGCCATAGAAGTCACACAAGTCACTACTATTTTCACTTTCTATTATTTATATATACTAAAATTATATATTCTAAAATTATATATTCTAAAAATACTCTTAGAAAAATCTTGGGGGGTTTAGCCATTCTTTGTAAATACATAAATTACCCAGTAATACTTTCCCTTTCATATTTATATAAATAAGCACATATTTTCAGTTTCTAAATTCAATGCAACTTATGATGATGAATGAACAAAGGAATTCTGACAATATTTAACACTTATTCACTTCTTTATATCTCTATCATGTTTTATAAAGATTCAGTCTTCCATCTACATGAAGAAACATTCTTTCATCAGCTACCTTTCCATTAGAGAGTCACCTGTCTTTTTATAAGGCCTCTAGTCCCAAACTAGAATAATGTAACTGCCTGCCTAAACCCCCAAATGTCTTATCATATCAACTCATTCGGAAGCACAGCCCACCACATGTACTCGATGCTCACACTGAAAAACTTTAGTATCTGCTTAGCAAGTGAAAGGTTTTGTTGGATCTCCATCTGTGATACATTACTGAATGAAAGGTGGCAAGCAGTGGTCCATAGTTTTCCATAAATGAGGATCATTGTTAGCTTACTAATTTCCATAGTAGTGTTTGAGAAGTATCAGTCACTGTAGATGAAACTGGTACCAACCTGAGATTATCTAAGCTTTTACAGTAATCTGCTATGCCCAATGCACTTTCAAGTTTTTTATATTTTTGATCACTTCACCAAGACTTTCCATAGGTCATTAAATAATAATATTCAATGTGTGTATCAAAAGACAACATTACAACACAAAAGAGAAATGGATATCACAAGGGCAGACTGATCTTACTGATTTTTATCAGGTTGTGCTATATGAATATACTGAGAATGTGATCTAATACAAAAAATTGAAGTATAAATAATTCAGAATTAAAAAGTTCATAATCTCTTGGGTAATTTTGCCAGCTGAACTCTTCTTTGAAAACTACTTTGAGCAATGCAGAAATGTTTATTAAATTGAGGATGATTTGCATATTACAGAAGTGAGGACATCTCTCCAGCTTTACATGTCAGTCCAGCACATGAAGTAAAACTACTTTTTCTACTCAGGCAAACCAAAAATAACCCTTTCAGGAAAACACAGCCAATGCCTGTAGACAGCCCCAGTCTGTCCTTTTACAGCTAATAGATGTGTCATTCCAGAAGACTGTTTGTGCAGAGAGACACTGTAATACCACCTCAGACAATTGCTATTCTGTCACTTTTCTGTTTGCATTCTGGTACTGGTCACCAGGGCACGAGCTGGTTTTGGCTACGTGATCCCATACCATTGCATTCTGACATATGCAAGTTCAGACTTACACAAGGAAATCTTTGTGGTTAGAACCTGAACTTCTGTGGGTTAACCTACCACAATATTTAAATCACTGAAAATCAAAACCCTATTCCTCATGTCTGTGGGAAGAGAATAACATACATCTTGATTTGGTTGCCTTTGTAATAACCATAGTTCCTTGCAGGCTTACAAAGAAAACAGTCACCTTGTAATCTTACAGATTAAAAGCAGAGGCCTATGCTAATGAGCAGGGGAACCAAATTCTACTTGCATTCTTAACTATGCCTCAGAATACAACTCAAGGTGTGATTCATCTCACCTAGTTTAACCATCTAGAACTTAGGCATCTATTTTCAGGCTGTCAACTAGACTACCTGTAAAGCAAATAGAGAAAACAAAAAGGATCTTCTAAGATAGTATCTAAAAGAGGTATGGTATGTGCTGTCTAGAGGTGCATGTCTCTTTACACTAGTGAGTGGGATTAGAGGCTCAATGAAACTTTATTCTGTCTTTACCAGCCTACTCTGGGTCTAGGTCTTCTCAACTGTTAGAAGATGAAGATAAGCATCTTCAGCATATAAGTCATCACACTTTTCTTCAAAGCTCATTTTGGAATAAGATGAATTACTTCTCCATTGACTAGAAGAACCAACCTGGAAAAAAGTCCTATCAAAAAGAAACTCAAGCTGGCTTGGATAAAAGTCACCTGTAGACACATCTATTAGAATTGGTTAAAGTGAAAAATAGCAAATTCATTTTTAACTAATTTCAGTATTCAGTTTGATCGGTACTAACTAGCAGCAATAGAAGGATATCTAAGAGATATTATCATTTTAGAAGCTAAATGAATAAGGACTGTCACATCTGTTAAGTAAGACTGACATAAGCAACTCATTAAAATGCCTGCTAGCATGTGATTGTTAGTTCAAATTGGACGTCTGAGTAAAATATTCACAATTTGCATTGTAACTACTTTGTAGACACGTTTCATGTCTCCACCAGTTCTACCAGAATAAGCAAATTCCTTCTGCTGGTTTATGTTCTTATGGAACTACAGTTCTTCAACACAGCAGTAAATTAGACAACACCCATGCTCAATTGCAGCAGCCAAACTGTTTTATTTTCCATTATAATTCAGGGACTTATTGAGACGCATTCAATGTCTCTAAACAACTGTTCTCCATCAAAGATTTTTGAATTTTGGTATGAACACTGAAGTTTACATACATTAGCAGAATGAACAAGCACAGTGTGAACCAAGCTCATTTTGCTAGAATAGAGGTTAAGGAGGCACACACTGCCTCTACACTATATACTTGTCTTTCAAGAGAAGAGGCAATTTGTTCATTAGTTGATTAGAGTATGGTGGTATTGGTAATACCAAGGCCACGGGTTCAATCCCAGCACGGGCCATTCATTTAAGAGTTGGACTTGATGATTTTTGTGGGTCCCTTCCAATTCAGAATACTCTGTGACTCTATCTTGAATAATAAAATGGAGCCATTAATACAAATGCAAATTTTAGAGAAGAAAATTTTATATAGACACTTTTCCTTCCAGCTACTTTGTTCACCCAATTATTTTCATTGGGCTTTTCATTTGAATGCTTTAAAGAAGATTTTATTGTTGCATAATGACAGCTATGTGAAGAATGGTCACACATACCTAGGCAATGAAAAATTGAAAGGAAAGATGCAGATCATTTACCAAATACCTAGACTGTGAGTCAATATATTTTTGGATGCCTCAAGTTTTACCAGTGTGTGATGGAAATTATGAAAATTGAGGAGAGGAAGGCTACTGCTGATAAATTATGGTTTAGAAATAAACCAAATGATTCAAAACTTAAATCAGTAAAATAGCAGAGACAGTCATGAACAATAAAGTGAAAAGAAAAGATAGAAAAAAGAAGGAAAAAAGAAAATAATGGATTCGAAAAGGAGTTTGTTTCCTGGAAGGGGATTAAAAAACCCATGTGATCTATAATCTTAGCTTGTCAGAAATTGTCTGAAAGTCTATTTAGTGACCAGAGACCTGTCTAATTCATTCCCCATTTTTATCACTTGACTATTATGCTGTGTTCCACAGCTGAGGAGTAAAAATGCCAAAAGCTGACATTCTAAGTAGCTTCAAAAATATTTAGATCCCACACATTTTTAAGCACATTGCAAATTTGGCTTCCCCATTTAAGAAGATAGCAAAGGGCATGTGGCTCAGCCAGTGTCCAAACTGACTGTTATACCTAGGAGGAGTTTACCTCAAGCTGATTCTTTCATAGGGTCAGCAGGCAATCCAAGAATGGTAGTAATATTTTTGGAAATTCTGGGTTTGATCCACCATAGGGAGAAAAAAAAAAGTAATGAGTTTAGCAGTGTTAAATCAAATGCTGCTGGAAAGATATGCACAAACCAGTTCAGTCTGGAAATATTTCTGTCTTGGCTTAAGCTCTTAATCTTTTACTGAAAAGGAAAAAAATATATGACCATTCACTTATACCATAAAAGGAAAAACTAAAAATTCAATTAATTTTGGTCTCGAAGCCCATCAAAGAATTTACAGTATTACATGCAAACCCACTCTTTTGATTAAAGAGGGACTTTTCTGAAATAGTAATTATCACAGGCTAGGCTTTATTTTACAGAAGATAGAGGACTAATTTCCACAACTATGAATGTGAGAGTTCAGCTGTATGGTTCTAATGGTGCATCTTCTCCCAAAAAAACTGACAGCAAAAAAACAGGTAAAGTAATGCTTAAACTATGATTCAAAATTCTGTAAGGAAAATGGCCTGGTACAATTTCATTCTAAGCCTATTTCAACCATTATAGGGGGAAAAAAGCCCATGTAAATTTAAAAAGTAATTAAAAAGCATAATGTATCTGAAAGATGCAGAATCACTGACTCTGGTGAATGAAATCCTCTGAACTCTCTGAATTCAAGTCATCTGAAGGAAGTGGAAATCAAAAGTCTAAAAAAAATTAGACTAGAAGTGTCTACCAAGGAATGGAAGAGGAAGGTGTCAACAGGCAGAGTCCGTACTATAACATTTTTGATGTGTTACTTATCAGTAAGTGTGTATGAAGATTTTTTTACATACTTTCAATACTTTTAATTTTTATTCTTTCCTAAATGGTAGGCCACAGAAATTCAAGTAGGGAACAACCTCCCTTCATTTCTTCAATCCAACTGTCCCTAAGCTAAAATAAGAACACAATGTCTGCCGCGTCTGCAGAGCAAGAGGTGTGTTCATGGCTATGAGCTAGGACAAAAAAATGCCAGGGCACAATTGGATTTCCAAAGGAATTTTTTCTCTTCAGCTCAGGCTAGAGCAGATTATGACAGCATCAGCAGGTTCCTGAGATGACAGAAAGAATTAGTAAGAATGATACCAATACCTGACTATAATTCCCTGCACTCCGTGTTACCACTGGCTGTAATTTGCAAACTAGCAATGATTTTTAAACCCAAAGTTGTCAACCAGACTCTAGCTGTTGCATTGGGTTTTTTCTTATTTCAGACAGTCTTATAACTTGGCATTTCATATGCAGCTGCTTCACAGGAATTTTAAGAGAGGATGATGTGAAAATTTTATTATTTGAATAAAAAAAATCTAGGAAAATTTGTCTAAAATATCTTTACCTATGGTTCTGGAACAGAAGAAAGTTCTTCCAGTTATCACTGGAAAAGCTATAAGAGCATTAGAGTTACTGATAAAGCTAGAGATTTACCAAACTTTATTTTGATTACCACAGGCTAAATACAGATAACCTTAACTCCAAATGTGTTTAATACCCACTGTCTTCTCCTTCAGGTTTCTCCCAGAAGATGGTATTCAGGATCACTTTTGTCTACAATTTTCAGATTTAGTAACTTGCCTGAGGGGAAACATAATGAAGCTTTTAAGTCATTTCAGAAATGTAAACTTGTAAATAAGATACAGTAATGATTTTCAGTTCTGAATGGTGTTTGCCAGGTTCAATATGGCAGATTCTTTCACTTGCCTTTTGTCTTACACTTGGGGTATTTTTTTAATGACTACGCTCATAACTAGATAACTGAGCAGAAAGTAGAAATTGTGTAAACAAGTGTGATTTTATCATTCCTCCTTTTTAATTACTCTCATAGACTGGCATCCTGTAGGTTGCTCCTTCTCACCAAATTTTAACTTTTCCCTTACATGCAGTAATATAAGGGATACCAGCAACTGATAGATTTACACACCATAATACACAGATCACAAAGTGTCACTAACACTTTTCAAATCATTGAATTTCTTTCTAAAATTCTGTCCAGAGTCATGTATTTAGTGGGAAAGAATCAAAGAGGAGAATGAGTGAATGAGTGAGCAAACAAAAGAAAGAATGATAGTTGCAAATAGGAGACATTTGAGATGAAATTTTTTAGGGTAATTAGAGAATTTGATACCTGTGAGAAACAGGGCACATCAGTATTACCTACAGGTGGCTCACTGTAGTTTATTTATACTATCAGCATTTTTCTAATATTACTGTAGATTTTCTGAGAAGAAAAGCAATAAATTAAAGAATCCTACATTTGACAAAAGAAATAGAGTACAATAAACTTGTCAAATCAATCCCTATTCTGTTCATCTCATATCCTGAAGGTAACTATTGTCTATCTCTTTTCTAAATCAGCATGCCATCTGGAGCCCGGAGCAGACTAAAAAAATGCATTTTTGTTCTGCGGCAAAGGCACTATTCACAGTTATAAACTAATCTCAGCATTTCAATTTTAAAGCCCCTTAGATCAGTTGACTATACTGACACTTCACAATTTTTAAAAAAAATTACATTAATTTCTCTTAATTTTTATGTGGTGATATAGTTATCAGAGGTAAAAGATTTTATTTGGCTTTAGTTAATAAAGACACAGAAATTTTGACAAGATCAGTGGGGTTTTTTTCCATTCAGGATTTAACAAATAGCTTTTTAATTGACTATTTCGCATTTAATTCAATATGAGATTAGAAACTTTATTACAGAAACTGCTACAGCCATATAACAAAAGAAGTTTTTTTCAGTCATAATGTGACTATAATCTTAAAATGGGTTAAAATATTCTTAAAAGTTGATAGTCCACTGCATCATACACTGATAACTTTATTTGCTTAAATTCTTAATTAATTTTGGACATATTATTGCTTAATTAGTTTTGGTCATACTGTAAATTCAATAAACATACTGCAAAATAATCTGAATAACATTAGGAAAAAAAATGTACAATCCACTGAGTTTTAATACACAAGCCCAACATTTACTGTGGGCATGTTGCAGTCCCAGGGATTAAAGGATCATTTCAGTGGTGGAATTTATCCTTTTAAAGTTTGTGCAACAACTTTCTGGTCAAATACTTGTCAACAAGACAACTGTGAACACAGTAGGAGCCCAGGATCCTATGCACCTCATCCCTAAGTCAGGAAAGGCTGAAGAGCATCTGCAGAGCGTGCCCCTGAATTTTCCTGTGGGTACATTCTGGTCACAGCTGACCTGTTCTTGCAGGTTTCCTATTTGGCCTCAGCATGGCCCCCAGCGGTACCTCCTGTGACCACTGCAGGTATGGCCTCAGCACCTGAACCTGGAGTAGTACGAGCATGTTGGGTGCTGTGCCTGCACTGTCTGCCCAGCACAGGAGCAAATTTACTGCACAAGGCTGCAGCCAGCCAGCACACTGGGCAAAGTGGCTCATCATCAAAAGGAGGCAGAAAAGACAAAAAGGATTTGCCCAAACCTACAGAGAGGGGCCTTCAACTGCTTCAGATCATCTGCAACTCTATCCTGAGAGTATTTCCCCACAAGTTTTCTTCAACATTACCTATTCATCTAACAACGGCATCACATGGCACCACAAACCTGTCCTTCCAATAAATACTCACTAACAAAAACACCTGAAAAGGCTAGACTCAGCTCAGTCCTCCCAAGTGAGAACTCCCATTAGATTATGGAATCTTATTCCCTTCTCACTTGTTACCTCTACTTCTGTCCTGTCCCACATATCTTTCTGGACATTCTTCATGTCTTTATCTCCATCTTCATAAACTTATTATTCATTGAATATTTGTCTTTCTTTTCATCCATATATTTAGAAATAAATGGTCCAGATTAATGAGTGAGCTAAAATTAGATCTCCTGCTGAAGGTACTGAAATCCCTTAGCTGTTAGACAGATGAGACTTTTATAGCACTGCTATACTGACATCCACAAAAAGTGGTAACTTCTTATGCCATTTGCAAAGTATCAGATGCTGCCTCTATGCATTAAGCTTGCCAAGGAAATTTGACACTTACTGAGTTTCAGTGAGCACTCGCTTTGGACTTGAGCATCCAGGGTCAAGCAGGGATGGAATTTTGGATTCTTAAAGGCTTAGGATAAAGCAGTTGTCCAAGACAGTTATAGAAATGAGGAGTCATGCACAAAGAGTCACTCACAATATCCAATGGGCATTAGAACAGTTCACTGCTGCACAGTATCTCATGCGGAATAATTTGATTTCATAGCTAGTCAAAATGACATTGGAAAGCTTTGTACCAATCAAGTGGAACAGATATGCTGAAATGGTCCACTCACTTGTCAGCTCAGCATCTATATTTTAGTCAGCTGAGAATTGTCTGTCTTCACATCTTCATCTCTAGCCCTTTCATCTGAATATCTGTTTTACAGAATTATGTTAATAACAACAGGCATTTATGTATGTTTGCTAGGGATGGGGAAAAATGTATAAGGATTTGCTGGTAAAACAAAGAGAGGTGGATGCTCTCAGGGGCTCACTTATGGTTAGTGGTCTTCAACTGAACTTCAGAGAAAAGAAAACACTGCACTACATTACAAAAGGCATTGCCTAGGACAAATAGGCTTAAGAATTTCTGTGTCATTTCAAATGAATATTGGAATCAGGAATACCTTAAATCAGTTCTTGAATGGAAATTTTTAATTTGCATAGTTCAGATGTTTCTCCTGGCAACATTCTCTAATGTCATTATCACTTACTAAAATTTGATACAATCTACAACCTGAGCCTGAATTCGTGACACACAGTACCACAGAAGTAAATATTTTGCCAGATTAAAGAGTAGCATGTTTGGACAATTATGAAGACAAGTGTTTCTCTTTTACAACAAGAATGTCTCAGAAAATATGTAAATAGTTAGGCAGTTAAATTGTGTGCAACTTATTCACAAGGGAAATACATAGCCCTAAGCTATTGCAATGCCTTTGATTATGTATAGATCAAACAAAACAGAAGACACTCGGCTCCTTCTAAGAAATTTCATAGTCACTTCTAACCTGAAGTCACAGAACTTCAGGTTGTCATATTCCCTGAACTCTGGCTCAGTGTATGTGAGTAAATACCTGCACAGGAGACTCCACATGTTTTTCAAAGTAACAAAGAGACAATACTCTTTTGAGTCAGGATTCAATCCATCGCTCATGAAACTTATGTTCCTGGGGACATAAACTGCTGCTAGAGCTCAGCTGTTGTCCTAAATTCCCATCCACAAACTCTTCTAGTGGACAGATCAGCCTGGTATTATTAACTCCAGAATACAGGTGCTTGAGATTTGTTTTCTGATAATTATAATCTGTTAACCTAAATTCTCATCAAAATTTAAACTTGTTAATATGCATTTTTTGTTTCTTAGGCTGAAATTTTTCTCTAATTTCTGCACTGAATCCTACCACATATATTTGGTGGCTATGGTCTGAGTTATTTTTGCATATCTGGATAAAGTAAGTGGAAGAGATTCCATTTAAAATTTTAAAGAGCCTTTAAAAACTAAAAATTAAGGAGATAAGACAGTAACTTTGGAACATGTGTTTTATCATGTCCATAGGTACATACTACTATAACATGACTTGGTATTAAGAAGAGCAAACTGACATTTAAATAGCTACCTGTCAGCTTCCCATCTTTTTGTTGTTGTTGTTGTGATTTTTTATGGAAATTAAAGGAAAGTGATAAAATGCTAATTCACATTTCACATCTCCTTGCCTAGGCATACACTAAGGGTTCAACTAAATTTGCACCAGTTTCTATTTTGTTTGTTGGATTCTTTCTTGATTTTTTCTTTCATTGTTCAGTAGAAGAACTATTGAATTTATGATGGTTATTCTTCTTTCTTAGAAAATATTAATATCTTACAAATGGGATTTCCTCTAAAATATTTTAAGGTTAAACTCAAATTTGCACTTCTCTGTTTTAATTAATGGTAGCTATAGCATTCCTTTCTCCATTTGGTCCAGTGAAGGCCAGACACAAAACTTTCACAGTCCTGTTCAACTATTAAGTGCCTGAGTGTCTGGGCAGAGAACAAAGCACAAGAATAAAACAGACTATGGCCTTGCTTGTAGGGCACAGATGTAGGATGATTAATAGACAATTGAAAATTGCCAATATCATCTCAAACAACCTAGCTAGCCATAACAGGAAGAAAGGAACATGTCCTTATTTCAGATGAGGAGTTGGCAGTTTTTGCAGAGCCATTGACACATTGCAATTTCATACCACTCAAAATGAATTTACACAATTTTGATGAGTGTTAGAAAAGCTGTTCATGGCCAAATGAGGAAGTCTCATTTACTTCTTTCATTTATCACTGCTCCTTTCCTTTTCTTCCTCATGGATCCTTGGCTCTGTTTCTTACTGAGATTCTTCACTGAATAAACTCATCCAGCATAAAACTACCCACATATTCTATTCTCCATGTAGGTTTCTCCTAAGTTTGCATATTGAGTCAGTTCCTGAAGG
>JAOXXN010000065.1:31313771-31324428 GCA_026770055.1 Myrmophylax atrothorax | reverse complement strand
CAAATAAATCCCCTCATAGGATATGCATTACATTCAGAAATACTTATCACCACAAACTTTTTCAGTTGAGAAAGATGAATTAATAAAAATAATCAATAACAAACAGAAATGTATGTAATCACCATGCATTTTCATGCACCTTCAGCAACACAGTGGTATTTCTGTGGAACATCATGATCTATGCTTAAAATGTATAATAGAACTGCTGGGCATGTGCCCCTTCAAGGACTAATGTATCATAAGTATCAGGTGAGAGTATTGTGGAGACCCTTCCGATGCCTACACATGGTAGCTTTATGAAATTCTTTGTGCAGAGGATTTAAATGAAAATTAAGACCATGGATATTGAAGTCCTGAACCACACACAAGAATGAATTAACTTTAGGTAGAGCAGATTCTACTCTCACCTAAGGTAGTTATCATAAGCCATTATTCAATAATTTCACCTGCAACTGAGAACATCAATTAACTGCAACCTATTCCTCTCAGCATAGACTTTTCTACTTAAAAACAAAATTGATTGGTGATAGAGAGCTTGATCTCAAGGTATAACCAGTATTCATATTTTGCAAGCCACTATCCCAAAGTGAGAAGGGAAATATAAAATTGAACTCATTCAATTTACGTAAACTTTCTTACTCCTTTCAAAGAAACACAAATAATCCAGTTCCCTAAAATTTCTGATAGATAAAGTATATATTAATAATTACAGGAGGAAAGTAACAACCAAAAAAATCCAAGGCCCTATAACACAAGGTATTTATAAGGCTTGTCTCAGTGTGAACTACTGTTACAGGATGAAAATCTTCTCAAACATTTTTTTCTGAGTCATACAGTAAATATGTCATCTGAGACAGAATTTACCAAAATATGGGATTATATGGAAAGTATGTGAAACATATACAAGGCAAGGCCACTAAGACATCAGCCTCTTGTCTCAACAGGATTTTGCAACCTGGCCTCAATCTGGTATCCTGACTATGATTCTGTGAGTGGAATCTATCCGAAGGAGCTTCAAAAGCTGAGCTTCTGATTCAATCAAAAGAGTAATAGAAATACCAAAGAATCCTGAAAAAGTAGGTCAGAATGGATCTCAAGGGATCACTAGTTTCTACCCTTGCCAAATGCCAAAGTAGTACCTCCCAGATTTGAAGGACTAGATTTGCATTTTGAAAATGGGGATTAAACCTATTTTGGAATTGGGAATTAAATGTATTTTGTGGGAGCAAAAGTTTCTGCATCTACACAAGGAAAAAAACATTGCATTTTTCTCCAGAGAAACCCCAATCCACTCGAAAATGACAGCTTTATTGGCAATTGAAAACACTGCTGGATATGAGAATATTTTGGGGTGAACAACTTGCACTATCCTAAACAGAATGATCATAAAAGTTCTTATTAAGACTGCCAAAAAATGGGTAGCGTCCACAAGCCACTGGAATGTCTCCCTGTTCCCTGGCTCCTGGAAGACTGCATATCCTCTCTGCACACCTCTAAATGTCCTGTAGGATATGAAATCCTGTGGGACTCTGAAAAACTAGTAGTGGTCCATATAGCAGTGGTATTTGTATCACAGCACTGCTTGTATTTTTACACTATATGAATAGGTTTATCTATTTATACCACTGTGCATCTCATAAGATGCTACGGTTGTGCAGGTTTTTCTAGGTGTGATTTAATGCCCTTCTGACTTTCAGAGACAATAAACAGACTCTGAGAGAAGCTTCATGGCTGCATCACCCTGCTGATGAAGCTGGGGGATTACAACGAAATGATAAAATGACCAATTACTGACCTATCTGATTTCAGTTCCATTTATTAAAAACAGGTCAGAAAAATGCCTCTGTGTCCTATGTGTGCAGGAACAAAAAATGTTCCTATATACAGGCTTAAAGAGTAAAGTAAGTGATGTTCTGCATCATTTTCAGTATTTAGCACAGCAAGAAATTGAAACAGAACTTGGGTCAGAGGTATATGTAAAAAAAGCAACACCCTCAATGCAGACTTTCTCTCAATTTACTCCAGGTGTAGCACTTATGTAAACATGTGAACAACAGAAATAATTCATAAATCATATTTTCCCACTTCAGTGAAGGAAAGCCAATGCACAGAACTGCTGTAAACAAGAAAGGAAGCACACAGAAAACCTAACTGTAGTGACAGCATTGTGCTGAAATAACCTATGGGAATTCACTCCCATAATAATCATTACTTTCTAAATATTTATTATAATGATAAAGCCTTTATAACATGTTCTACAGTTTGCTAAAAAAAAGAGCCCAGTAGGGCTGTATTGTGCTGTGACACAGTGGGAAATATGTAATGCTTAATAATGTGATTAATTAAACTGTATAAAAATGCCCCATTTTCATCCCTTCCAATGAACAAATAATTAAAAAGCATTCTTAGTATTTATAGACACTTATTATAAGAGTAACAACAGCATAAAATAATATATTTTATAAAACCAGAAAGAGGTATGCTGTTTCTAGTCATTATATTAATGTCTGACCTTACAGTATACACAAAATGAAATGAAGGGTAAAAAAAAAACCCAAACTAAAAAACCAAAACCCCAAACCAAATGAAATTAAGTAAAAGAGACCAGTGATGTTCAATTGCATACACTCATAAACACAAAAGGGTAATAAATTGAATCTGACCAAATCTACATAGAAGATACTAGCAGAGCCGCACATGTTTACTCATCAAATTTGCCTCTTTTAGCTCTGTATCACTCCACTACTAAAAGGTGTTCACAGCTTTAATTTGCATTTGTACTTCTATGGTCTTCTGCCTTTTTTGCCCCTGCATTTCTTGAATATAATTTTTGCTGTGAACTTGAAACTTTTCATTTTCCACATGATGAGGTTTAAGATAGCTTTAAGGAAGTATAATAGAAGAAAACCTGGTGTGCACATCCCTTTACAAAGATTTCATCTTCTCATATTCTTTTCCTTCTCCATATGCCCTGACTTAAGCTCAACACGTTCAGATTTTGTAATAGAATGTAGAAAGGTGAAAACTGTATTCACTCATCTAATAAAACAAACCCCAACCAGCCCAGCTCTCTGAAGCTACATGAGAAAAACTTATAATTGTATGCTTGATTTTTTTCACAAATTCACAGAATGGTTGAGGTTAGAAGAGACCTTTGGAGGTCAACTGGTCCAATCCCTTTCTCAAGCAAGGCCACCTAGAGCCAGTTGCCCAGGACTTGCTTTCAACGGTCTCCAAGGAAGAAGACGTGACCACCTCACTGGGCAACCTTGGCCAGTGTTCAGTGTCTCTCACGGTGAAAAGGTGTTTCCTGATGTTCAGATAGCCCCTCCTGTTTCAGTGTGTGCCCATTGCCTCCTGTCTTATCACTGGGCACCACTGAAAAGAGCCTGTCTCTGTCTCTTTGCACCCTCCCATCAGGTTTTTCAATACCTTGGTAACATTTCCCTCAGCCTTTTCATCTCCAGGCTCAACAGTCTCAGCTCTCACAGACTTTGTTCACAGAGGAGATACTCCAGTCTCACAGCTTTGCAACTTTTTGTTGGACTCACTTCAGTATGTCCATATCTCTCTTGAACTGGGGATCCAGAACTGGACACAGTGAAACATAAAAGAAAGTCTTCCCAAGTTTCTTATGGAGTTTTTGAATACAGACTAAGAATTGTGATTGATTTGGCTTTATCTGTAAACATATTTGCCTCCCTTGAAAAAAAAAAGAGGTTGACTGAAAAATTAAAAACGCTTTACAAGTATTACAAAGCTCCTAAATTTGGGGACTATTACATCTTTTATACAAAGTCTGGGCCCTAGTTGTCCCCTGACCATTCTCACTATCTCTGGAAAAATACGGTAGTTGACTAATCTGGACTATGCACCACTTACATGCATCTTATAAAGGTTTAAATTACATAATCCACTTCAAAAGAGTATAGAAAGCTCTATTTTTTGCCTTGGCAAATATATTTGTAATTGAATTTTGTGGGGTCTAATTTAACCTTTTGTATGCAGAGGTAGATGCATCAGAGAATGAAACACAGATCATAACTGGCAAAAGTGCACGTCAAGGATAATTGGATTATTTTAATTATGTTCATTATGTATCCTCATAAATCTCCCCAAATTACTACTAAAAATACGTACCATAATAAAGCAACAATCTGTTTTCATCTGAAAAAACCATGCTGTGATGTATGCAAAACCAGGCTGCATTGCATATTTATCATTGGTCATTCACAACAAAAATCAAGTCTATTTTTCTTTCTAGTTGATTAGGTTTAGGGTATTTAAGCCTTTTGTTAGTTTAAAATTATCCTTTCCAAAAATCTTCTAATTTCTCTGATTAATAGATAAATATATTATTTCACAGAACATGTATTAGCACACAGTTCCTTTAGTCTTCTCTAGTTTGGGGCCTGAACTTGCCCCCATTGAATTTGTTTCACCTAAAGAATTTTTCCTCATAGGTACTTAAATCATCATTCTCACAACTCCCTGAATGTAGTTCAAATGTCTTCTTGTTACGGACTGCATCATTTAAATTGCAATCTCCATTGAAAAATAGGGCAAATCAGTCTTTTTTGTTTTCTTCTGTTTTTCTTTAATTTTTAGAACCTGCAAATCTGGGGCTGACCAGACCTCTGTGGACCAAATATAAGCTTAGCAGCAGTAGGCTGCTTTTTTTCATTGCCTTCTGTAAGCTTTAAGTCAAAAATAGTTCATGAGCCACAGACTGTAAACTCCAGGCCTAAATTCCTAATGGAGTGGGTGTCTGAGCCCATTCTCAGATACCAACTTGCCCAACGGGCAAACATGTTCTCACATCTGGTTGCAGCCTGAACTTGTTAGAGGGGTTTCATGCAGTCACATTCTCACTTCATCATTCCTGTGCATCAACCAAAGATTCTTGGGCATACAAAAACCTACTACAATCTAGCTTACCAGCTAATACAGTGAAGCTCAGGTGATCACAAGCAAAGAGCCAACAACAGAGATGTTTGAAAACTGTAATGGTAAGGACTCAGGGGGTACAAGCCCACAAAAATTAGACTTGTCTTGTCACAGACCAAGTATCACATTTAAAAACATTAACTTCCTCCAGCTTTCTTTCCTGCATGTTTCCGTTGTGTTACACAGGCCTCACATCCAAAAGAAATTTGAAAAAGTGATTCAGAATTCATAACTTAGCCTACCTTTGGCCTTTCTGCTGAGGCCACCAAGAACTGTGCCCAGCTGAAGACAGGGAACAGGGAAGAGGTGAACCATGCTTTGTCTTCATTCCTAACTGCAGTGGAATAATTATTTTTTGCAACACGTGTTAATCTTGACTGACACAAATTGGACCTAATGGACTATCCTTAGATGACTCCATGATATCCAGGCAAAGATCTGTGGTGTTTTGCAACTGGAGCTCTCAGAGAGATTAGTCTTCCACAGTCCATCCCATGCTGTGCATGTGTTCTAACTTTGAAAGCTATAAATATTTCCTGCTGGCCTGACCATTTGACCAGATGCTTTTCACCAGAATAAGCATATATACACTTTAGTGTGTTCTTATGTTGCCTCTGTGTGGCTAACTAAACACTTAAATAAGGATATTTTTTATTGTCAAATTCTGCAGTTGAGTTCTGCAGCACTGGCAACACCACTATCAGTGGCAGATGTCTCCTATGGAATTTGCTCTCATGTGCTCCTTGCTAGATCCCAGTTCTATTGGCTTTCTGAATGTAACATAAATCACATTTTGTTTTGTTTTCATTTGCAGCTATTTGGAAGGGTTTGTGTTTCATCCCAAAGCAGCTGCAGCAGAGTTTTGTGAAGAGTATTGATTTTACTGCTGTGTTATTTTTAAGCCATTTTAGTGTTTTGCAGCAGCAGCTGTCAAAGTAGTATCTGCTATATCCATAATGCAACAGATAAGTAAATCTAATTTTTGCTAGCAGAACTTTTGAACACAACCTTTAAATGGGACCCAGTATAGCAGACTTCTCAATGTGCTCTGTGTAAAACTATTTCCTGACCAAATAGCAAAAATTTAGGAGTCAGTTGGACCATACTACAGTGCTACAATGTCTAGCAGTTAACCACTAAAACTATCATTATTAGTTTCTCTAACAGATGTTTAACCACTCTCAAGGCATAAATAAACACCCACCAAAGCCTCTCTTCCTCCCCAGAACTCCCAGAAATTATGGCAGGCACCCTTACAACTACACATGCATGAGAAAAAATTTACTTATGATTGTGGTGTTTGTAAGCATCAGCTCTTCATCGTGCACTAGAGTAGTATTTGAGTAAATTCAATCCAGAGATGGACTATTTTATTAAAGGGAAATCTTTTGAATTAAACTGTTTTGTCCAAAGAAGAACAGAGACTTTTCTTACATAGCAGAGGTACTCATTTGGTAAAAAATATTTCTTCTTTGTTACTCTTCCATGCTTCCTTGTAGAGACACAAAGAATATACAAATTATCTCTTTGCTTCTTCCCAGAAATTTAACAATCTGGTTTCTTTGGCAAGCATTCAGCAGGCAACAGTTGTCGACATACAAAATGAAATAAAATGGCAAAACTACAGTGGAATCCTTTCTAATCTAAGAACCATTGCTGTGGGTAGTAACAAGCTGTGGTTTCTAGCTCATCTCAGTGCTTTTCATCTAAACACATCAGAGAGTCATTAATTTGTCAATTTAACTATTACTACAAAATAGGGTCTAGTGGTCTCACTTAAGAGCCTTACATGTCCTAATTAAAAAAAATAAAATAATATACTGCATTCCCTCTCATAATTCAAGTGTCTACTATAGTAAACACAGGATGGGTGGATTCTTCAATGGAAAAGTGTAGTACTCTCTTACAACAGAATGGGTGCTTCCAACATGAGTGGACTTCCATTTGACCCTTAAGGTGACCAGCTCTGGTTCACAAATCAGGAAGTGTCTTAATCCGGTCATTCATCACATGAACAGGGAAAGGCTGAATCAGTCAACCTTGTAGCATTGCAACACTGAGGAACACAGTGGCAGACTATGCTTTGTTCTCAATGCAGAATTCTGGCTGATGAGATTCAGCCTTTCCACAAAACCTGGCCACAAAGCTCAAAACAATCTGAATCTTATTTCATGTCATTTTAAGACTGTGCTGAATTGCACATATGAAGACATCAGCCATTGGGAGCTTGTTATTTTGGGCTACAGGTTTATTCTGAACTACAGACCTTGTGTCTACAAGGAAGGGAAGATGGTTTATGAGATGAGTTGCATGTGAGCTTACAATCAGGGTTGGGTAAGGTTGAAGAAAAAGCTGATGCAAAGATTTCTCACCATTTCAAACAATTGTTATTGAGATTTAATCTGATATGAACATGGAGAACAACTAAGACTAACTTGAGTGTACCTTTAATTCTTATTCACCAAAAGGTTTTTCATCACTAATTTTAGAAAATAAAATTAATCAAATTCATTCATCTGCTTCCTTTGAGTGATGCTGTAACATGAGGAAATCATAAGCACTAAGAAAAGGAAGTTATATTTTCTGAGTAAAAGATGCTATATAAAGAGACAGATTCCACACATTGCAAACATACATGCTTCCGTAATCACTTGAGAGTTAACACCCTGAAGAAGTATCAGTTTTAACTATTCAAAAAGGAGAGTAAGCAATATCAAAGATACCTAAACATTTCTGTACAAATATACTTTTTCTTCATTTCTATCTTCTAAAAGCAAATTTGCATGCAACATTTCAGTTAGTTACAGAAATGTTTCTATTTACTTTAGTAAGAAATACAGGCAAATCACGATGCCTTTAATCTGAAAACCAAACCAGAGGCACTATCACATCTGTGTGATGATGTGTGGTTTTTACTATACACTAGGCTTCCAGGCCGAAAATGCAAAATCAAATTATTCATAGCCTAGGAGCGAGACTTTCAAAGAGGTATAAGTAAACTGAAAATAAAATTCACATTACATAATCTGTACATGCATTGTGGGTGTAAAGAAGCATGTTTATGACCCTGCATGTTTGCCTGGACAAACATAAGTCTGGTTCAGACCAGAAGTCAGGTCGGTATATTAGCATTACACTGCATTTCACCTCATGTAAAGAACAGGCAAGCAGCCTTGCTACACAACAGCCCAACATGATGCACATTCAGACACAAGCACAGGCAGAGAAAGAAACTATCTGCTTATATCTGTGTCAGCACATACATTCAGCACTTCTGACAACCCTAGCTAAGGCTTGCACAGCTCCTACTTATTTTTCAAAGTGCACTCCAATGTGATGCTTAAATGCCTCCACAGGCTCCTTTATGCCTTTATCCAGCAGTTATTCTGGCATCAGTAGGGAAGGAGGCCTGTGGCAGCTGTAGGTGGACTGTGGACACAATCCAGAATTACACTCACCCAGCATATTCCAGGTTTGGAGTTACACAGCATTGCCATGTGTCCAAAAGACTCTTCAGTAGATTGTTATCATAACAATAATAATTTGTAAAAAGAATGTTGGCAAGTAATTTAGGTATTTATCATAATTCATAAAAATAAAATTTAAAAAAAAAACAGAAACAAAACCAAACACCAAAAAAACCCCACACCAAAAAACACATGCAGATAATTAAAGACGTTTTCTAACTTTTTCTGCCCTGTTCAAGAATTGTCCAGGCCTATGTTTAAAGGAAATTCAGCCATAAACAAAGCATTCTTGTCTGTTAAATCAATCTCCACCCAAGATCTAAGATGAAGGCATAATAGAGTACAGTGTAAATTGCTCTAGCATGGGTGATAACTAGAGAAGTATGAATGTTCTTGGTTGTGGGTTTGTGGCCCTGCATTTTAGATATCATTCTAATAAACAGACCAATCTCTAATCTTATGGTTGTCATTCTGAGATAATATGATATGACAGGTCCAGATGTTTGAAACTGTTGCAGCAATTCACACGCTGGGAGCAATAAATTATTATAAAGAAGGTATTTAATTCAATTTATAGTGGATTTAGCACTGTCAGAGGTATGGAATTTCTAACCAAGTATAATTCAGAAATCATTACATGCTCTAGCAAACTTTGGAAGTGAAGTGTGCAAGGCAGAGGGCATTGTTGCCATGCTGGAATTCTTTCTATCTGTTAATCAATATGCATTGCTATACATTTGCATTACTCTAGATTTAAATAGTCTTGAAATAATTAGCATAAAAATATTTATAAAAAATTCCCCAGTGTTGTGCAGACTCAAACTTTTTCACCCCATTATGAATTTCAGTAATCCATGTAGCATGAACCTTTGAGAGCATGGAATGAACACAAGACTAAAGACATTGCCTGTTGCACCCAAAACAACTTTTCTAAAGAATATGTTGCGTATCTATTTCCTATTCAGTCACCTTTTATATCAGGTTAATCTATGAAGATCATCCGTCCAGTAATCATTGACCCAAGTATATTTTATATACCTGTGCACTGTGGAACAGTAAGACAATTTCAGTTTCTTTGTTACTAAGACTGTAGAGCCATTAAAAGTGAGCTGCTTATGTTTTCTCCTGATTAAGGGGAATTTTCAGTGTCACTCCTAAGACATATAACTATTCTTATATAAACCCCTGCATATATGTGTGTGTGTATATATATATGTCTGTTCCAAGTCCTGTGAGAAATAAGGGTTTAAGGAACTGACTGAGCCACATGCATACCAGGAGACATGAGAAAGGAGTTTTATTTTTGTAGTGGTGATCCTGCCAATAATCATCTTCAGAATCTGCCCTATTTTAGTTTCCTCATTCTCAACAGATGAAATGTTCAGTTCTATCATACAGCTGAGACAGTCAGCAGCACCATTTAACAGACTTGTTTACATTATTCTGCCATCTGGAGGCATGGGTATTATGATAATGTGACAGCAGACATTTTTTGCTACCTGTAGAATTGAAAAAAAAAATCTCATCCCTCTACATCTCTGCAGTTCATGTCTCACATCCATCTTTCCAGGTCAGACAAAAAGATTTTCTGTGAAAACATGTCAAAGGCCTTACAGAAGTCTAAGTAAACGACATTGGTGTCACAGGTAGATCATGAGCCACATTCATTTCCTAGCCAGTATCAAAACAATCTAGCTTGATTTTAGTTTCTATTCCAGAATTTAAATCATTACACTAAAATATTGTTTAAAAACAGCACTGACTCTCTGAAATACTCGCACAGTTCGTTGGTGAATCAATAATTTCTCACTGAGACAGTTGTGCAACAAAATACGTGGGGAAAACATTACACAGACCTGGCTTCTCTAGCTTAATACTGAGAACTGATGTGACAATACAGAAGTTCTAAGCTCAAGGCATATTATACCTGCAGCTCTGTTAGGCAGTTTCCTACTCAGAAAAACAGAAAACAGATACATTTACCGTAATGTTGTTTGGATAATTTCATGTTGTTTATCTATTTATTATTCTCCTTATTGTTACTAAGTAATAATTTTTTCAGAATCTCTCTTGGAATCCATGCCTGGCATTTCCTTTTTTAAATCATCCATATTTTCAGAGATAATTATTCACAGATCAGAGAATAGTTTTACTATTGAATTTAGTATGCTGCACTAATTTTCATTAGGCACATGCAATGTGACCACGTTTATTTTTTCTAGGCACCCTTCAACCTATTACTT
>JAOXXN010000065.1:31279959-31305063 GCA_026770055.1 Myrmophylax atrothorax | reverse complement strand
GTGTGATCATTGTGGAGGAATTCTCCTTCCCCGTTTCTGGGTAAACAATTTGGTTTTTCCTCTCAAACTAAGACAATATTCATATTCAAGCAGCTATATTTTCTTCCTTCCCTAGGTTGCAAACTGGAACATCTAAGCCAAAAGTTCAATCTGAGAACGAGAAATCTGCGAAACCTATGGGAAAAGTAGCAAGGAGACAAGAAGTGATCCTAATACTAGCATCTGTTTCTAGTCTGAGGAAAATCACTCAGTCCCATTTCACATTATAACAGATCTTTGGGGAATAAAAACTTGAAGGGTTATTCTAGCTGAGTTAAGAGGGGGACTCAGATAGCACTAGGAGCAATTTGAAATGAGGACATCTTATGAAGTAATTTACTATAGCCCAATTCAAATATTAAAATCAGTCTACAGCTATGGACTTCTTGGCCCTCCCTACTGTACTGTATGAATCCTAAGGTTCACAATGTATACATGCTGTGTTAGTACTGAGATTACATAAAGCATAAGAATTATGTGTTCTATTTCTATCTTTATGGATAAATTATCTCAGGCCATATATGAATGTCATATATGAGTTTGCATTAAGGAAAAAAAGCTCTTGTAATAACTTGTCACCAGACTCTTCTGTCATCCTTGGAACTTTAAAGAAAAAAATTCCCTGAAGGACCTATGAAAATAAAGCAAATATAACCACAAATGTATTGGAAATTCTCTTACATGGTGTTATTTTAAAGAATGACAAGTCCTATATTTGGTATGGCAAAACTTCACTGGAAAAGCCTAGAAACAAATGAGCAATCCCACCCACAACTTTACTCACTCCTCTGCTTTGTGGAGGTGCTGGTGAAGAACAGCTGCATCTGCACACAGAAATAGAAGTCAGGAGACCAAATTCTGCACGTGGTTTTATCCGATGTAGCCATGTAATACCTGCTACAAATTCCAGATTCTTCTGGGGTTTATTGCCTGTAAAGATGGGACTACAATATCTGACTTGAGAAGAGTGTTCTAATTTACCACAATTAGATTCAAATTAGAGAACTATTCCTTTTAACGAGTAGAAAAAATGGCATTGGGATCACATCACTGAAGGACAGACTGATGTTTATGACATGTAACTGCTAGCCTTGCAATGTGTGAGGGATGCATGCGAATATCAGCACATCTCTAAAAGTTCAGCAGCAGCAAATTTCCTTCTCCTTGTCAACATTTTTGAATACGGTCTTTAATGAATGCAATCTGCTGGCTTTGACAGGTAAACACTAACTGCTGCTGGGAAATAAATGCAAGATGAAAATCTTTATTGCATCTTCTGCCAGGAAGAGATGGAGTTTCTTCTTGGCAAAACTTCCTGAAGAGCACTGTAGGTATTACTCAGTGGTGCTCTGCCTCTCTCTGTGTCCTCTTCAGAATGAGTCTAAGGGAAATATTTCACCAACATAAGAGACTCCAAACATTGAAATTCTGACACTTTTGTCAAATCGCTGTTTGAGTTTGAATAACAGTTGTCTGTATCTTGTAAAGTTTTATCTGAAGGTGTGTAGAGAAAAAAGAAGTATTGATTTAACACATTTTCTCCCACATTATCTTTGACAGAAGTTCTGCATAGTTAGAGACTATCATGACACAAAACTTTTTAATTCTGTATTTCTCAAGTAGAAAAATTCTACTATAAGTAGAATTATTACAGTTATAGACCTTATCATTAACCAGGACACCATTTCTCTTATGATTTTTACAAAGGATTTTGTAAACACTTTCCAGAAAATTTCTCACTCAGGACAGGACTTCTATACAGTCAGATCCATCCTGGCTCTTCTGTGTCTTAAATCCAGCTGCTTCATACTGTTACTTAAGTATTGGATCTAAATAAGCAAAGTGAAGATCCTGTTCACTGATCCTGCTCATTGATTTTTTTTTTCACTGTTGGTCAATTAATTGTTTGGGAATAAACAGAATTTTCTTATAAATGTCTAAGAGATTTGTAGAAATTATTTTTTACCAGTATTTTTGTACTGTGAAATAAAATTGGTAACTTGGTAAAACATCGGTAATTACTCAGAACTAGAATCACCAGAATTCTTTTCCCCCATAAAAGCACTAATCAAAAAGCATTTTTATCACTTCCTCTCTACCCCTCTAGCATCTGCCTTCCCTAATTTAAAATGTTATTGTTCCCATTGAGCATAGCCCCTACCTTCTTCATTTTCAGGTCTGTAAAATGTACACTAAAAGAGCTGCTTACATGGTAAAATGTCCTGACACCAGTGGATACAAGACTACTATGAACTCCCTCTTACTATGAACAGCCCAGATCATTGCATTCTCTCTCGCTCATCCCATGAACATTCCTCACAAAAGTCTTAAAACACTTAAAATACTACGAATGACACTGTTAACAGATGTATTCTGACAGGATTTAGCCTGTTTGAGTTCCCTTACTGGCTGCTGCACTTAAACCTCCTGTTCTGAGCACAGGCCGTCAGCCTACAATGCCTCATTGTTTGGCTCCTTATAGGTGATAATGAAATTGGCATTCAATTCCCACTCCTGAATGGCTTCCATCAGACTTTGAAAAAGTTGTTTGCTACTCCTGGTATTATATAACCATCTCAGTTTCAGCATGCAAAAAGGCATGCTCTAGTCAAATACCTTATCTCCAGGATTATATTAATAACTAAACATGAGTCATCCTGGGCATCAGACATGGTTGTGTCTATACACGATATACAGTTAGGACTCTCTTAAAAACTGAGCTAAGTCTGTTAGTTAAATGGCTTGTCAACACATTACCTTATGACTTGGACAGCCCTCCTATTTACTACACAAGTGGCCTGGTTGTATTTCTGTCTATGCACAAGTTACCACTAATCTGGAAACTGAAGAGAGGATCACAGGCAGACTGCATTACCTGATAGACATCTGGTGTTGTCCAGCTAAGCTTTAAATTAGGATTTTAAACCTGCATGATCAGTGCCTAATGAGCCAGGCTGAAAAAGTACTGAGCTTTCTGACCCCAGTCCAGCAAAATACTGAATCACATTTAACCATAGGGACACAAGTAGTCCCAAAGATTTCAGTGGAATTAAGTAAGCGGTTTCATGCCTACATCTATCAGTAGCAGCGTTCAGCACTTGCAAATGCAGTCATCTTGAGTGTGTATCTACCATAAGAACAGCAAGTAATTACAACGTAATACTCTCTATGTGAAATGTGAGTGGTTTGAAAACAATCAATAATATTTTTTAAGTGCAGCTTAGTCAGAACTGTAATATGCTATGAGGGGAAATACAAAGGAGTCCTGTCCAAGTAAGTTAAAAATAGAGAAACAAAGATTCTGACAAACGACTTAAAATACAGGTACATACTTCACTGCAAAGTATCAGAGATAATTGAAAACTTGCACTGACCCTGACAATTTAACAGATAGAAGTTCTCTGTGTGCCCCAGGACACTGAACTGCAACTATTTCAATGTTACAGACAGTCACATCGATATTTTATTGCTCTTTTTTGGTACATTTATAAGCCAGACGTAATAAGAAATGCAAAGCAGCTCCTATGAGCATATCAACGCACACAAAAAGATCTCAGCCAGATATTTCCACAGGTGATGAAATTATTTAAACCTTCATCAACTTATTTTAATCTATCATGTTTTACAGAGTATCTTACCATGGAAAAAGGATCTAATAAGGCTTTTCTAATCAAGAAATATCTGGAACCATGAACAGTTTGTCTATCATCAGGCCTTCCCAAAAGGACCCTATTCTTCCACAATCTTTTGTAATTTCTTTTTTTATTTAATGTGAAATTATTAAATTAATTCAACGTATAACCTCAGGCCCCT
Source organism: Myrmophylax atrothorax (assembly GCA_026770055.1). NCBI lineage: Eukaryota > Metazoa > Chordata > Aves > Passeriformes > Thamnophilidae > Myrmophylax > Myrmophylax atrothorax. Next base: position 31,301,211 of record JAOXXN010000065.1, on the reverse strand, counting down.
TGTGCTTAAAATGGGATTTTAAGTCTTTAGGACCAATTCAGCATCTCACAATATCCCAGGCAGATACCTACTGTATGTTCAAAATGTCTGAAAACACTAGCACATCATTTCTTGGCTTGAAAAGTACCTACATAAATATAGTCTTGTGCCACTGGCATTTCTGAAATATTCTGCCCTAAACAAGGGACATTACTCACACCTAAGATCTACAGAAAACCAGTGATTGGACCATCAGACACCTAAAGCCAATAGCTGAGCTAAAGGCATACTGAATGACAGGATTAGGCTCCTTGCAGACAAACAGTCATGGTGGTGACTGACATCACTTTGTTAACTAACTGGATGAGAAAATATTTACACAGGATGTGAAAAATTAGGTATCAAATCACCCATGTTTGCATACAGGGTCTCGAGTTTGAATTCATGTCTGAATTCAATCTCAGACTCATCAAGGATAAGACTGAATCAAAGACTCCTACCTTTCCGGCGTCTGTTCCGGAATCACTCAGGCCAACTGCCTTTCAGCCTCCTTAGCTAAAGCTCTTCTAATCTGTAAAGTAAAACAGTTAGATTTTAGTCAGGATAGGAAGCAGAACTTGGGTCACTTCTCTTGCAGACAAGTTTCCAATAAGGCTGAGGAGCCATGCCCTAAGTACACTCGAAGAACCCTTTGCGCATCAAATAAAAAGAACACTTTCAACAGCACACACTGGGGGGTGAGGGGGTGTGTGTTGTGTGTTGAGCAGCAGGTTCCCAACTGCCCCATGCCTTGCCAAGACAAGGGCTGCCCCTGAGAGGTTGCAGAGCATGGGCAACACACGCACAGCTATAGAGAGCCCTGAGGGGCTGCAATGCACAGGCCACCTACACAAGGGTAGAGGTACTAATTAAAAAGAACAGCAGCAGCAGCAGCAGACCAGTGAGAAGCTCAGAGCTTCAGACCAAAATCTGCACACACACCACCAGTCTCCACCATTTCTCACCTCACTGGAGGAATTTGTAGTGACTCAGTGTAACCCTTACTAAAAACAAGAGAAATTGAGACTAGGAAATGGTAGGATAGGTGTTCAGCTTGGTAAAAGGGAAGGAAAAGTGTTTCTTTGTTTAATTGATTATGTTTTTTCTTCTTAATACACAAAATATTGATCAGAAATTTCTTTTAATGGAATGAATTAAGGATAAATTCACCAAGTTAATGTTGCTCATAGCATTCATCTGAGCAAAAAAATCAAATTCCTGCACAATGGTAGGTCCAGTCCCTCTCCTCATGGAAGGAGACTACCAAAGTAACCATCAACACAGAAGTACTGATGCACTCATTCTTGTCTATATTTGTGAGTCAAGAAGTATTAGACTCAACATACCCCCTCAAAAGAGATGTGTAAGACACGTAGTCACACTGAGATGTTTCTTTCAGGGTTTCTACACCACTTGCAACAGGAGGATAAAGAAAGTGGCTTGTTGCCAGAAATGTGTGTCAAGCATGCAGGGCAACAAAAACTAAACTTGTCCATCTCATGGATTCATGCATCTATATCTCACCTCTTATGGAAAAGATCCAAATATTGAGTGATTTTAACTTTTCTTGGCCTAAAATTCAAATCAGATTTCTTGCTAGAATTCTTTAACTATGACTTTCTTAGCCAATTTTAATGTTTATTGGAACCTTTATTTTCTCTGCAAAACAGAAATCAGTTACATTTACTAGTTTGGTACTGACAATCATGGCCTGGGTTTTTTTATACTGCCATCAGCACCTTTTTTAAAAAGGAATATAGCAAAATAAAAAAAGTAGTTCAGACAAGAAGCTTTTTTACATTGATAGGAAAGTTTTAAGTCATTGAAGCCAAAGAATGCCCACCCCTGAGGTTTTGGCTCCAGAAAGTGAGTAACTCCTTTTATGTAAATGAACAGACATCTATCTGTTCTCGCTTCTATACCTCAATAAAATCTGTAAGCAGCACAGCTTAAAAGTTTCTGTGTAATATAGCATGAAGCTGTGAAAAGCAACATACCATTTCATTTCTTGTAGTAATTCCAACTCCAGACTTTAGAAACCCAGTTGTATTGTTATAAACAAACCATACAAGTCTGATCTGATTGTGCAGACAGTAAGCAGGCACACAGTTCCTCTTAATGTATATTAAAAATTCTTGGCACCCTAATGCAAACAAACTGCAATGAAAAAAATATCAGCATGAGCAATCCTCCAAGTCTTGCTTAAGATTCCCTTCATTTCCCCATGATCAGTCTTCCCTGCTTTTTGTGCTGAAATGCATACCATTATTTGCGTAGATCTGAGACAAGAAAGAAAACAAAACTCTCCCTTGCTGAGAATATTTTCAAGCAGTCTTTCAGAAGTTTAATGCAAACCCAGCACCAGTTCCATTTGAATAATATTAATTTTGTGCATCTGCAGCTGTGCACATGCTTTGGTATAGCTCTGATAACTTCTAAGGAACAACTGTATCAAACCTCATGGTAGCTTCATGTTTGGTATTAGAATTCAAGCTGTCATTTTAATAAAAGAAATGTCCAGGCAGTCAAAATTGCCCTAGCTTTAATTTTTTAAGAGAAAACAGAGAGAATAACATTCATTAGCAGAAAATTTTCTTTTATAAAAAAATTGTTTGATTTAGGGGATGATTTTACCAATGTATCTTCCTCTTGGAAATCCACAGCTCTGAACGCCTCTAAGAACTGTTTTAGTGTCAGAAATGCCTTTACATTTAAAGTTTAATTATGGGCCTTATTTCTATCTTCTTATGCCAGACAAAACTTTTGGTAGTCAATGGGAGTTCTATACATCTAAAGTAACCTCTGCAAAGGAAACACAAGCAATTAAAAATATCAAGTAGATTTAAGATAGTATTTTAAATGTTTCTGTAATTGGAACTATAAAGAAAATTCTAGCTGTCTAAAACATAGTTTCTATAAATGGCAGTTTGTTTCAAAAATGGTGTTGCCATCTTCTGTGTTAAAAACTTGAGATTTGCCCTTATGGCAATAATTACCTGCAATTCTAGTTCACTCAAATTAGGTTTTTTCAATCACAACCATTTAACTGATGATTAAGATGCCACCCTATCAGGACTCCTCTTTCTTTTCCTTCACTTCAAATTTACTGAAAGTTATTTATCAAGTCACAAAGCCAATATAATTTCATTCCTTTACTTTTCTTATGGTCCCGTCCAAACTAAATTAGTCTATAATTTTGTCTTCCCTGGATGAAAATTTGGATCAGGGACAAGATTCACTAAAATATTCTGCATCTGTTCACAGTACATTTGTGTATAATTTATAATTACATCATAAAACATAGCAGACATTCAGTTTTGTGCAGTAAACGCAGATAGCAAGTGTGTTGCAGATACTGCTGGAGAGGATTTTCCTGATGATTTTGCTTGTAAGTAGCATATTTTACCATTAATTAAGTAACGTTCTGTATCAAGTATTTTTTTTGCCATGGCAATTCCTAGAAATATCATATTTACATGTGGAATATATATTTATATAATTAAAAATAAATATAGAATATTTTAAATAGTCTTACATATCTGAAACTGACTCCTGGCAATTGTTTGGAGACAGAACTTCTCTGGAAAGGAGTATAATAAGGATTCTGGTCTTGTGGCTTTCTGAAATCAGTTTTCCTCCAATCATTCACGAGGATTTAAAGCATAATACATAAATACAGTTACAGCAAAATAAACTCAACAATTTTTAACCATGTTTGTTTTTATCTTGACTGATACATTTCTCTTGCCACTTCGTCGAACCCTCATTTAGTGAGATATAACCTATTTCTTCTACAATACACAAATCACTACCATCATGAAGAAAATTTACAATCAAGAAGAGAAAATGACATAATATTGTAGGAATAGTTTCATGTTGACAAGAGAGAAGATTTTCCTGCAGAGCAGAACACTGACTTGACTACTTGAAGATACTTCATAAATACAACACTTTCCTAAGGAACATTTAAAGTTGCAACACCCAGAAAGTCCCAGAACTCCTAGGAAATATATTGCTACCACCACACAATGACTAAGCCTTCTAAAAATGGTCTCGAAAGGATGAAGGTCAAAAGGAACAAAAAGAAGACACAAATACATTCTGTGGTTTGCCTTTCCTCCTCAAACAGGTCCTTGGCAGATATATCTCCTGTCCCTTGCATCGCACCATATTGGGACAAGTTATAGCTACATCATTTTCTCATGGCCTTCCAATATCCTGGCTGACTTTTAATCCTTGCACTGTATGACCTCTCAAGAGATCTCCTTTCTACTCACCAAACACACTCACTCTCACCCCCATTTCTGCATTTTTCCTGGTTCTTCTGCCAGGAAACCAATGTTTTCCATGACCCAGCAGCTGGATTTAGAGGTGGATCAGTTAAAACCTAGCACTGTTTATAAGGACAAATGATGATCTTTGTACATTCAAAAACAACCTCTTGTAGCCTCTTAACCTTGTCCCAAAATTGCATTTCTGCTCGGCTAGGTCAACCTAACAAAACATGACCAAGTCATGTCAATGATATTATAAGCCAAGAACATGACAAGAATTTTGAAAAAAACAGAACTGCAATGACATTTTCAAAATACTTAAATGTTTATTTTAATCTGGTTGCTGACCAAATTTCCCAGGGAAGTTTAAGACTAAAGTGACACGAGGTGTACAAAGCTATCGAAAGTTTGGATACTTTCTGATGACATTGGGGATTGCCTGTAAATTCCTGGCATTTGATGAGCTTTCCACTGATAATATCTTAAAGAAATGACAGAAAGCAGTCATGGGAAGAAGAACAGGCCTGAGTTAAGAGCAATGTAATGGCCTAAGGAGAAATAGGATCACTTTTTAATTTAGCAGACATATAAGGATGTCGCTTTTATGGATCTTCAATCTTTCCAATCTGAAGACGGAGAAAGATGATAGATCACCCACATCAGATTTTTGGCCCATGATTATTTTCTATTGCAGTTATGTCAAATATAATGAGTTTAGAATTTCAGTTGAGACCTCCAGGACCTAGTAATATATACAAACAGAGAATAAGGAAAAGCTACTAGCTACTAACCCAAGAAAAATTTAAATTTTCTACTGTGGTAATCATCTGTCTAACTTCTTTATGTCCTTTTAGGATTGTCAAAGTTTGAATTACTTTCCAAAATAAATATTCCTCAACATTTCACACTTCTTTCATTCTTCCAGAATTTGCCATATATTAACTGTTTTGTCTGAAATTTTGGATGCTTGCTTCAGGATGGTTCAATTATTACTATCTGAGAGATTCTGATGTCTGCAAAACTTCAATTGAATAAGGCCAGCCTAACCTCTGAAAAATATAAATTCTCAGATGCTGAAGAGAGGATTGCAATATTACAAGAGATCCTTACTGAGAATTCAGTCTGTACTGGGGATGTTCAGTTCTCACAGAACATTTACATTTTAGCTGAATTGCTGCACAGGCCAGTATACTCTGTTTCAAGTATTAATTGATTTGCTGTATTTTCTATATTTCTCACACTTGCAGTCAGTTACCACTGGGGGGAGAGGATAAGCAAACCAAAAGCAACTAAATTTTCATATACACTACTCAAATCCTGCCAATCCGAAAAACAATGAGACTTCATAGTCCTTCTTCCTCCTAGGTTTAAACCTATTTTCCTGGTGTTTAACAATCTTCTCTAGGATGAGACAGAGTGTGCTGAATTTCAGGAACATCAAGTCTTGTCTTTCAACAGAATATTGTGGGCACAGGGGTGAACATAATGATGTAGTGTCAAAATGAAAATTTTAAAACAGGGCTGTGGCACAGCTTCCGTTACTGAGTGATTACTGCCATTCCTCAGTAACCCACTTTCCTCCTCAAGCCGTGCCATTAACGTTCTGGAGTATTAATTAGTGGCTTTGAGGTCATGTCCAGCACTTAAACTATGTAAGGATTCCTCAAAATTTGGAAAGAAGAAGCACGAACTTGTATGAATCTTGAACCAGATGCAGAAATAGATCGGGGCTGGGGTGGGAAAGGTGTTATATTATTTGTACTCAACATGTCTAGATTATTAACAAATACTTCAGCAAAATGTACATTTATCCCACAGGGGGAGGGAGTTAGAGAGATGTTCTCTTTCATGAAGAGATCATTTTGTTCTCCACTTCAGTATGTGATCTTTAGGATCTTCTAAGAATATCCGACAGACAGGCAGAGAGCTGCAGTATGGAAAGGCAGGGATGGAAGGTCTTTGTAAATGATGCCTTGGGTCAACACTGGAAGAGAAATTCCTATGGCTGCTTCAGCCTTCCAGACATTAGTGGGCTCATGTTCTTCCAAGGGCAGTGTATTGGACATGTATTTTGCTTTCTAAATCAAAGCCTTGATATGCTCCTGAGAACTGCACAAAGTCACCTTTCCAAGCAATTGCTGAGGGTGTGTGGTACCACAAGCTTGTGACATCTTCAGAGGACCACAATTACTCTGAACCACTTTTCTAGTAGTTGCTGCCTCCCACAGCCAGATGAGCTCCAGGTACTTATGTCTCCACCTCTTCCACTTTTCATTCAAAAATCTAAGTTCTGCATTTGGTGCCCTTGCCAGAGGTCCCAGCCCTGGATCAGGCATTTGGCTTCCTCCTCCTATTTTTGATGCATACGAAAGATTAGTGCCTGATTTTTCTAAGATTTTAGAGGTGAGGGGAGAGGGGGTTGTTTGGTTTTTTTTTTATGTGACTGAAAGATTGCCTACTAAATGAACCAGAGAAATGAAAGCATAGAAGGAAGGTTTTACCTGCTGTTGTATGGAAGTGCTACTCGCCACCACAGTAACGTGATTTTAGGATAACTAATGAATGAGCTGTGATGTGATAAACAAAGCATTAAGAATGTTGAGATAAAAAAAAAATTCATGATAAATTCTGCCTTTAGTCTCTCTGACTATGATTTTGAAATATTTTTTTTTAAATATTGTATTAACTCCATAACAGTTTTTTTTTCTTTACCCTGAGAAGTACCTTAAAAAGGAAGGGACAAATACCTAAAGTATCTTCAGTTACTTCAATAAAGGAAATTACTGTTTTGAAAAAGACAGTTCATCTGTAATTTTCTGAACTGTGGGAATGACTTACTGCCATGTCCCAGTGTTTTCTAGTTGTATGCACAATGATGTACATGGATTCAAGGGCAGTAAGAGTGGTTTACACTACACTATAGTCAACTGGAGCTGACTCCATCTATAACTTTTTATTTCTTTTCTATCCTTTTGGTATTTTATCCAGCACACTTGCATCTATGCTCTATGATAAACCATATGTTGTTAACATTACTTTTGATCTTCTACTAAGCCTGGGGGGCTTAAGATGAAACCAAAGCTGAGATTTGCAACAAGGATTTACAGGAAAAGCATGTGCAAAGGCACCTTAGAGATACTATTTATCCATTCTTTAATCGATGAATTAATAAAAATAAGACTGATTTTCCTTTCCAAACTTCAAATAAAAATTATTTAATCACTCATTTTCCATAATCTGGAATAATGAATTCAACCAGGACACTAATCTGCATGGTTACTTCAAGTCTGAAACACCCTTTTCAGATGAATAACAAAGTGAATTTATGATTATATATATATGTATGTATGTATATATGTATGTATGTATATATATGTGTATGTATATATATGTATATGTATGTATATATATTTGTACATATATGTTCACAACAAAGATGACTTCAGCATTTTCTGGAAATTAACATTATTCTATCTGCAATTATTTGAGCAATTTTCCTGGAGATAGCCAAAACATACATGGATATTATTTTTAAATTAAAAAAAAAAAAGCTTCTCAAAGACAATATTGTAACCAGACTATTTACTCAGCCACAGCTTATCTGATTTAATTTGGCGAGATCTGAAAATTATTTCACTCTAGCATAATTTCAGCTGCTGAGTTACATATTAGATTTTCTTCTGACAGGCTTAACCCCTTTGATTTCATGACAATTATGTAAAGCAATCTATTTCGCTATAGCATTGTAAGGCTATGTTCTCATTTCACAGAAATTCATGGGAACAGAACACAAATATTACAACAGTATAGTACACAACTAAAATTCTGTAGAATTAAAAAATATTAACTTGTTTTAAAAAAACAGTAACAATCTGGGGCAAGCTATTAATTATATTAATGTCAGCCACTTGTATAACAAGAAACGGCTGGAACATCTAAACTGATTTTCAGCATAAAAAGGAAGACTAATTTCTCAGCAGGAAGCCACAGAGGAGACATTTCTGACTAATACAACCTATAAAAACACTCAGCTGAAATCATCTCCACGTGAGAGGATAAGTTTGCATCTATCTGGGAATGAAAGGAATAACATTTTGGGTCTCTTCCACCTACTACTGAACACTTGCATAGCAGTGATAAAACTGTACTGGGGTTATCTCACAGCAAGCCATTCTTGATTCAGTAAAGCATGTACAGACAAGCTTTATTTTTAGCATGGACTTGAACCACTCTGTTTCAGTGGAAACACTTACATATACTCTTATCAGACTGAATGACAGTGCTCTCCTAAATACAGACTCTGGTCCCCATCAAGACTGAATTTTAAATTACATAAAGGACATGCACTGCTACTACAAACTAAATTTGCAGTCCTTCCTCACTCTCTATATCTTACATTTTTAAAATCCTTTAAAAATCAAAGGATTCATTGATGAGCTTCCAGCCTGAACCAAGAGCTTGTGAAGGAACTGCTTTCTTAACCACTGGCTTGACTCAAATTCTGACAGAAGGATGTAAATTTCATTATTTTTGAGCCATACTTATTTTTTTTGTTTTGGTTTGTTTGTTTTTCACTAGAGGATTTGAAATAAAAATTCTCCTGAGCACAGGAAAAAACTGAAACATAAAGGAACAAGATGACTCAGCTCAAAAACCTGACGGGCATTTCAGACTGCACCTAGGTGCTAATTGTAAAAGCAAGACATAGAGCTTTCCAGAATGAAGAAAGAAAAGTTGCCTCAAGGGGCAAGAACAAACATTTATCTACTTACAGAATTAGATCATATACCAGAAGGTTGAAAACAGCTGGAGGAAGACTAGGATTTTCTGCACAACATTCTGCATCATCAACAGAATTACTTACCATGGAACTGTTCCACAAAGGGGTTTAGCATCATTGTCACAATGCTTACCTGTCCACCACATCAGGGAATTGATAGCTGTGAACAAAGCAGTTCAGTTCATGTTCCAAGGTGTTGCAGAGTTAAGCAACCGAAAAAAGAGTTCCACAAGAGAAGTGCATCATTTGGAAGAGGTTTTTTTAATCCCTAAAAGGAGAATGCAATTCACAGTTCTTCAAGATTTTTCTGGGAATTTTAAGGGTTTTTTTTCTTGGAATTAAAATGTATGTTGAGGGTTTCTCACAAAGCACAGTTAAAAGAGGCAGCAGAGTAGCATGGGGATTTTTTTTTTTTAAATGTTTGCATTTTTGGTGTCAAAATTTGGCTTTCCTACAGAGCACGATGCATAAACTGCAAAGTTACAACGATTCTCACAGTCTTGAATGAATTGGTCTGTTTTTAGCGAGAAAAACTGTAAACCGAGCACACTCAAAAGAAAAGAGCAGTGGAAAAGATAAGTTCAATAATACACTTTTTACTTTTAAAATTGAAAACATATCTAAAGGCCATGAGATTTGAGAAAATCAATGTTGCTGGTAGCTTGCCTGAATGTTTGGCAGGGAAAGGTGCTTTAAATAAAACAATCCTCAATAAGTGTACATGTTAGAGAAAGTTCTTTTTAACTTTATTCTAACCAATCAGTTGCTGTCAATTGCTTTTCACAACAGGCTGACTCTGGATCAGGACCAAGAATGTAGAGCTCAATTACAATTAGACAGTCTTCTTTGTCAGTACATCTGACATCATTTTAAAAATATGTAATGTTCAGATACCTGATTAAAGGTCTTAGTAGTGACTCTCAAATTAAGACTTTAAGGATTATGGCTAGACAAGATATAGAATCATGTTGTGAAATAGTCATAGACTCTTACTGCTCCTTCTGCGTAGTCTGTGCAATGTCTACTGCGCGTAATGAAGAAGTTCGGAAACTTGCAGAAAAAAACATCACCAAACAAGCTAAAGCAACTGTGTTATCTCTAAGATGAGACATTGTGCATACCTAGGTTGAGTGGCTGCAGTAATTATGTCCTGCCACTCAAATGTATCTTTCCTGCAGCACTTCCTTCTATCACAGTCAACGGAATTTGTCAGGATCAAAATCAGGTCACCTTCAGCTATGTCAAGGCTGGCCAGCTTGAGCAATAAATGACAAATTAACAAAGGAAACTCAGAGAAATCACATATGTCTCTCCCTAATCAGAAAAACAAACATCCTCTTTGCAATTTCTTCGCACAGTGAGAGTACAGTGATTCAGTAAATGACACATCAGGTAAAATGTAATTTGGAAATAAGTATCAGCACACTAGGGATAAAGGAGACTGTCAGGACAGCTGGGCACGTATGCTCTGACAGCACTTTTCCCTCAATACTTCATCCTTATTGTAATATGCTGATAAGGTCAGCATACACAGCGCAGTACCTTTACAGGCAGCTGTACACAACCCATACCTGAAAGTATAACTACATCATAATATAACAAAATACCACCTTGGAGAAGGAGAATGGACTTCATTCTCTGAGTTATTTAATCTTTGATATCTACCCCAAACTCACAACTGCATTTTGACTTTAGATAGTTCTGAGCTATGCCAAGTGTTCCTAAGTCAGAGTGAGTGAACTGGCAAGAAAAACACAAGAGGATCCAGCTGCAATCCTACAAAAAAACCGACTCTGAGTATATTTTTCTACTGGAGAGGTTAATCCTTATGTCTGTGTTCCTCCCCTCACCTCTAGTAAGTTACTAAACGTTCCTTGTAGCCTGGAAGCAGGCTATTAATAAAACTGGGACTAAACAGATTTTCATCAGACTAATCAAAAATATGAGCAAGTCTTGCTGGAAATTCTTTGGAGCATTTCATTATCCCAGTTACCCCAAATTTACAGCCCAGTAACCAGATATTACTTCTAGCAGGTATTGTCACTATCTGGAAATTTGCATATTGCACAACAAAAGGGATACAATCCAATCATGGAGTAAGCATGATCCAAAACTGTTGTTTAAAACATCATATTTGAAATAGAAAATTGTGCTGTAATCATTTGGCATAGAAATCTGTCACCCCAGATTCCCTATCCCCTCCCATTTTTTCAGCAGGTCTTCCTCCAGCCTCTCCCGTGGTCAGTGATTTCATGTGACAGGAAAGATGGATTTAGGGCAAATCTTTTTCCACATGGAAACACCAAAAGGATAAGTAACTGACAGCTTGCAATAGAGAACAAAAAGGAGTAAATGTGATAATTTTATACAAGATACATTTCTACACAAGATCAATAAGCATAAAATGATAAGAAATGACTCCTACATATCTTATGTATCCCACAACAGTGTAGTTTGCAACATCAGGTAAGGCTCTACATACAGACATGTTATGGATTCATTTCAGTGAAAGATAGCTGAGAAATTCAAACAATATTGACTCTTACTCAGATTAAAAAAGAGTCTTTTCCATAGATTCTCTAAAATATATGAAAGTGCAGTTGTTCTATTGGATTCTGACAGGTACCTAACATAAAAAATTACCTTAGAGATGAAATACTGCAAAAGTGATGGCCTACATATCTGTTCAAATAAACACACGAAAACAAGATGATCAAGGGAAAAAAAAAGACAGTAAATGTAAATAGTTATTTATATCCAGACTCTCTGACTCAAGTAGCTTCCACAGCATAGAAAATAATGACATATTCACAGACACCTGGCTGGTTTAGAAAGCATTTAAAAGGTGAATGGATATTTAACTTAGTCTCCCATTTTTTGGATTTTAGTAATATCCAAATTTATACAATATACAAACTGCCAATTTCAGTATCGGAGAGTATTATGAGCCAGAGTTTTTGTCAGTGACCTTTTGATTTTATCTTCTCCCTTTTTTTTCCTGACAATGAAGTGGAATAGAAATTATATTATATCTGATCATATGATGTAGATTGCTTCAGATACCAAAGTGCCTTGGAAGTAAAATAGAGTCAAAACAATTTGTACTCACTTCCACAGGCAAATGATGCTCCTTTTACTAAGCCAGGTCAACATTTCCATGAAGTTTACACACAATAAGAAATATTTTATGCTGTGGTACATGAATTTAAAAGGAGGGAAGATCTCTTTCTATTCATGCTACACATTGTTTTATGTCCATTGTCAAGCACCAAAGTCCCCCCATCATACAAAACATGACATGATAAGAACCAACAGTGACTGAAATAAAGTTTGGAGATGGGACAAATTTGTGCTGGTGAATTTGTTTGTTTCATGAGCTAAGGTCTAAGAAAGAAGTATATTCAAATGAGTCACTATAGGAGTGAGCAGTTCAGCTTGTATGTGTGATTCACTCCAAAAGAAGCTGGATGTCTGCATATGCCAAGGCCTCCTTTGAGAAAATAATGTATTTTGTGATTTATGTTGTTTCTCTATGTAATTATTGGGCAATACTTTAATCTCAAACAGATCAGTTTTCCAGACTTTAATTTCTTAATAAAGCATTAATAGGCAAAAATATGCAATTCAGAAAGTTGTCCACCACAGCACTTAACTTGAAACAGGAATCTAAGATTATCAAGTACTCACATGATTTGAGTAATACTGATTCTTTTAAAGTGTGTCTGAGTTATGGCTCTTGGAAGCATCTGTTTACTCAAGAACAGTGTTTGGTAACCTTAGCAATGCTTTATTTATGCATTTAGTGCCCCACAGGTCAACGCCTCAAGCTTGTCAAACTGAGGGCAGTTTCTTAAACTGCAGTACAGTTCAATAAAGAACTATATTGTTGGGTCTTGAACAGTGTTGTATATGTTGAATAATAAAGAATTTCAGTTTCTATAAAGATGTTAATCTAGCATATTTCAGCAGCACTTAATGAAAGCAGAAAACAAAACAAAAAGCCCTTGGAAACAGAATCAATTTGTCCAGTTGCCTAACTGATGGATCTAGGAAGTTCTTGCCAAACATTCATGCCTTACTGTCTCTTCCAAATTTTAAAAGTTTTCAATCTTTTAAAAATTATTCTATAAAATTACAAAGCACAGATTATGCTGGATACCTCATCAGCAGAACTGTGTTTTGGGAATCACTAAGTTTAAAACTGTTGCGTGGCACTTTGCCCTTGACTGTATCACTCAGAAAGCCAAGCACACTCACATGACTGAGGCCCAGCAGTAACAAAAACACTTAGAAACATCTCAAAGTTGCATGATTGATAAAAACAGACACCTGAAGCTTCTTCCTCTTTTGAGACACCTCCTAAAGGGCTTACACACTGGTAATTATTGAAGTTTTTGTGTCTTTCATCCCCAAACTGTGAGAAATATAAATAGCAGTTTATTGACTGGTTTTCATTTCCTGGTCAGGGAATTGTTCTTCCCTTCCTTGCAGTTATTATCTGATTTCTGCTTTCTTTTAGGACTTTGAAGTTTTCTTCTCTGCATAGTAGCAAGTTCAGAACCACCTATGATTTGAAAATTAGCAGCACAAATGAGGTGTTTCAATTTTATTTAAACCAAACTCTGACACCTCTTATTGAAATCTGCAGCAGGGCTGGCACCTGCGGGGCACCCTGCGGCAGCAGCATCTGTCCGACAGCAGCAGCACCGTGATTCTGCCACCAGATCGGGGGCTTGGCAGGCAGAGGAACAGCAAAGGCTGGCACTGGGAAGAGAGAGGAGGGGAAGGAGCAGGGCCAGGGCCCTGGAGGATGGGGTGAACATGAGGTGCTCCAGCCTTCCCTGCCCAAATCATGTATCTCTCCTGTCAGCTGACATGATTCCTCCAGTCCATACTTATGAGGCAAAGGAGTGGTGAGGACACTGGTTGAGTGGCTGGCTTAGCATGCAGACAGCAACACAAGCAGAGGTAGATGTCTCTACCATGACAGGAGGAGCCAGGCCATGCTCCTTGCAGCCCTGTATCCCCTGCACATCACTAGGAGAGCACTTCCAGCACTCTTCACAGGCTGCAGCCAGCAAGTGCTGCCACAGAGGAGACCAATCAGGGAACGTGCAGAGGAATGGCTTCCCACTCCAGCTTCTCTTACTGCAGCAGTTCCTCCACCACACCATACTCAGGCAGCCGTGAGAAGCAGGAGGCATTTCTTGTCCTTCCCTTCCCTACTAGATGAGAAGCACAATTGAACCATGCTGCCGGAGGGGTCACAGAAAGGCAGAGCTAGAGAACTGAAAACTCCCTCATTTCTCAAGGTTTCTCTTAGAAAGCCCCTTTATTATGACTTAGAATAGAATTAGACAATTTCTCCCAAGAATCTACTCAAATCTGGCCAAAATAAAATACATAGTTCACATTTCCTGAGTGGGAATGCACAGCTGAGCAGACACACTTCCCAATACAGTGCTCTCTGCTCAGCACTCTGGACACCTTCAACCCTGTAGGACCTGACATTGCAAAGGTAGATAGGCACTGAATGGCATCTGAATGCAAACTAGCAAGAGAGATCAACATTAAAACTGGGTGAGAAACCCAGGCAAGAATTTGGAAGTGAGATTAAACTGAGCCAGGTGATTCAGAAGGAGGCGGTACATGACAAGAACAAATTGGTTAGTAATGACCAGACAAGTGCTGAAACTGGAACAGAGACTTGGGTTTGAGTGCGAAATCCATGACAAGACAGTGATGATAATGAGACTGAAATGAAGAAACTGGAAAGCAGAAACTGTGTCTGGCTAAATGAAAGGAATGGGACTGGACAGGGAGTTGTAGTAGGGGAGACACAGGACTGCAACAAACACAGCCAGAAGGAGATGAGCAGCAGAACTGAAGCTGGCAAAACCTGGACAGAAGAGAAAACATCTTTCCAAGGATGCTCCTGTATAAGATGCAGATTGGAACCTTGGCCTCTGAATATCAATGTTTCTGTGATTTCTGAACATACTCATCAGCAAAAAAAGCCTCTAAATGATGTTGGTATTGAGACGATGGAATATAAAATGTCTGTATTTCCACTGTTTTACAAAGAACCTACTTTCACCCATCCCTGTCAGAGGAGTACTATATTCACCTGTATGAAAAATGAAAGCATATGTTTTCAAACACTGCCCAAAATGCGTGGAAGCTTCTAATCTTAATGCTTCTGTATTTCAGTTTACTTTATCTAATAATACCCTCCTCTCCTCTTACTGAGATATTGTGAAAATCAATGAGGCATTCCAGGACTACAGCTGTGGACATAAGAAGAAATCCAGTATCAAAACAACTACTCAGTATACAGAAGAGAATTTCAGTAGCACACACTAAAATAACATGGGGCCACCCAGTCAACTGCAAAGTAAGAGAAAATTAAAAATAATCCTCCGGATAAATGAAGGCAGTTAGGTTTTACTGTGAATGAGACAGAAAGCATTTGAAGAATCTGTTTCCCTAGGACTAAAAACAATGTGCATATGCCCACTCATGAGTAGACTGAAATGTAATTTTGGCATTCCTTGACTTTTGCAAATATCATACTGCTCCTTAACACCAGACATCCTGCATATATATGTGTGTTTAGACTTACATGGATGAGTGACTGTACAAGTCCATAATGAACAACACAAGACTGAAAGATAACTCTTTCAAAGGCTCATGAATAGTAACTTATATTAGCCTTCAATTTTCCAGGAAAAAAAAAATCATAAACAGAAAGACCAAAGGCAAGTGTTAAGGAAATACACAATGTGAAAAAGGTTATGTTTCTAAGCAAATATTAAAAAAGTGTTTATAACACTTGTAAGAACCAAGTGACCTTTATTTGCTAGAAAATAAGTAACCTTTAACCATAGGCCTTTACACTGGACATTCAAAGAATCTGCCATTTTAACACGTCATAATAATTCACAGTGAGTTACAAAAAAGTAATCTTGAAGACAAGGATTTATTTCCCAAAGAAAATATTAACCATTACTGGAAAATAAAAATATCTATAGCCAAGAGTTATTTTTAGCTGAAAACAACTCACTCTAAGGAAGTGCAAGCAGATGTGTGTCAAGAATGATAAATTGCATAGGGTTTTATTTGCACTATAAATGTGAAGCAATGATTGTACTCTGACGTGATTACAGAGAAAAATAAATTACTATGTTTAGAGGTATCAGTAAATCCAGTACGGTTTCCTGCACATAAAATTTCTAAATACTCTAAGGTCATCAACCTTGAAAACACAAGCTGAGCATTTCTGCATTTTCATTAGATGAAAAAGTAACATCTATTAGAGAAATTCTTGCACCTGGTATAAACATCATTCCTACAATACAACATTTTTGTTTAAGAATGTCCTACGGAAACCATTCATCCAGACAAGAATATGTATTTTTATAGATATATCTGTATAGTACTCTATGATGTTGACATAAAATTGGTTTTGAATTGATCAACATTTTTTTTACTCATAGCGCATTTGTTTAACAACTTTAAAATGGCACATTCAACCCAAAAGCTTTTGAATACATTGGAGTTAAATAGATATTCTACAATATTTGTAGCAAAAGTGTGGTATGAACTCTTGTTGTAGGGATAGTTCTACACAGACTGTAATAACCATCTACAATTGAAGAAGTTGAGGCACACACCTGCAAGCCACCCAAGGAGGGATGAAAGAGGGTAATTCCACATTCTGCACCCCCATTTTTAAACAGTCCCATTAAAAAGAAATAGAATTTATTGAGGCCTTATTCTCTGTGAAACAGTTACTGTGGCTGCTTGGTTAAGAGCAGGGTCCCAAAGCTGCCATTCCAACTGCACCACAGCCATTCCTCAGCCTGGCAGCATGTAGCTCATTGATGTAGACCTTACTGCACTCACTCTGGTCCAAGCCTGGACCATCCCTTTCTCCAGGCAATGTATTCTTTCCAATACCTAATTAATGTGAAAAGCCAAGCAAGGCAGATTTTTTTCAGTGGAAGCCAATTTTGGTTCTAAACAAAAAAGAAATAGTCCTTTAAAAATTCTTTGTAGAAGTTGTCATTTCAGACCTCAGACCCCCTTTCTCCTTTATAGCCCTGTTTGTTCTGTGTCTATGATGTAAGCTCTATAAGAATCTCTTTCTACTGTGCGAACACCAGTTTGCCATAGGAAACAATAGTTCCAATCCATCACGGGAGACGCAGCTTCAAAGGGCATTTTAGTTTAACAGAAAAAAATGAGGAGATGTACCCTTAAATCTTGACTAGAATTTTCCCATCTGAGGTAAATGCATTTCTAGATGAATCATGGCCAATTGGTGATTATGTTATCTGAATTCTGGGATAGCTTTCCAACTCTTTAAATGCCTTTAGACCCCTTTTCTTCTAGTCCTGAAATAGCTCAGGCTCAGTACACAAATCCAGAGCAGGCAGAGCTCCTCTGGTTAGCTGGTCTGAAGATGCACTGCATCTCCAATGACGGTCAATGTTCTAGGAGACTGAACAACAAAAAAGTTTTAAAAAGCAAGAAAAAATAATTAACTGAAGAAAGCAAGAATTTGCCTACAGCAGCCCAAGATCACCCAAGAACTCTTGCAGCTGTTTCCTTTCCCATGTACAGAAGTTTTAGCTAACAAACAAGTACACCAGAAAAGAGTTTTGAAAACACAAAAGTTGCAGAAGAGCAGCGAGTGCTAACCTAGTGACTATGAAGAAGGTAGTTTGCAGGAAGCAGATGAATTTCCAGGTTTCTGCAAGACAGAAATTTGGGTGAGGTCTATCTGGAGGCTTTTCAGAACTTAAACCTGGGTTACCTGAAATAGCTCCATCAATGCACTTTCTTCTTAAATCACAGCAGTCACCAGCTTTTACTTCATTCTTTGAGTACTCCTTCAGACTTCAATGACTAGAAGATTTGTACTCATGCAATTGAGAGGTAAAGGAGGGCCTTTGACTTATCACAAAAATGCAGCTATTTTTCAAATGTTAGGTGACACTATTTGCATGATGAAAGGTTCTGAGTAGTAGTAACATGTTAATACTTTGAACACTGAACTTTTATATTGAAATAGCCAACACACCTAATTACAGATAATAAATAGAAATAAACTTTTAGCAATAATACCATCTCATCTCAGTTATCAGTGAGGATGATGGTAGGAGAAAGAATAGTGATCCCCTACCCACATTTTGCACCTCACTTTTTCCAGATTTTTATGTTTTATTTTTGTGGGGTTTTATCAAGAAAGTATTTAGGGAAATTTTTCCCTTCTCAGCCTCAAGAAGTAAGAGTGAAAGGAAAAGGAAAAACGGAAAAATGCTGGAATTGTTAACGGCTTTTGTGGTAAGATGGTGTTTGCATACCTACAAATCCCAACGTCACCATAAAGAAGTCTAACTCTTCAGCAAAGCCTTCCCTCAGAATTGCATCAAAGTGATCATCCATTTTGAAAAAATGTAAAGGGATCACCCTATGCTTTGAAAATACTGAAGTAAGTGTTGAATGAATCTGACAGATGACATGGGGAAAATAGGAATCTGATTTCAGCCTGGGCTTTTAATACAAAACAACTTTTTTTTCTGTTTCAATAAACACATGCAGGGGTGGTCAGGCATTTTTTTTGCTTATGTGTATAAGAAGAGACATTATATAAAAACCTTTTCTCAGGAAAAAATACATTACTTTTCCTATGAAAATTAGTATTTTCCTATGAAATTGAGTATTTTCCTTACAAAGCCTTTTATCTTTCTATTTGCTAAATGTTATAAAAAAACCAAGTTCAAACAAGGTTGACTTGCATTTAAGATTACTTATAATACATCCATAGAATTTTCAGATAGCAGTTACGGTACCTCCAAAGTTCTGATAATGCAAACTTTTGGCAGATAATGACAGATGATACATCAAGTTCTTATACGACCTTGTCAATCTTCAGCACCTTTGCCACTGTCTTTGTACAAAATCTTGGATGATGTGCTGTTTCAGTGGCATTTTCACAGCTTTAACACTAGCCATGGTTCATCTCCAATTATTCTATACCACTTCTCTCTATACAAATGCAGCTTCTTTCCATTTATGAACTGCTACTATTACAATGCACTTGCTCTCCATACTCATACAACATATTTTTTTCTTGCTGAGAGATGTCTTACTTACATTTATTTTCACTGTCTCTGGACATAACCTATACAGTATCAAATAATGCCTTGTGTTTTAAGAGCATCTGTCTCCTTAAAAATCAGAGTAAATTCTAGAAATAAATCTATCTATAAGTAGATATCTATATAATCCTAATAATAAGTAATCCCTGACACCCAGTACCATCAACAAAGGAGTTTTGGCCCTCTGTTACTTCCTAGAGGGTGAAGTGTGAGATGAACAAAACCTTATCAGATTCTTGCCACTGAGTTTATTAAATACACTTCTCTTTTATTCCATGAATTCCACTTAGTATTTGAGACACTCTAATATTGTCTTTGAATTACTTATATCCTCTACTTTTATTTCTGTTACGTTTATACATCACATTTTTACTTCTTTCGTATTTCTTCCTTTCATTTTAATAGTAGTGCTGCAGCAAACTGATTGCCACTAACATTATTAGTTAGAATCTCCATTTGTGTTTTCATAATATATTTGGTCTTAATTTCTCAGCAAGCTCTTTAGTTTTTTATTGCTTTCTTTTGCCAGTGCTACTTGCTGATCCTTTCCACTTCAGACCAAATCCAGATGAATTACACTTCCAAGAGATCTTTCATATTCTACATATTATGTGTCATTTTCCAAAGAACCATAAAGCAATTAAGTCTCTGTCAACGGGTTTCACCTACAAAACATGAATTTGCTTCTGAAGGCAGGTGTGTGGGATTGCAACAGCCTAAGTGTATTTGCTTTGTTTGTAAATTTGTTGTTCTGGGCGGCTATAGGTGCCATCAAAGCAAAGATACATATTAATTTGTGCTGATAGAAAATAAAAACTTTCACTTTTACAGATTCCCAAATCTGCTTTGAAAAGAAGCAGTTTAAATAACTTTACCCTAGAAGTGAAAATACTGACTTCACTATGATTTTAAAACCTCAGAGAAGTAGGGCTTGAGCCAAGCTAATTGCTAGCAAAAATTGAGGAAATATGCCTAGAAATATCAAGGACCAAGAAACATTAGCATCACCCTTCTTTGTGTAGTAACTAAGTTTAGTTCCAGTTCTTTCCCATTCAGAGTGTCAAAAAGTGAGTGGGAGTGGTCCCTTAATCAATGTGTGGCTTAACCCAAAAGGACGTGAAAAATACTACTAGTAACCTTCTGGAAGAAGACAGCTGTGCTTTGCAAAAGGTTAAGTTCTGAGTCCTGCACTTGGGTCACACAACCCCCATGCAATGCTACAGGCTTGGGACAGAGTGGTTGGAAAGCTGCCTGGCAGAAAAGAAGTTTGGGGTGCTGATCAATAGATAGCTGAGCATGAGCCAGCAGAGTGCCCAGGTAGCCCAGAAGGCCAATGACATCCTGGCCTGTATCAGGAATAGTGTGGCCAGCAGGACCAGGGCAGTGACTGTCCCCCTGTACTCAGTGCTAGTGAGTCATTTAAAGGGTTGTAAAACATTTGAACAAACCACCCCTGAAGTGTTCAAAAAATGTGTGGATATGGCAGCTGAGGAGAGGGTTTAATGTGAACAGGGTGGTGGTGCCAGGCAGATGGTTGGACTTGATGCTCTTAAACGTCTTTTCCAACTTTAACAATTCTATGATTCTGTGAAGTCCAGTTAAAGAGAGGTATGTGAATCAAATTCAAGTGAAGTAAGACTGAAGTGTTAGCAAGTCTGCACAGATGGTCTAAAATTTCAGACACGGTGTCTGCAGAGCAGTAAGAGGGTGTTCCACAAGCTACACTTGCATTTCCTCAGTTCTGAAGACTCAAGAGCCAGGCAACCCCTGGCTATACAAGAGCCTGAGCATCACTTTGCTTCACTACAGTGCTCTTGTGTTATTTACTTCTTTTTCACTGTATGCCACATAACGTCTTTTTCTCTCTATCACCTGGTGAGAAAACCTAGACAATCAGAGAAGCAAGATAATGACAGCCTGGTTCTCCACAGCAGTATCAAGTTTCATTGAACACAGCAGCTGTATTAAAAAGGGACTGACAAAGTTGACACAGCCAAGTTTTCTCCAAGTTAGC
>JAOXXN010000065.1:31265466-31276333 GCA_026770055.1 Myrmophylax atrothorax | reverse complement strand
AGGAAGGGATGCCATCCAGAGGGATCTTGACATGCCTAAGAAGTGGGCCTCTGTGAACCTCAGGAAATTCAACATGGCCACGTACAAGGTCCTGCACATAGGTCAGGGCAATTCCAAATACAAATACAGGTTGGGTAGAGAATGGACTGAGAGCAGCTCTGAGAAGAAGGGCTTGGGAGTGTAGGTTGAACTCAGCATGACCCGACAGCACATGCTTGCAGCCCAGAAAACTAACTGTATCCTGGGCTACATCAAAATAAATGTGGCCAGCAGGTGACTCTGCCCCTCTACTCCCACTCTTTTGTTATCCCACTTGAAGTACTGCATCCAGCTCTGTGCACTCCAAAACATAAGGAGGGCATGGACCTGTTGGAGCAAGTTCAGAGGAGAGCCAGGAAGAAGAACAGAAGGAAGGAGCACCTCTTCTATGAAGACAGGCTGAGAGGATTGAAGTTGTCCAGTCTTACAGCAGCCTTCCAGTACCTAAAGGGGGCTACAAGAGAGCTGGGGAGAGACTTTTTACAGGCATGTGGTGATAGGACAAGGGGGAATGGCTTTAAGCAGAAGGAGTGTAGATTTAGATTAGATATTAAGTAAAATTCTTTACTGTGAGGGTGGTGAGGCACTGGACCAGGTTGTCCAGAGAAGTTGTGGATGCTCCATCCCTGGAAGTGTCCAGGGTCAGGTTGGATGGGGCTCTGAGCAACCTGGTCTAGGGTGAATGAATATGTTTTAAAGTATTTTTATAGTACCTGAATGCTGAAAGGGCTCTAAGACACAACATCATGAGAAAAAGAGAAAGATCAAGGACCAGGAAAAATAAACAAATAGATTTTGCCTTGCAGGTATGGCACAACCTTCTGTAAAACAATTAGTGAGGGAGCAGGAAATACCTTGTTGGATTGCTACTTGTATATTAACAGGGATAGATAAACTCAAAATTTTAGGGAATCTATTAGAGTCTTTTAGTTCCCATTGTCAAAAATATACTCAGGTTTGGAGTAATGGATAGAGTGATAGCTCAGTGTCAGGAATTTTGCAATAATAAATTCCCTAGACAAAATAGCCTAAGATAAGCAAAGTACTTCTAATTAAATACCTTGTCCTGAAAGACACATGCAACACTCAGCAATGTTAGACTTTCAGTTTGCTTAGTTTAATGAAAGTTGGAAAATAATAATGCGAAAATAATAATGCAAATATAAGAATTATTTAACATCATGGCCAGGCTAACATTTATTTCTTCCAAAGTTTCAATAATAAAAAAATAGTCATTTCAATAACAGTACAAATAGGTAACTTTCTTTGAAAATATACCATCAGTCCAAGCAAATATAGTAAAAAGATTTATTTGAAATGTGAACTGATGGTAGAATGCCCCTCAAAAATGGTTAGTTCAGCACAGCAGAGTGTAGAGGCAACACAGCATAAGGATGTTCACTGGTAAACAAATAAGAAAATTAGATGTAAAACACTCTAAAAATGTCACAGTGCATAGGATGTAGTACAATGAGAAGAGGAGGAAAATGAGCTAGGATGAATATTCTCAGTTCACAGACAGTAAAACAATGTGAAATTTTTTTGCTCACTTTTCACTAGTGGCAAAGATCACTCTGAAAGCAGCCTGAACATCTGCCAAATCAAACACACAGGTTTGTAAAAAATCAAAATTAGAAAGATAAACATTCAATATACCTACGACATAGGCTGACCTCTCTATAATTGCTGAAGGATAAATGCTAAGACCTCCAGCCTCAGAGCTCAATAAAATGTGGACTTCACACAACTCGACAGAGGGCCCAAAGAGCCTGACTTTTCAGTTACCCTCCCAGTGCAAATTAACAGGGGTCTAATTCCTTCCTAATAAAGTCCTGTCTTTATCACATAGAGTGACAACTTAAAAGGGGTGAAAGGGTTACCATTCTATAAATTAATTAGATGTTTTAAATATTAAAAAAATGTAAAACACACAGACTAATAAAAATATAATTAAAGATAAGCCCTTTTTGTGGTATTAGCACATGAAAACAAACATGCGATTAAGAGCAAAGTACCCTCAAGAGATTTAAGGAATATCAGTACAAAATAATGGATTAGACCCTGAAGATCCTATTTAGTTTGTCCTAAGGGAAAACTTTGAACAATTTTAATTAGAAAGCCTCTAAAATCCAACAGAATGCTTAAGAAATATGATTAAATCCTGGCACTAGAGTGAAGTAGTATTTTACAAAGTTTTCATTTCAGAACAAGATGGAATGCAAAAAGCAGAAACAGAAAAGATTCTCTATTTTGCTCAAAGTTACTTTTTGTAGTTTCTGATTCCCTCCTCTTTAGTATGGACATAGTCCTGCTTGAATTTTACAGATGAAAAACAGATACACAGATGAAAAACCAACCAAACAAAAAAATCCCACAGTTGTTTAACACTAGTTAGATATTAAAACCTCAGACTGGTATGTAAATAAAGTTTGGCTCTATATGACTTACTGTTAAACAGTTGTGAACCTTACAAGCACAGGATCATGCTTCCTTCCATGATCTCATCTCCAAGAAGAGCAAGGGAGAAGCACCACAAAGTGACAGATGGAGATAATCAGCAGACAGCCTTTCTTTGGTTTGTGGTTTGTTTATGTGGGTTTTTTTGAAGCAGGTGCAACATGGAACACCTGGAGTTCTCCTCTTCTTTTATACACATTAGTGTAGAAGATATCCTGATTACTCCAGTGCTGGGTTCTTAGATAGACAACCACTGGAGTGCCCAAACTAAAGCATGAGTAGTTAACCTGCTAAAACATCACACATTAATGCACTTGAAATCCATCCAATAATGATGAAACTTCTGGAACATCCCTTTCTTCTTCAGCAAAACAAGAGGCTTTGAAATTTTCAATAAATTTGTTTAGCAAAAGTATCAAGTTTCAACATTTCTCATGTTCAGCATTTTTTGGATAGGAGCCAGCAATGCACCCTTGCAGCAAAGAATGCAACAGACCCCTGGACTGCATTAGGAACAGCATCTCCAGCAGGCTGAAAGAGGTGATCCTTTACCCCTAACCGGCACTGGGGAGACCACACCAGGAGTGCTGAGTCCAGTGTAAGAGGGACAGGACAGGAGTCCAGTAAAGAATATCTTATATAGCATCTCATCATACAAGGAGCAGTTGAGAGTGCTGGGACTGTTCAGTGTGCAAAAGGGCAGACTTAGGAGAGAATCCTACCACAATATGTACAAATACCTGATGGTGGTAGTAAAAGTGGCAGAGCTGCAGTGAAAGGACTTGAAGCAATGGGACAAACCAAAATCTCTGTCCTTGAAAATATTGAGATCAAAAGAGACACAACCCTGAACAACCTTCACTAGTTGACCTTCATCTGAGCAAAAAGGGTTTGCACTAGATGATCTCCAAAGCTCCATTCCAAACTCAGATATTTTATGATTATTCAAAGAAAACAGCATCAGGGAGGCAGACATTACTATCGGCATGCCCTGATCCATTTTTTCACCAAAAATTATTATCCTACATGAAATTAGCTTTTAATCTCTAATCTACATCCCAAACCAGGCCAGCCAGTCCAAATTTAAAGCACCACTTTGGGGAAGAGGATTGTTCCCCTCTGAATGGGAGCTGGATAAGGGGGAAACTACATAAAAACTGATCAGGAAAGATTCATGTATTTCTTCCCCGTAAATAGGACTCAATACTAATGTAAGGCAGGTGAGGGAAGTCATGCTGCAAAATTTTGCTTGAGGAGTGCTGCATGATGGTGTTAGTGCTAACAAACTGTTTTAATGAGAATTTACAGCCCCCAAGCAGGTAATATCCTTTGTTTCTGAATGGCCAGCCTATTCCTCCCAGATGCAGCATCACACTAACAAACAGTTGCATTAGGACAAAGCTAACGCTAGAAGAAATCCTCGTCATAAATACATCCAACTACACAGTGAGAGCACCCTTGGATAAAAAATAGCTTATACTGACACCAAGGTTGTAATTTCACTATGAGTACTAGATGTAGTAATTCCATCTAAAGAATATTTTACTCTTAAAAGCATTTCCATATCATAGTCTGCAACAATTGATATAATCTTTTGTGGGTCAGCTCTATAAATTGTTTAGAGATCATACCTAGCTAGAGAAAACTGGCAAAAGCTAGGTTTAGCTAACACTGCAGCCAAATTCTCTGCATCAAATGTGCTGGTTTTGATCAGAAGTCAATGAAGTCACCATCAGTACACACTAAAAGTTTTTCACATATGAAGAGGTATTATGCTCTTTGACATGAATGTATTTGTGACACTGAAAATGTCATCTATTGCACTTCCACTTTTGCCCCCCCCATGATTAAGATAACTGTGCCCTTCTTTTCTCCTTCCTGCAATGCAAGGGTCCCATGGAAAATTCAATAGAATTGAACAGAAAATAACAATGTTCTGAACATTTGGTAGCATAGTGTCAAATGCAAGAATCACATCATTATAGAGTACTTAAATGATGTAGAAAATTGCTAGTAAAGACATTTGAAACAATAATGGATATATGCAAATAAAACCCTTTAGAATCACTGAAGTTAACTCTTATTCTTTCTCCTGATTGTATATGAACTACTTTGCATTATTCATAACACAATTGCGCTAAAATATCAAAAGCTCTGAAAACTAAAAAGACGACCTTAAGTGAAAAAAAAGCTCTAACTTTTATGTCAAAGTCAATTCTGCCTGCCTAGTGATATATTTGTGTACTTCCGACCAGCCATGAACTGCACAAAGTTGCTGTAATTCAACCAACCTCATTTTGGAATTATTTATATTTTGTTCATTTTGGTCAAACCCTATAATACTATTTAAATTTTTAGAGTTTATTTTTATTTAAAGAAAAAGCAAATTATTTTTTATTTTGTTCAGACAATGTTGTCTATAGGTAAAAGCCTCTGCAGAAATAACTGCAGCTGTTAGGGATTTAACCTGAAATTGTCCTTGTGGAGAACTTCTTACATTTGTCTTTTTGCTGGAATTGAGATAAAGAAATGAAGATAAAGCAGATTTCTGTAGGAACTCCCAAGATGTTTAAGCAGAGCATTCCATCACCCACTACATAGAGCTGAAGCAAATGAGATCAGCTCACCAGGAAGAGTTGCCAAGTAAAAGGAAAAAAAAAAAAAACTTTGTGCAATTTTCTAAATAAAAATTCAAAGCCACACAGCTAGTTTCAGTAGTGTGTAGTATGCTGCAGCCTGGTGTGTTTCAAAGTGTTTTTGCAAGGAAATTGCATCGACTTAATCTCAGATTTGATATGATTTGAGGGTTAAGAAGATTTTTGGCTCTGAGAAGTAAACACAGTTAATACCACCTACTAAGTATGGTTTCACTTTCACAAGACTTGCCCGCTTTTGCAGCATGAAGGCTCTGAGCAGAGACTTGACATTTTCACTACTGCTTTGAGTGGCAGCTTTGAAAAACTTGCAGCTACCTCAACAGGTGTTCCACAGACCTTGGCAGGCACAAGTCAATGAAGATAATGATCATGGAAATATGCCCCAAAGTAATGTATTGCAAGAACTGTATTAACACAGATTTAGGAATTCTAAGTCCAGGAAGGCTCATATCTAGTCACAAAGAGGGGTTGTGTGTGGCAAGCTTAATTTCAACTTTGCAAATTTGTGGACCCTTCTTATGAAAATGTATCTTTCTGGTTTTATCAAAAACTTATTTTTTAATGAAAATAGAATATTTGGGATGGAATGTTAGAACACTATCTGATAGAAATACAATGTGATTATGTGATGGAAAAATAATGTTTGACATAACAATTTCACAGACATCAAATCACTTGCACTCAATTTAAAAGAACAGCTTATTCATATTCCCCTTTAAATCACTAGTATTAGATGATGGAGGCTCCAGACTCTGGAGTTCCCAAGCTCTTACAAACTTCAAGCACAGTAAGCAGAAAACGGTGATGGAGCCTTGGCTAACTGTGATGATACCATTAACAACAACTTAAAGATCTTGTGTTACTCCAAACTGTCCTCTCCTTATAGTGGTTTTGAAAAGACTCACCCAAGAATAAGTGTTGCCTAGCTGTCTATTTATACAAACAGATTTTTTCTTTTAATTGGGTGAAATCTTCATTTCTCTCCATAATTTCAGTTGTTTTCTACAGGGCTAGCATTACAGGGAAAATCAGGCCATTCCTGTCTTATGTAAGTAACTTATACATGGAAAAAAGTACCAAATTTTAGAATCCTACTTTGGGACTAGGTTTTTCATAATCCCTTCATAATGTAAAATCCTATTTAAGAATGAAAGCAGTAAACAGAAAAGAACCAACACTTAAAGAATTCTTTTATAAACAGCAAACAACAAGAACTACGATGAAGTAAAACACAAAGAGATATATATATATATAAGTTTCAAAGGTCCTTTCAAGAATATATCCAATTCAAGAATTTTGTATTTTATGAGCTAGAAATAGCTCTATATATACAGATATATTTGTTTTCAAAACAGTCAGGGATAACCCCCTTACTTCAGTAAAAGTTGGATTAGGCTCTTAATCAGGAGCTCAGAGACACATTAAAAACACCAGTGTGATTTGGTTTAAAAATATAAAAAGTATTTTTTATTGTGAAATTTTCCTTTGGACTTATAAGGAAAAAAAAAAAGTATTAAGCCCCAGACATTTGGAAAGTATCTGCTCTGAGTCACAGGCACAGGAGTCTGCAAAGTACTCCTTTATGCAATCAAAGATACTCACCATTCCACTGTTATGTGCACATCAGTACATCAGATGCACTACTTTGGATGTTCCACAGGCACTCTGAGATCAGACACAGCCTTGGCAAACTCTGAAAATCAGGCCTTAGCCTGACCTGACACTTCACCCTCAGAAAGCTGGAGGTCCTAAACACTCCCATGTCACTGAGCAGGGGTCTCAGCACAGAGACTCAAACACATCAAGGGATCCTTTAACTACTGAGTTATGAGGAGACTCCCTTCACCCGAGTGAAGGGTCCAGGGAGAGGGACAACATATTTGCTGTGTTAGCTTCAGAAGTCATACACTGTTTGCAGAAGGGGTTATCTTGTGTCCACACTCTCTGATTTAAGCTAATGTTTGTTTACAGAGACTGTAAAGCAGGAGAGCAGGAATGTTTTGCAGTATTACTTGTGGTCGCCCTTATAAAGGGGTCTTTGAGACAACCTTTAGGAGTGCAGAGGGAGAAGTCACCTGTAACAGCCACATCAGGAGATGCCTGTTTCCAGGAAAAAGTCTAACTCCTTTTGCAGGGTCTGAGCCATCATTTAGATGTATATTTTTCCTTCAATGCTTTCATAGAAAGAAGAAAATAAATCATGAAGTGTATTATAGCTCAGTTCAATCATTTTTACAGATGGTGAGCGCAATAACCAAAATCAAATACTCTAAGCCATCTACTGGTTCAGTTACTCCCAACTAATTTTTTTTGCTTGCTACTAATCACCCGAGGTGGTGTCTCAACATTTTTTGCCCATATTTGCAAAGAAAAATATCCCTCAAAAAGTCTTGAGTAAGAAAACGGTAATACTTAATTCATATGTTACTGGCATAAATGACTGCTTGACCACAAAAAATAGAACCTTCTGTCTGCAACATGATTTTCTGTTTCTACTTTTCTAAATTGTTTTCAATTGCTCCTTCTAAAAACTAATTATGTTTACTAGTACTATGGATGCACTTACATTGATTCTTGTTAAATTCTCATGAATATTGCAACCTCCCAAAGCATAAGGCTTCTCAGACTCCCCTGAAGAAGCCTTTGGATCAGTTCGAATTCTATATAAAAATATATGTTGAGTTCCTTGGATACTTATTATTACTCTTAGCCTGCCTCCTTGAGAGAAATTAGAAAAACCTGTTAAAAAAGTTCAATATCAATAGTAGCTAGTCAAGAGTATTAGAGCAGATTGCTGCTACGGTAACAGGAAACAAAAATATTTTTTGTATGGAGAGAAAGCATTTTTGTGACTCTGGGCTGCTTTCAGTTTCTGAGGTATTTTCTGAGTATCCAGCAAATCTGCAGTATGCACAGCCCATTCAGTTTGTCACATGGAAAAGATAATTAGGAAATGCTGCTTGTTTTGATTTATCAGTGATTCTTTTACCCTGAAGTACAGCCAGGAATACAGGCCCAGTCATGTACTAGATGTATTGGGGCATCATATATCTGGTTGCTTATCTTGAAACTGTATCAAACACACTTGAAAGCCCTAGAAACCAAGAAAAGACTACCATTTCTGCAGGCATGTGTTTGAGTCAGGACTTGGGGCTACCCTCTTCGTAAAATGTCAATCAACACCACTTTGTCCTGCAAATCTTTGTCTCATCACAGTAGTTTAGTATGTAGACACTACACTTCTCATTGTATACTCTATTATTCAATTAGGCATAAATTTATAAAAAGAGCAGGGAATCTCAGTACTACTTTAGCAACAGCATTGGCTGCTATGCTATTTGGCTATCTAGAATTTTACTATGTTAACTTCACTGGCTGGTTCACAAAATATTCTATGAATTTTCTTTTTATTATTATTTGAATTATTTAGATTAAATTTCTCTGTAATAAGAAAAAGTCAGGTTACAGTCTGTTGCATGTACTCATAATGAAACAAGGGCTCTTTATTTTTAGTTCTCCATGTCTGTGAACACTGGGGAAGCACTCGTGTATAAAAACTATTGCTGAGAAAATAATACTACCTGACCTACCTCGATGCTACTGTACCATTTCCAGAAACATAGAGGAATAGATTTTTTTTTAAAGTGGTAAGGAGAGATTGCTTTAAATTTGATTTTACTTAGACTAATATTACAAAGAAGTTAGGAAAACATTTCAATAAAATCCCTCTAAAAACCGTTATCAGGAGCTTCTGCAATGTCCTTTTGCACAGACTTACGCAGGCGCCATGCCTGATTTGGGTATAACGTACTTGCAAGTCACCAAAAGGTTGAGAATACAGCCACATCTAAGAACACTTAATCTGCTGTGTGATCTTTCTGTACTTGAAGCAATGCTTTTGAGACAACTCCAACCCTGAGAGCTGCAGACCACTGAGAGCACTGAGGTGTATGCCAGTGGTTAAAACAAATGGCTGATGTGGATGGAAATGGCCCTCTCTGGAGACAGGGCTGAAGAGCTCCTCAGAACCCCATTCCTGAAGCTGTAGTCCCTGACTTCCTTTGATCTTGGGGCCTCTACAGGGCTGTACACTTTTAATCAAACCTTGTCCACAGACAGTGCTAGAATTAAATACGGTGCTCAATTTTTCATCAGTAGACTTCAGATCCTAGCATTTTAGAGGAAAAGAAAGAGAGAAGACAACAAAAAAGATGTTACGGTTTTCCCTTGGCAGTGTGCTTCAATTTTAATTATGCTATTAACATTTTTTATCATAGTTGTTTGGAAAGCTGGCTAGTATAATGTGGAGTCACTGGAGCCATACCAGTTTACACCACTAACTAAATTTCATCATCTGTGGAGAACTTTTTCATTTGTTCCCTGCTGTCAGATGTAATTTAACATGATAATTTCCTAACATAGATTCAGCTTTGCACATGTTCTTTTGTTTTGCCAGTTTTTTTCCACTGTTGACTGATAAACAATACTGACACATTCCTCTATCTGGCTCTTCACTTTGGAGTCTGAATATCTTCTCTGCTGGACATCCTGGTGGTTCACAGTGCCCATGGCCTGAGATCCAACACATGGGATAGTCAAGGACTCCAGTAAAAGAAAATCTTTCTCAAAACACTACCCCTTCTCCTAATTTGAGAGTTAGACCAGGGGTCCCATGAGTCCCCAAAGATAAAGCCTGCTTGGAGAAGGACTCCAGTAGAAATAAACTCCTGTAAAAAGGAAAGTATTCCAGTAACTGATGTCAAGGTGGGAGAAGGCATAGAAACCTTAGGCAACAGGTTGCCACAAAATTGAAGACCATCCTACAGCCAGCTGCAGCTGGTTTTAGCAGTCCTGCTAAACTCTGCTCCAAATAGGAATCACCTCCTTAGTAGGACTGTAGGCATTTAGATTATTGGGTGAAAACTGACATCCCCCATAGTCCTCTGTTTCCCCAGGTATTTTAACCTGCATCAGTTTTTATATATGGAGAGTCAGATCGTCAAAGAGTTTAGCAAGCATAGGGAAAGATAACATAGGTTGGGGTCCCCTTAGGTTAAGCCTCACAGCTAAATAGTCACAACTTGTGTCACAGAGTTTGGGGAATTATGTTAGGTGTACATTCCACAACAGAATCTTTTATTGCTATAAAGAGAGGATTAAAAAAAATATAAAATTTCAGCAAATAATGAAAAAAAATGGGCAAATGCCTAAATTCATTCTCCCCAGAAACAATTTATCATTCTTGAACCAGGATTTACACCCAGATTTGGGATTTGAAGTGGAAAGTTTATAGGATTGTCTTAATTCTATCATGCTTTGTGATGCCTTTCTTTCATCAGCAGGATCCATGCCAATCTCAATGAAGCATTCTTAATAAATGCTAATAATAAACCAACAAGAGCAGTTAACTTGTGTCCTTTTACCGAGCCACCCTTCATTCAAAAAGCAATCTTTAAACTAGGAAGATAGTTATCTCTTTTATTCTCAAGCACAGAGTGAAGTCTTTTATAAAGAAAATGTTGAATACCAAGGTGGTGTGAATAGTTTCAAAACCATAATTCACAAAAGAAATAAAAGGTTTATTCTCTTAAGAAAGCCACACTTTCCACCTGTGGGACAAAAAAAAGGTACAATATAACATTTAGAAAAGTAACTCCTGAAAAAGCCTCATAAAATGTCAAAAGGCATTCAATCCTGCCTTGGATATTTCCAAT
>JAOXXN010000065.1:31235320-31265067 GCA_026770055.1 Myrmophylax atrothorax | reverse complement strand
CAGCTTTATCATTCTAAGTATTGTCTCCGTTTTTACAAAATACTTCTGTTAAATATTTCCTACTCAAAAGCAACTGAATGCTAGATTCTGCAATATTTACTGAAAATTTTAGTTTATATCTTCAGTCAGTCTTTAGATCTCATAGGGCCTACACCTAGATTTGGCTTCAAGTTCTTCCCAAGACTTATAAACAACAGAAATATCTATTGAGATAATTTTGCCTATCCATATGTACAAAGCCGAATGAAATGTCTGAGTGAGTTTTACCACATGAGTAGCCTCAAGAATCATGCTTGCAAGATTATGGTTTAAAAAATGAAACATTCACTATATTTGCAAAATATCTTATTCCTTACCTTATTTAGTGATTGGAATAGGTAGGTGATCATAAATTATTCTCTTACTTTGACTATTGCATGCTTAGGATTAGTTCACTCGATCTCAAGAAAGTGCCAGATGTCTTTAATCAGCTCTTTCAAGCCTTCTGTTTAGAGCTCTTTGAAAGTGTCATATTTTGGCAAGACTCTTGTGTTAATTAGTACTTTTGTCACCTTTTCACTCTCGGTATCTTCCTTCTTCAGTTGTTAGTGCTGTTCTCATCTTTCTACTGAGATGACCAACAAAAGGTCCTCAGAAAGGAGAACTGAGGACTCGGAGGGCTCTCCACAAGTCATGGGAACCTACTGCTGCTATTAATTCATTAGTTCAACAAGAATATTGTGTCTCTTTTACAGCACAGAGGGATAAGACTCACAGAAAAACTTATACTTTGCTTCCCTTCTTCGGCATTAGCTCCTTTTTTCCCCTGCATATCTAGACCAAATTTCCTGTATTTTACTCTCAGTAGCTGAGGGTGAAAGCACTCCAGACAGTCTAGCTGATTGTAATGAGAGTTTCTCAGAAGTGGTTTTGGTTTTATGCTGGAGAGCAGCCAGGAACTGCTTCTCTCAGATTTGTCTCTAAAGGGCAACATTCATGCTGTAATGTTGAAGCACAATTAAATGAAAAGCACTATTAAACCTCCTAAAGAAACATGTTAAACTAAAGTTTAAAAAAAATACAGGTATGTAGAAAAACCATTTCTTTCCAGAAACACATATTTTTCAGGCAGTAGAAAAGCAGGCCTCCTTAAGCTACCACTTAAGTATGACAAGCTATTGCTAACCTCCTACTGAGCTATGCCTTCTTAGTGCTGGTGCAAGCCTAAAAGGCCCTTCTCTAAGGGAAAGCAGTCTACAGTCTGTGTTGTTGTCCATAAAGTTTGTAAAGAATTACAAATGAAATGCCGATACTTAGTAGCATAGACTGGGGTTAGAGAAAATCAACTTAACCATTTCAGGCTGAATTCAGGTCATTTCAGACACTCAGTTTGAAGTCAGTATCTCCCTACCACCAAAAAAATAAATGGAGTAGACAATAAGGAACTCTTCCAGAAGCTTAAAGGTTGCATTCATGTTCAAAGGTATGTTGAATATCTGAGGATTCCAAATCAAAAGCCTTTATGTATCTTCTGCATTGTGCAATGTTTGTTTACAGTCTGTTAGTTCAAAGTTTAACACATAGGTGGTTCAGAAGGGAATATCCATACAACTATTTAATCTATGTTTATAGCTCCTTGACATGGTTCAAACTGATCTCAAAGAAAGGATTTTTGCAGTTTTTATTCAAAGAACAGAATGTACTGGGTAGATCATCAAGTTCTAGTGTGTCACCCACCCTCCACAAAACCCTTAGCCAAAAATAGGGAATAGCTTATAAAGGCATGAGGTTTCTGAATGACAAAATTACTTAAATATTCATACCCTTTTTACATCACAAAAAACTCCAAATAAAATATAGCATATGAAGTCAAGTCAACCAAGGTCACAGCAGCACCAAAATACTCAATTATTAGCTTACATTTAGTATGAAGAAATTATTTATTCCAGGCCAAGTCTCTTATAAAACCTGAGCCTGCAAGATTTTGTATGTATACTTTTACATGAATATACTGTATCTCTTTTGCTCTTAAGTCTTTTAGGTTTTAGACACTTCAACTTTTTTCAGCAAAGGAAAAAAGTTGACTGTTCCAGTAAATTGAAGCCTGCCAACAACAGTTAAGCAAGCCCACTTACTCACTAAGGAAAGCTCTTGGAGCACGAAGGATAATTTATAGGGACAAAAATTCACCCAGTATTAGGCAGGTCAGTCACAGGAGTACCAATGAATCTCCTCACTTTACAAGACTAGAGTTTATGCTCTGTGTTCTCCAGACTTCTGGTAAGCTCATGTGACACCATGTAGCACTGCTGAAATCATGAAAATTCTCAGTAGAGGGAAGTGGCACTGCTAACTTGTGAACTCCAGCTGTGAATACCTTCAGCAAAATTAAATAAGCTTAGTAAATGCAGCAAAACAGAAATGAGATTGACCTGGATATAAGATGTGACATGATCAATGGTGAAAAACATTTGATGTGGGGAAATGTGAGGTAGGGACAACTCTAGATCACCCATTTGTGTGCCCAGGGAACCTGACTTAAGGCTTTAGAGGTATCTCCCCTAGAGCACAAGTGCACTTGACAAGCCAGAGTTGACTGGCTGTCTCCTACTTTGAGCAGGATCAGAAAGCTGGTCCAAGTTCCATGGTTAGGCTTTATTATATGCCATCACATGCATGATCCACATGAAAACACTCAGGACAGGCTTATTCATAGGCTGACAAGGTTGAGATGGGCAAGACCCCAGGCTCACCCCACAAGTTCATAAAAGGGGTTTTATGCCAAGAAGATATAAGGCCCCTAAAATCCACCTGACAGATTTATAAAAGAGGCTTTTCGTTGTTTTATACCTTGAGGCCATGCATGGGAGGAATGTGACAACATTTTCAGGTCAAAATAACACACTTTTACCCTCAAAGTTTGGAAAATAAGGGAATGTGGCAAAAGTTTAAAGCAAACCTTCAATCAATGTAAAGCATTTCACAAAGCAATGACTTAGAAAATTCCAACCCATACGGGTTTGGGCTACCCAAATATCAAGAAAAGGAAATTAAGAGAAGAAGAAGAAAAAAAAAAAGGTAGTAGGCGGTGGGAACTAGAATTATAGCTACCGGCTTAGATCCAGTGTACAACCAGCCACTACAAATCCAAGAATAGGACTGTGACAGCATGGTGGCCTTGTGGTGCTGGCTTTATTTGTTTTGGACTCCTGTAGCCACCTCCCTCCAGGTGGGACTGCCTGCCTCTTCATAGCAGCACATGAGGAAGACAAGAAATATCATTTGAAGTAACACAGGTTCTGTCTGGCTAAAAGGACGGTTATCTTTACCATGAGGACAATCATGAAGTGGAGCAGGTTGCCCAGATAGTTTGTGTCTCCTGCCTCAGATGTTTTCAAGATGAAAGGTGGGATGAAGCTCTGAGCTACTTGGTCACTGACCTCATAGTTGACCCTGCTTTGAGCAAGAGATTGGGCTAGAGACCTTCCAACCTGAATTTTCCTACACCTTCTCACAAGACCATACTGCATTATTATGTATTTTCAATTCACTGTCTATGATTAAACATTGAACATCTATACACCATACAGATACCCATACCGTAGAAGCAAATTCTAAAGCGGTTATATTTAAACAGACATCTAAAAATAATTAGTGTTCTTCCATTATTAAAATATTTTATATTCCTGTTAAATTGCTATAGTCTCTAATGTGTTCCCCACACCCCCACAACAGCTATTTTGTAAGGGCTACCTGTCTAAATCTATACAGTACCTACTTCTACTGCAACTCAATCTAGATTCAAACAGTCCCTCTAAGTACTAATCCTCCAAAAGACTGAAACTTCTTTTCATGAAATAAAGACATAACAGCCTACATTCTGTTTGGGGGCTTTGCCTCTCAAAATGCTGTGGATGGAACTTGGGCTGCAAAAATGTGAAATTGAGCCAAATTTCCCCTTTGACCTGTGACAGCAGATAGTTTTGGATACTAATTTAGGAAAAGTGAAATGAATTAAGGAAGCAGAACAGGACACTGGTTTTGTATCTCCCATTAGCTTTGCTTCACATCAGAACTTACCTTCCCAGATCTCTACTGAATAAAGAGATTAATTAGCAAAATATTTACCCTTAGAAACAAAGAAGCAGAAAATCGTAGCAAAAAGAGAATGACCAAAGCTTCAGTTTTAGATGAAGGATGCAAAAGTCTCTCAAGAAAACAGGAGAAAGGGTAAATGGTCATCTAGCCCAGTCATCTAACTCCCACACTGGACTGCAACTTCATTCAGTGCATTTCCTCCCATCCACCCACACACAGAGCAATTTTGGTTTGACACTTTGTAGAGGGCTTGATATGAAAAACTATAAAACTTGCAATCCAGGTCAAATATCACTGCCAAAAACAAAAAAAAAAAAGGAGGAGAATAAAGCAGAAGAAAATAAAAAATTACTAGCCAGTTGCAATACACATCTTTAAAAATAAGAAGGATGTAAACATTACATTCCTTTTGCAGAGTGGGAGGCATACAAGAAACCAGGTTTAAAAATAATAATTTGACAGAAAAGTTAATTGAATAGCTTCTAGAAAGAAAGTATAAAAAAACCTTTAGTATAAAAAAAAAATCTTTTCTTCTTTCCTCATTTCAGACTACCTGTGAGGGATTATTTTCTGCTGAAGTTCCACAAAACAGAGCAAGTGCTACAAAACAGATAAAGCAGCTAGAAGCTATGTATGCAGTATGGCCATTAATTTTGCAAGGAATAGACAAGAGAGAGGAGAGATTATCAACTCCATTAGTTGATAACCATTTCCATTTAAGGTCAGGGGCATAATGAGGACTAGGAAATCACCAACAACATGAAGATCCAAAAGGGAAAGTGCTGGATTCTACACCTGGGATGGGGCAATCCTAGCTGTTCATACAGACTGGGGAATGAGATGCTGGAAAGCAGTGCCATGGAAAGGGACCTGGGGGTCTTGGTCAATGGCAAGTTCAATATGAGTCCACAGTGCCCTGGCAGACAGGAGGGCCAACCGTGTCCTGGGGGGCATCAGGCACAGCATCACCAGCCGGTGGAGGGAGGGGATTGTCCTGCTCTGCTCTGCACTGGGGCAGCCTCACCTGGAATATTGTGTGCAGTTTTGGATACCACAATGTAATAAAGATATTAAGCTCTAAACATCCAAAGGAGGGCAATGAAGATGGTGGAGGGCCTTGAGGGGAAGCTGCATGAGGAGTGGCTGAGGGCAATTGGTCTGTTCAGCCTGGAGAAGTGGAGACTGAGGGGAGACCTCATTGCAGTTACAACTTCCTTGTTGGGGGAGAAGAGAGGCAGGTACTGATCTCTTCTCTATGGTGACCAGTGACAGGACCAGAGGGAATGGTATAAAGCTAACTGTGTAGGGGAATTTTAGGTTGGATATTAGAAAGAGCTTCTTCACCCAGAGGGTGGCTGGGCACTGGCACAGCCTTCCCAGGGAAGTGGCCACAGCACCAAACCTGACAGAGTTCAAGAAGTGCACAAGGTGTGACTCTTGGGGCTGTGCCCTGTGAAGAGGCAGGAGTTGGGCTTGATGATCCTTGTGGGTTCTTTCCAATTCGGCATATTCAGTGATACTGTGATCTTGAACATAATAGCAAAGTTATCAGCCAAAATCACAGAATCAGCCACGTTGGAAAAGACATCTGAGGTCACTGAGTCCAACCTTTAACCCAACACCACCTTGTCAACTAGCCCATGGCACTGAGTGCCACATCCAGTCTCCTCTTAAACACCTCCAGGGACAATGACTCCACTATGTCCCTGGGCAGTCCATACCAATGCCCACCCAGTCTCTCTGAAGAACTTCTTCCTAATGTCCAACCTAAACTTCCCCTGGTGCCCTCTTGCCCCGTCACTGGTTGCCTGAGAAAAGAGCCCGAAACCCACCTGGCTACAACCTCCTTTCAGGGAGAGCCTCCTCTTCTCCAGGCTGAACAACCCCAGGTCCCTCAGCTGCTCCTCATAGGACTTGTGCCTCAGAGCCTTCACCAGCCTCACTGCCCTTCCCTGGACATGCTCCAGCACCACAACATCTTTCCTAAACCAAGGGGCCCAGAGCTGAACACAGAACTCAAGGTGCAGCCTAAATGAAGGCGAAACACCAGCTAAGGCCTCAGGGTGTACTGATTTACATTTGCAGAAAATTAGGTGAATAGTATCCAGTTCTAAGGTTTCTGTGGCATTTGCCAAATATGATCACCTTAGAGAAACTGAACATTTGCACTGTCACAAAGAGACCAC
This sequence comes from Myrmophylax atrothorax, assembly GCA_026770055.1. Taxonomy (NCBI): domain Eukaryota; kingdom Metazoa; phylum Chordata; class Aves; order Passeriformes; family Thamnophilidae; genus Myrmophylax; species Myrmophylax atrothorax. Next base: position 31,258,804 of record JAOXXN010000065.1, on the reverse strand, counting down.
TCAGACTGGAAATGAACATAGTCAGGCTTCGAAAATATGGCCTGGAGTGACTCAGTCAACTGCTGTGCCATGTACAGTTTGTAGAATAGGAACAAAAATAGCAACCTACCTGATATGGTTGTTGGAAAGAGATCTTAGGTCTGTAACACCAAGGAAAGCCAAACAGCTACTGAAATACTTGGCTGTATAACCATTGGAGCTGACTGCTGCTGTTACTTAGGAGTGCTGGAATTCCTCTTCAATTGATTATTTGGGAAACATTCTTTATAGTGCTTGGGCACTCCAAAAACTCACTGCATACTACTAGGTACTGATTAAACAGAAGCCATAGATCATTTACTTGATGAATTCTCTGACATCTGAATAAATGTCATATACAGTAACATGTTTTCTTTCACCTCTTCATTTGTATGAAAATTTATAAGTAATGCCCTTACTTGTAACCTAGTGAATGACTGTATAGACAGCTATAGCTGAAGGACATTGTGCATAAGCTGGTATAGAATCACTAAAGGCAATGAAACAATGACATTTTATATTCTCAATTTGTCCATCTTGAGTCACAAACAATTCTTAAGCTATTCGAAATAGACAATATTCTTGAACTGCTATCAAATTCTTTTGACAGCACTAGTACCCTGTTTACCTACAAGACTCCACGTACCTTCTGTACAAACACTACTCAAAATTTATATTAGTTCATATTAACAGTTTTGACAAAGTACTTATATTTGTGAGATAGTAAGATTATCAAATTTGAAGACACCCATCCTAAGATGTTTAATTCCTTTCAAGGAAGGAATGCAATTCCATCACTTAAAGAAACACACTTCAAATAATCTGCCAAACTAATGGAGTTTTGCAAAAAACTCAGATCTTCAGCACAATCAGAGAGATCTCATATTTACCGAAAAATGAGAAAAAAATGAGGAAAAAATGAAAATAGAAAGACTTAAAAGCAATGCAGTAGCCTTGTTCTTTAATACCTGACATAACTAAAAGCTTAGAAAACAATAGAAAAGATCACACCAATTGGGACAATGGTTGCCTTGAATATTTCAGCTGTGCTTTGTGATAACACTGCAAGTATATAAAATAAACTAAATTTAAAACCAAAACATAAGTAAATAGGAAAAAACCCTCCAATCTAATCTAGAAGAGGAGAGATACTTCCACAGATTTACAGTAGTATTTGCTCTTCATACGGCCTGTGTGATATGACAACATTCAGAGGAATCCAGTTCTAAAACATTTCTGGTAATGCATCATTTTAATAACTCCTGAAGAAAACCCAAAAGTGATAGAGAAACCAAAATACATGGAAAATAATTAAATATTTGTCTTTCCACATGTTATTCACTTTTGGAGGATTCTTCTAAAAGGTATATTTTTAATAATTGCCATAGAGCATGGAGAGAACACAAGGGGAACTGGAATTCTAGGAATACAAAAATGCAGTAAGACTAGTAGATGTGAATGAAATTAATGTTAGCAAATCAGAAGTATAAAGGTTATGAGGGTTGGATGGGGAAGGATAGGGAAGTTGAGGATGTCATGGAAAAACAAAATGTTGTGTCCAGAATGGAAGATGACTTTGGACTCCTCTCAGCTACAGGATGCAATATAACAGAAAGCATGAAGAACATTGTACTAGAAAACAGTTTATTACATCTACTGGCTGATTTTCCAGTATAATATAACTAAATCACACAAGAAATAAAAGCCTGCATTTCTGGCTGCTATCATATTGCACAGCATCACATTTAGTATTGCCCAAATATGTATCTGGCATATACCAGATAGTTGTGTTCACTTTCCAAAATGGGAAGATAGTGAAATTTTCTACAGACTACTATTAGACCTTTGTTACCATGGAATTTGGAAAGACAAACCCCTTTACTTAAGCTAAACCCTCTTAGTCAAGTCAAAATCTTCTCTTAAATCTGCATTTAGGTCATCAGGCTGAAGGAAGGTTAAAGAGGAACAGATATATTGTCATTTCTTCTAAGTACAAAATGCAGGACAACACAAAAGATGTCTTTCTGCTTTCCTCAGATACTCAAATCCTCCTTCTTCCATTGTTTTGCATTTCAAACACCAACGTAACCAAATTCATGGACTGATACAAAAAACACCACAGTGGTTTCCTACCAGTCCAACCTTTTTATCAATTTTTAAGCCCCCTTAGTTAGTAGACAATGTATATACTTGATATCAATATGGGTTTAGTAACAATCCTGGCAAGATGAAAATTTTTCCTTCACATTGCAAAATGAGAAACTCTTCAACTAAACACAGCCTGGGCCTGTTGCCACCAAAGCCAATATGACTTTCATTACTATTCCGAAGACTGGACTCTTTCGCAAGAATAGTATTCACATCACCTTTAGTCAAAGCTCTTGACACAATAGAATTAAACTGACACAAAAGAGGAAAACTGTGAAGAAGGAGAGTTAAGGGTGAAGTTCCAGACTCCTTTTATAGAGTAAAACCTTTCCCCCAAAATCTCTTCGACTAATCCATTCCACCAAATTATTTGTAAAGGCATGTGAGAGAACATTTGACGAAATCTCATGCGGAGAGAGCATGTGTGAGACATCTTTAGGATGTTTGGCCTGCTCATCCTGCTTTGTCATTCTTCCTAGACTCTCTTGGCCTTCTTGCTCTCTGTCTGCCAAAGCTCTGCACCACACCATCTGCATGCCAGACTCCTTCAACCGCAACGAGCCACAAACGCAGAGGACTGCAAGTTCTCCAGTGACTGTGCTAAGGCACTGTTCTGATGACCTTCTTTAATGAGTTGCTCCCAGAATTATTTTTTTTAAACAAGGCAATGAAATCATAATGTTGTTCACATAACTGGATTAAAGAACATTTCTTTTCTGGGAAACAGCTATTTTACTCTTTTGTTGGGCAAGAAAAAAGGAGGAGTTGGATACTAAAAAGAGCTTGACCTATTTATCACATCCTCAATTTCTGAAGGTCACAGACAAAAGAATGGGTGGTTTTCGCCATCCCTTACCTGGTTAGAAAGGCTAATCTCCCATATATATAAAAAACAGTCTTTTTGGCATACTAAAAATCCTATCATAATTCTGGCATTTCTCTATACCTTGAGAAGTTTTTTCAGTAAATCTTATATATAGAAAAATAATCAAAATACTAAAACTAGACATGCAAAGACAAGAATAGTCATTCAAAATCAAGAGTTGCTTTAGATGTCATTACAATCACCTGTCATGATGTCAAGCCAAATAAGATTGGTACAGTTAGGAGAAGTTACCAAAAACCAAGCTGTGTTCTGTAAGCACTTCGGAGAAGGGAATTGAATACAGCATCTGTTACAGCACAAAGTAGAAGATCTATAGACATACCTGGCAGCAGAGCAGGTCAGCCATTTTTAACACCCATATCATCACACAAGGTCTTTCTGAAGTGCCAAAACCAAACTAGCAACTACAAAGAAAACTCACAAATGCTTTCTGTATGCAGGAAGAGGATGGTTTTGGAATCTTACGTACACTGCTAGCAGTTAATTTCACTAGAATAAAAAAGGTAACTGCAGTCTACTGACTGTGTGGTTGAGCACTAAGCCATCCTGGAGCAAGGAGGCAGTGGAAGGAAAAGAATGGCTCTGAGAACATTAGTGTGAAAAGGACTCTTCAGATGTATAAAAAGAAGCAAATTTACCAGAAATAGCTTTGTTATTTATACCCAAATTTTTATGATATGGTCATCACAGGTGAAGTCCAGGTCCTACAGACAATAATTAGTACAGTTATAATCCTCAGTTATAAGTTCATCAGTGATCATTCATGCATCAGGAATTCCAAATATACATCTATATATAAGATGGATAAGTCATGCTATGATGCATTCTAAACAGATGAGTCAACATATTCAACAGCTTAAACAATGCATGGGGAAAGTTCTTCCTGCCCATTAATGACTAACATTAGTCAGTCCTAATAAGCAGAACCAATGGAAAGATGTTTGTGCCAATTCACTGCCTCGTCATTTTATTTATTTATTAAGTAAAGGTTTCTTGAGTTCACATTGTCTGCATATTACTTTAGCCTCAGGCACAGGATTTCTTGAGGTTTTGGGGTTTGTTTCTTTAAAATCACAGCTGTAACAATCTAGACCCTGGAATTCAATAGGTCATGTTACCATATCTATCAATTAAATAAAGAGACTACTCAACTAAAAGTTGCAAGCAAAAAGACCCTATTTATCACAGCATTTTACTACTATTCAGCTATATTATAATAAACCACTATGAACTTTTTCATCAAGCAGCTCCACATATACAATATTATGCAAAAAACAAAGATACCTGGTGAGCAAATTAGTAGGTTCTGTTCACCATCATGCTACTGTTCTGAAATACAGAAATTGTAGGAATAGAGTATTAAAGAACAAAAATGCAGTCTAAAGATTGTATCATGTCACGACTATATGACATAAGCACGTTTTGCTCAAATGATGGTTGATATAGAGAGGTATTTTAAAACTTAGAATGGTCACACAAAAGTTTTACTACTTAAGGTCACACTACATGCTGAGCTGTTGTACACTTCTACACTTGAGGGCTTTGAAGTTGTGTTCAATTAACCAACTGAATTATATTTTTAGAATGTTTGCTAAGATTTCTCTTTTAAGAAGGCAATTTCTCAGCAAAGTTGCACTGTAAGACTTCAATGAAACTGTTAAACAATAAAGCAGTGCTACCCAGAGGATAATTGCACTTTATTTAGTCACTAGTATTGATATCATACAACAATAATTTTAGGCTCTGTGTCAGAGAAATGATGAATTACGATTTTGATTAAATATAGAATACCACCCAAAGTGATTCAAACAGGATTGGGTACTGGCTGGAATACTCTGTTAATCAGGAGTGCTTTTCTGGATCAGTCCTTGACATAGAATGACAAACATCCCAGCAAGCACAGAAAGGGTGTCTCAGTCTAAAGACATGAACACAATCAATCTGCCTCGTGGCATTACTCTTCCCACCACAAGCAGTGGGTCAGAACATGAGCACACTTTTCAGTCTTCCCTGTGCAAAGTCTGACCATTTTCTCCAAGCTACAGAACTAGATAATTCTCTCCCACTGAATCTATTACAGAAAGACCAACTTACAGCAGGCAATAGGAGCACTTGGGCTTTAATTTTTCAAACCACCAAGCAAGATTTTCTGTGGCTCATCTGTCAACACAATTACTCTCCTGTGACATTTGGGGTGACAAATGTGGTGGATGAGAACTTACCGCAGTCTATTTCCAGTGCTAGTACATTCATTTAGCTACATCTAAAGCACTGAAATCCAAAGGACTCCACCACTAATATTTTCTTCTGTTTTGAATGAGTAACCTCTTACTTAATTGGCTGTTAATTAAAGTTTCAAGAATACTAACACTGCAGACTGAAATCCTCTCTAGAGGCAGCATAGCAAGCCACAGCTAAGGTTTCCCCATGGCATCTTCTTGCATTTATCATCTCTAAGCAGAGAACTTTTGCCTCTGGGGTAAGAGCAGAGTTCACAAATGTTTGGTTAACCCCTTCCGATTCTACCTTCTGTTTTTACTGAAGTGAAAACCAGCAATTACTTCCAGCTGAGAATGGACTGAGAGCTAGGCACAGGTCAGTTTATTAGCTCAGGTTTAGAAAAAAAACCTTTAGGATGATCAGACTGCAATAAGACAGGGTTTAACTAATTTGGAAAACAACAAAACTGAAGGAAAAGGAAATACAGCTGCTACTTACAAGCAGTCAAACCATTACTGTTGTCTTTATTCTTGCCAGTTTCTCAGTCACTAATCATTTCTGATCCAGTACAACAGCTGCAAAACTGTATATAAAAGCATTAATGCTCTAGGGAGATATCCTGTTTGGGAGAACACTAACTTAAATAATCATTTTACATTTTCTTTTTGCTATCTCACTACTGACGATTTACAGATTTCACAGGAAGTCTTCTATCAGCCAAGGCATGACTGCACAACCAAAGAATCTCCATATTTCAGTGAAACATGTAGGCCAATTGTTTGTTGGAAAATGTACAGATGTAATCTGGTAATGTTCAAAGATTGAATGATGGGTTGTTGGGTTGGTTGGGTGTTTTTTTTTTTTTGTGATACTTTTCTACTGATGCTCTGCTTCCACCGGAACTATGGCCTTATATGTAGAAACACGGCGTGTAAGTTCCTGTGACGTACAACACATTACCATGCATGCTTTCCCTTTAACTCATGGAGTTTTTCAGGCTGCTATCCACTCTCTGATGAAAGGAATGTCACCATTTGTACTACACTAATTCATTCCAGTGCTCAAGACGTCACCAGATTTTTCACCCACATAGGCCAACACTTCACTGTGTACTCCAGGCAAATATTACCCTGGATTTGGGCAAGGAGAAAGACTTTTTCAAATTTTCTTTTTTTTTTTCTTTTTTAAGAGTGTGTGTGTTTTTTTCAATGTCTTCACTACATTTTTAACTATGCTGTCCCAGAGTATATGTGACACAAAAATTCTTCTTGACTATGCTACACTTAAGGTTCTGCAAGGAAGCTCAGTATCCTTCTATCAGGAGGATCAAATTACTTCAGAAGGGAACAAATTGCAAAAACTCTCATTGAATCAAGAGCTTGAAAATTGTAACCAAGAGTCTATAATGCACATATAATTTCCACTCCTAGCTCATTGTAATTTTAAATGCAGTATTTCATCATATTCTATTTGGATAAATATTAAGAAGTCCATTCTAATAATGTATCGCAGCGGTTTGCCCTTTCACTGCAATGCAGAAACTATCAACCCATGCTAAACATTCATCTACTACACAACTGACAAAAGACAAAGAAATTAAATAATTAACCTATACAACTTTATTACAGTAGGATACCTAAGGCGTTCAACACAACAGAAGTGAGAACAGTACTGAGAATTTATGGACATAAAACTGCACTGGAATTTTGCTACATTAATTAAAAACATGCTGTAAATCTAAACCAATAAAAGACACATTCACATATGAGAAACAAGCTATGACAAATTCCACTAGTGAATTAGACAACAGAGCACATACACACAAAAATAATTTCACCACTGGTTGTTCACACCATAAACCTCTTAAATCATTACCAAAGTATACTCCTTCCCATTTATTTCTTCTGCAGGCAGGATTCTTACCAATTCTCCTTGTCTCCTAATCATCTGTTCTCCTTCCCAGACTAGCACGCCCATGTCGAGACTACAGGTTTTATTTATTTAGTGCAGGGTACTGGTATTTCTTGAACTAATAGGTCAAACAAACAACCTTTCATTATTCAGCTCTTTGACTTGTGTACTTTGTTAAATCACTGTTCTGTAACCTGATTTTCTGTTCATTGCTATGACTTCTACTGATTACTTTATTCCACATTAGCAAGAGAAAACAAAAGAACAGGTAAAATTTCATAATGTGTTTGTTATTCTAAAAAGAGTGAAGTATTGCAGCCTCTCAAGCACTGAGAATGAACTGTGAAAACATAATGCCCAATAATTACTTCTGCACATCTTCACAGCTTCATTAAGCAGATTAGAGGAGGACAGTCCCTCTTATTACAAATGGGGGAAAGAAGGAAGAAAATACAGCTTTGGTTTTTTTCCTGATAGCAGGGGAGGCACTAGTCAATGCAATAAACCAATCTCTCTATCTGTCTGATCCTCAGTCATTTGTCAGATGCAATGAAAGAAAAGAAACTCAAAGTAACAAAATATACACTGTTTTACTGCACATGTGGTTTTTTTGTTAAGTAATTATTATTAAGCAATAATAAATAGTTGTTATCACAATTCTTTCTGTTCTCAGTACCTCTCTTCCTGACTGCATTTCAAAGATGAAAGAATCCCAGGGTGAAGGCTAGTTCAGCTTACCCTGTAACTTCACATAGAGAGAAAACAGCTGTTGCAGATTTAACCTAATAATACCACCACCATTTCACAGAGTTCTGGCTTCCTTATTTATAAGGATAGTATTAGTTTATTTGTTTTAAAAACCTATTACAAGAGTAGAAGAACAAGGAGAAGAAATTAATAAGGCCTAAATTTTGTTTACTGAAGCTTCTGGAATTAAATCATGTAAAATTTCACTCTCCAATTTAAACAGATATGAATACCACAACGTGAAAAAGCATGACTATAAATGAACTCAGAAACAAAAGCCAACAATTAAGCTGTGGAGTGGAAAAGCATGTAAGACTTTAAAGTTAATTCTTGATTGCATTTTCTTTTAGCTCATCTCTAAGTCTGTCTGAAAATTATGACTGTCATTGATAATAACATTGTGAACAACATTACATAATCTCTACATTGCAGCATTACAGTTACTTTAGAGCAAATGCTGTATATTCAAGATAAGTGTTAAGAGTTTTGTTCAGTAGTGAGTGCAGTATTCCAACAGCAAAGCATCCACACTATTTGGACTCTCACTGCTACCTTTAGATTCAAGTGGTAGCAAACCAAAGCCAAGACCTTCTTTGTCTTCAAATCTAAGATCTACCTCTCTGGCTGATTTGATACAGGTAGATTTTATAACTTTTAAGTGAGCCACAAGAAAGCCAATAATAAAAAAGTCAATCATTCACAATGTTTTTAATTGATTTTTCTTGCTGTTTGCATAACATAATCCAAGATCAAAGCTTTTCCTTTTTTTCTCCAATTAAAGCACTCTTAAAATAATGGAAATATCAATCATATTATGAAAAGTTTTCAGAGTTCATTTTTTAAAGAAATCCTTTCTCGGACTTGCATTTTGGCTTCAAACTATTTCATTTCTAAAAGGTTAGGCATATATCTGTAAATAACACTCAGCCACTGAAGACTAGCAGGTTCTATGTAGACCTCTACCTAATTTTGTATTTTGACAAAAAGTGCTGCTAAAAAAAAAAAAAATAAGGCAATTTGCACTAGAGAGAATTCAGCTTGATATTTCAGGCTTTCTGCCAGTATAGCTATTAAGTGTTTTGAAGATTCTCCTCCACAGTTGGAGCTTATTAGAGAGTTTCATCAGATTTGTTCTCGCAACCCCAGAAAAAAGTGGAGTTTGTCCTCACAAGTCCCTGTTGCTTTGTCTTCTTTCCCTGTATCTACAGTGAGAGACATAAACATAAGCCCAGTAAGGGAAAAACTACCATTGAAAGTATATGAGAGGGTACCTTTTTCTACATGTTTCTAACCAGGAAAGAAAGAACTAGGAGGGAGAGAAAAAGATCATACAACATCACGCAGTATAATCTAGAGTAGCCATGCAACTTCCAGAAGACATAAGAAAGAGCATTACTGGGAAGGATTTTTTAGAAGCAATACCATTTATTACGCCTTTCCCTCTGTAAGTTCCTTCAGGCTGGATATCAAGGGGACCATTTGAGATGGCAGCCTGTGGTTGAGAGCATGGAATCTAAGTTGCTGCAGCATTGCTCAGATACACTAAAGCTGCCAGAATCTGATGTTGGAAAGAGGAGGAAAGCTGGCAGTAACAAAGCTGAAAGCAAAAGACCATTTCATTGAAGCACTGGTTAGAGAGAAAAGAAACCTGTGGGGCTGCTTTAGGCATGTGGCAGGTTACTTAGTATACATATCCTAAATCTTTCTGCTGTTTAGCATTCCTAGAGCATGTTTTTTGATGCCTGAAAGATACTAACTTTTGTTCATGCACCTTGTCTTGATGGCATTCAGTGATTCTCACTGCACTCTCTTGTATTTAGTGAATTGTACTTTCCAGGGTTGAAGTGAGAAGAGGACCTTCAAAAAAAACTGTGAAGTGTCTATTTCCTCCATGGAGCATACAGGTACCTGAATGATGAGATCTCTGGAGGAAGTAAATTGGCATAGTTCAAACTCCCAGAAAATGCTTTGGGCAGAAGATGATTACTTTCTGGTTAGCACATCACATTCCAGTCTAGTTATGAACAGAAATAGGATATCTAACTACAAAGCTTCTCAGGTTATGCAATAGTATAAGGAAATCTTTCTTTTGCATGCACTTACATACTCTTTCCCCAGAAAGACTAAAATTATCTTTCCCATCTTAAAGAGGAGTTATTTCCACTCAAAAAAAAAAAAAAAAGCAGCTGTAAATCCACTGTTTTCAGAATCATTCTGGCAAAATGTTATCTAGCACATGATTCCACTTGTGCCCAAAAATCCAAACTATCTTCTAGGTTTTGTTAACAGCATGCTGCTATGAGTGCAGGTAACCAAATCATCACTGTCTGCCTGAATCTGTAGCAAGCCTGAAACAACTCCCTGCAGGATATTTATAACTTTATGACCCAATCATTACAAGATAATTCTAAAAATTAAGCGAATGAGCAGTTTAACACATAAAAAGCATCTTTTCTCCTCTCATAAAACTGACATAAACCCCTCTCAGGTACTTGAAGTGGGTGTTTCATGCAAGCAATGTCTGCTTCTACTTCTGAACAGCCAAAGTTATGAATTTACTAATGATGACTAATGTCTCACTCATTATTGGTTGTCTTTATTGATAAAATAACGGAATTTGTGGATGAGAAAAAGCAGGGGATATCAGTTACCTCAACTTTAGCATAGCTTTCAAGCACTCTTTCTCACAATACTCTTGTGCCCAAGTAGGGACATGACTGTCTGAGTAAGTGGGTGGCTTAGATGGGTGAACAGCAGCCATCTGTCCTGGGATCATCCTGTTTAATATCTTCATCAACAGTCTGAAGGACACGATGGAATGAAGAAGGTTAGGAGAGTTTGCAGATGGCATCAAACTGGTGGAAATCAGTTAACACACTTGAGGGCAGAGCTGCCACATGCAGAGAGCTCAGGAGGCTGGAGGGAAGGACTGACAGAAACTTAAAATTCAGTCAGAACAAATGGAAAGACCTGCAGCTGGGAAGGAAAAGACTCTTGCACCATTGGAGGTAGGAACTGACTGGGAACCAGTGCTGATGAAAAGGACACAATGAACAGGGTGGGGAGCCAAGCAGCTCATGAGCCAGCAGTGACTTCTGACAGCAGCAAAGGCCAAAAGCATCCTGGGCTGTATTCACAGGAGTAGAGCTAAAACAGCAAGGGAAGCAGTCACCCTCTCTACTCAGAGCATATCTAGATCCTGCACCCAGTTCTGGGCCCCTCAGTATATGAAAGGCACTGATAAAGTGCACGAAGTTCAGCAGAGAGCCACCAAGATGGTTGGGGGCTGGAGCACTTGCCCAGTGAGGAAAGGCTGAGGGAACCATCCTCGTCCAGCCTGCTCAATAGATAGCTTTTGGAAGACCAAACAGCAGCATGCCAGGGGAAAGAAGACATACAAACACATTTAGAATAAAAGTGAGAACCATCATCTCTCTCTAGGGGCAGCAGTGTTTCTCTGCTGTACAGCAGCCATTCTAGTCTCTGCTCCATGACTGAGAGAGACTATCTAGGACAGAAAATGATACCAGAGCATCCTGGAAATACAGCTCAACTTGATCATGCTCTGTGGACTTATCTCCTGCGAAATCAATCTGATAAAAGAATCATGATTAAGACTTCAAAACAAAAAATCATCAGCTATTAGGATTCATATTGTTCCTACAGAGAGCCACCAGCATTCTTTGTATTCCAAGTTACCCACTCCTAACACTGTGCTATACACCTGTGGATTCACAGCCAAACACAGATAGGTACAGACAACATTAGGGTCCAAAGTTTATTACCAGAATGTTACCTTTTCCTCCTAAAGTAGTTTGCTGTTCCTGCCCCTCCCAAAGTCCAAGTTCAAACCAGGACTTGGACTTCTTCCCCGTGCCCCTATCAGAAAAGCAGACAGCAGGCTTTTTCAGCTCTGCCAAACCCCTAGCAGGGTACATGGCAGAGCTTGAACCAGCTGTACCTGCAAGCAGTAACAGGTTAGACAGCCACTCCCTGATTACTGCAGTTGTGAGACATGTGAAAGACATAAAAAGACATAAAAGTCCCATGACTTTCCCCATCTGTTCAATTATTTGGGCTGACTGCAACTGCTTGGATTCCTCTACTTTTACACAAAAGTCTACACCCCTCATACCATGAGAGCCACATAACAAACCACTTTTTCACAACCAGGAAACACAAGGGATAAGCAAAGCAACTATAGCAGCTCAGTGCAAAGCATCATGCAGATTTTTCACTGACCCTGTGCTGGGGGGTAGAGCCTCAGAAGACACAGATGTTCTTGGAAACTTCCAGATGTGGCTAAGCTTCCTCTTTCTCCCAGAAACAAGGTTCCATTTCAGCTTACCCAGAGAAGCTCTCCTGAGCACTAAATCCCCTCCCTGCTGGAGAAAGCAGTACCTCATCTTTCAAAGCACTGCAGCACCTCCTCCCACCAGACTCAGCTGTCTCCTACCCCCAGAAATGACAGTAGCCACCTGAGAACCCTCAAGGCTCATCACTTGGCCCTTCCATTGCCACTCACTGGACACACAGCACCTGTGCAACAGTTAGCATGGCAGTTTTGGCTTTAGTTTTAGCTAGACTTCAGTTTAGCAGGCCCAGAGTGTGGCATGGATTGAAGGGGACAAGCATCACCTGACTTAAGCAACCAAGAGGATATTTCATATCATTTTGATGTCAAATCAAGTATAAAAACAGGTGTAGGAAGGACTTTAGCATTCAGTACAGCCCTCCTGTTCTTGGGCCAGTGTGCATCTTTAACACTTAGGATAGAGTTTTGCCACCTAGATTGTTTATTTAGTTTGCTGTCCTGCTGCTACTTTGTGCATGTGCACTACAGTGCAATGAGCTTTCCTCACCATGTTATATGCAATCCTGAGGGAATGGCCTGAAGTTATGTCAGTGAAGGGATATTAGAAAGAGGTTCGTTACCCAGGGGGTGGTTGGGTGCTGGAACCTGTTCTCCAGGGAAGTGGTCACAACACCAAGCCTGATAGAGTTGAAGAAGTGTTTGGATGATACTCTCAGACACAGGGTGTGACTCTTGCAGATGGTCCTTTGCAGGGCCAGGAGTTGGACTCGGTGATCCTTGTGGGTCCCTTCCAACTCAAGGAATTCTGTGAATCTAAGCTACGATTTTGCAACAGCACACTACAAGCTTAAGCAAGGGCATATAGAAGTAAATACCTACTACAGATCTAACATGTTTCTGTATTAAGTTCTGCCCATGCACATCATATTTCAGTAAGCTTCCTGTGAGGAAACAGGGGACTCCGAAGCACACTTTCATGTTACAATGGCCTCTCAGAATTAGATCTTAGTGATCAGACATTTGATAATGGGGGAGGGGTCTTCAGCTAGTGTCCATCCCCCTGATGGCCCCACCAAGCTTTATAGAAAGCCTCCAAGTCCCCAAGAAACAATTTAAAAAGCTGTTAGGACTACCAAGACAAGATTCAAGTTCAGCATGCTGACAAAAATAGCTTTAGAAAAAAGAGGTGTGGCAGACCAATGTTGCTGGGGCTCCATCTATTTAATTGGGGTTTTTTTTCCATTTGATCTATTTTTGTTCCTTTAACCTACCTTTTAATTCCCTTCTCTCTGTTTTTTAGTCTTCCTTTTTGTTTCTTTCCCCGTTCCCTTGTTTGCTGTTTTCTCACAGCCTTCTCTTTGTAACAGCTGCATGCCAGTGAAAAGTGACACTAGATGGGAATCCTGGATGTCAGTGGCATCTTTGATCCTTCTGTTGCTAATTCATTGTAATGCACAGAAAGAAAAATCCCCACTGCTGTTCTTGTCTAACTTGGAAGAAACACTAGTTCTTAACAATCTCAATAGACCTGCTCATTCTTTGTGCTTATTACCATGTTTTTTTCTACAAATTTATACAGTTCAGATGAAGGGTTTGGTCCTGCCTCTTATTAACAGAAATAAGATCAGAGATTTGCTTCCATTTGTACTTCCTCGTGAAGTATATTTGCAAACACCTTCTTCCACCTTAGCCCAGATATTCAGCATTATTTTCTGTAGAGATTTTAAAAGAGGAAGGAAGGAAGGAAGGACCCCCAATTCTTTTGTTCAACTCTGTAGACACCACTATTTTTATGTAACTGAAATGGTTTTTTGGAATTCAAAAGCTTGAAATTCCTAGACATGTAATGATGCAATACCACAGATAATTCAGTTTCAGTCTTGCTCTCAAAGTTTTCAGGATTGTCTGGAAGCTCTGCCTGCCATGAGCTGACATGGACAAACTTAAATGAAAGCTCTGTCATTCCACATTTGTCTAACTTTTCTTTGGTCAGCAGGGGAAGGGCAAGACATAATCTCAAAGTGCTGAAGCTCCACTACCATTACTTTACAGCTTAGCCAGGCACACTTCAACTCACGTGGTTAATAGCTGTAAACAGCTCCTAAACAATCCACCAGCTATGGGTGCCACATAAGCAGGTGAGCACTTAGCTGAAGTCTCTTTTTAATACTGGATGCAGTCTGTGTTCAAGAGCTGAAACAGTTCACAAATTCAAAAAAATCAGCCTGTTCATAGCCAGCTGGCAAGCAGGAAACATGACTAAAATCACTGCATGAACAACCTATGTTAGGCCTTCCCCTGCACAGGATGAAATCCGTCAGCAGAGCAGGAGCCCTCCCTTCTACACTCTTGTGGTTCTGGTTGAATTTGACTGCTGGAGTTAATTTAAGCTCTTAGCAATATCAAGTCACCTATTACATTTGTGCAAAGATACTGGTTAGCACTGATTCATCTCACTTAATGGAAATAGGGTAGGCAGTTGTAGAAGGCAAATTAAGACTGGTTGGCAAGATTTGTCCCTTGTGTCCTTGATACTTTCTTTTTTGCCAACACAGGTGTCTCAGTGGAGCACAAGCATACATGTAGGGAAGGGCTATGTGTTACACTCCAGTAAGAATGTCATCCACACTGGCATAACTGCTTAGATTTGAGAGTTAAGACTTTTTTTTTCTTTTTCTCAAGCATCAGTCAATTCATATAAATAAGCTAAACAAGATTTGCAAATATCTGGTGCTATATGGTTAGTCCGAAGATCCAAGCCTGACAGAATTCAAGAGGCATTTGGATGATGCTCTCAGGCACATGGTGTGACTCTTGGGGATGGTCCTGTGCAGGGCTAAGAGTTGGAGTCAATGATACTTGTGATCCCTTCCAACTCAGCATATTCTCCAATGACAATAATGTGTCCAACTTGCAATACAAATATATTCATGATTATGCCAATGGAAGCTTTGCTGCTATTACTGTGCGCTGCTGCACTAGAGAGAAAACTGTTTTCACCAACATACCTTATCTGAACTATCTTTGGAGTCCCTTTTCATCCGTTTTGGTGCCAAATCTCCATCAAATTTGAGGATTATTTACAAACAGAATCTCAAAACGTACAAA
Source organism: Myrmophylax atrothorax (assembly GCA_026770055.1). Taxonomy (NCBI): domain Eukaryota; kingdom Metazoa; phylum Chordata; class Aves; order Passeriformes; family Thamnophilidae; genus Myrmophylax; species Myrmophylax atrothorax. The sequence goes on along the minus strand of JAOXXN010000065.1, from coordinate 31,243,451 downwards.
CTAAGTCCTAATGGAATAAGGTATTAGAGTTCTTGTTCCCTAATATTATTCCTTAAAACAGTAATTTCCTGTGTAAAAACAAACTGCTGAACTTTGCTTCTCTGAAGACTCAAAACAGGTTTTCTCCTAAGGTGACAATTTAAATTGTAGTTATCACAGTAGTCAAAACAAGCATACAGGAACACTAAAGTCCTGTCCTCCTTTATAGCTGATCTATGTTAAAACATAAATAGTCAATAAAATATAGAAATTTTATCATTCTCACTTGTATGATCATATATGTTTCAAAGCAAGGACCCTTTTTCTATTTACCATCTGTTAAAACAGAACAACAGCACTATATTCCACTGAAGGTATATAAACTTTGAAATGTTTTGGTTATATTTGTGTTTATTCATTTTAGTATCCTCCTAGGACATTAGCTTTTAAAAATAAGAAGTTATGGGGTTTGGGGTTTTTTCATTTGTAGCCAATTATATCACTGCAGAGAACAGAAGCCTCTGCACAGGATGACTGGATTGGTTTGTGATCCAAGAAGGATTGCCAGAATACTCAAGGTCATTAGCAGTATCTTCTGAAATGTTCAGGATCACCTGCTCACTTGCAATCTAAGCTCAAGAGGAGACTGAGGGGCCTCTTATATATGACACAAGCATAGTGATTGTAGCAGTCAATAGAAGGAAAACAGACCAAAAGTGATCACAGGAAACAGAGCTGGAAATCTAGTCCAGAGCTTTGGGGTCCCTTCCAGCATCTTGCGCACTAGAACATAGTGCTTCCAATAAATATCGACCAAGGGATGACTAATAAGCTACTAGCAAGCAAAATGTTGGGCATCTGTGGAAACAAGTGTAAGGACAATGTTATTTATCAAGAATAAAATCTATAATCTTGATATTTAAACCAATCTGTAGATTTAATCTTGCTTAGTGTTTATGACAGATTGATGAATGTGCATGAGGTTTTTTTCTATCAATAGTCACAGCTAACCAATAACCTGAAATTATTTTTGGTCTGATATGCTACAGAAGGGACAACTAAGTGATTAATACTGCATATCTGCACTCACTCCAGGAACTTTTGATCCTTCTAGCTATCTTCAGCTAATTTCAACATGGAGTGGACATCTTACAAATAGATGACATTTTACAAAATTCATTGAAGCGGATAGAAGAGAGAAACTCAAATTAGTGCCCTGGGCGAGACTAGCAAGTAGAATTCAGCTATTTTGAATGCTGGCTGGTAGCAGATAATCAGTCAGTTAGCAGGGGATTTCAGACCAAAATATTCAGCACATGTATGTATTGTGTTGGCTGTTGGCATGGTGAGGTTTTGGTAGTGAGGGGTGTACAGGGGTGGTTTCTGTGAGAATCTGCCAGAAGCATCTGTGTCCAGCAGCGCCAGTGCCAACCAGCTCCAAGGTGGATCTGCTGCTGGCCAAGGCAAAGCCCATCAGCAACAGTGGCAGCACCTCTGGGATAACATAGTTAAGAAGGGAAAAAAATTATTGCACAGAAGTAATTGCAGCCAGAGAAGAGTAAGAACATGTGAGAGGAACAACTCTGCAGACACAAAGGTTTGTGGAGAAGGAGTGGGAGGAGGTGACCCAGGAGCCAAAGCACAGATTCCCCTGCAGCCTGTGATGAAGACCCTGGTGAGGCAGGCGGACACCTTGCAGCCCATGGAGGTCCATGGTGAACCAGATATCCATCTGCAGCCCATACAGCAGGTGGATGCCTGAAGGAGGCTGGGAATCCATGGGAAGCCTGCACTGGAGCAGCCTCCTGACAGGACCTGTGGCCCCAGTGGAGAGAAGAGCCCACATTGTAGCAGGCTCTTGACAGGACTTATAACCACAGAAGGGACCCACACTGGAGCAGCCTGTTCCTGAGACTGCACTCAATGGCAAGGACTCATGCTGGAGCAGTTTGTGAAAAACTGCAACCCATGGGAAGGATTCACACTGGAGAATTTCATGGAGGACTGTCTCCTGTAGGAGGGACCCCACACTGGAGCAAGGGAAGGACTCCTTTTCCTGAGGAGGAAGCAACAGTAGAAATATGTGAATTCCCTGACTCCCTGGGCCACTGACTAGGAGAAGGTAAAGAATCAGGAATGAAGTTAAACCCAAGAAGGAGGCAGGCGTGGGGAAAAGGTGTTTTTAAGATTTGTTTTACTTATTTTCCTACTCTGATTTTGATTGGTAATAGATTTCCCCAAGTCCTATCTCTTTTGCCTGTAATGGTAATTGGCGAGTGATCTCTCCCTGCCCTTACAGCAACCCATGAGACTTTCGTTGTATTTCCTCTCCCCTGTCCAGTTGAGGAGGGTAGTGTTAGAGTGGCTTTGGTGGGCACCTGGCATCCAGCCAAGGTCAAATTACCATAACATGCTGTCACTAGCCTGTGGAAATCTGTAAGGAATGCAGGAAAATTTCAGACTGCTTTGTTGTTGAGAATTATGTTATAAACACAAACTTGAACGTAAACTACATGAAAGTGTTCTTCCTTATTCCACTGCTTGCATAGGTTTTACATTCCTTCCATAGTGGCAAGCCTGTGCTAAGCAATTTTTCTGAGTTGAAAAAAAATAGAAGGTCCTAACCTCAAAGATTTCCTAATCTAGAAAATAACAGCAATATCACAGATATCACTGTCTGTGTTAGAATGAGATAAATAACGAAAAAGTAAAGTTGCCAGGGATAATCATTAACTGCTATTTCTATTATGTCACTGTACATTCTACTCCCTTTATTTTTAGCATTATCTTTACATGAACCAGTCCAAAGTTTTAGAAAATAAAAGTAAATAAATCAGCAAACTTTTCACTTCTCTTTTTTTTATTCTGTATAAATAAACTTGAACTTTAGCCACAGCAACTTTCACCTTATTTGGCCTTCAGATAACTCTTTTTCAGTTTCCTCCGTCACCCCAAGATGACCTTTGCAGTCGGTCAGGAAATGTCTAGAGATTACAAGCAGTCCCTTTCTTTGATGCCTTGCAGAGCTGGTGCCAATGGCAAAGAACATTATTTTTCATTTTATTTTTAATCAACTTTCAGAGAAGGAAATAACATTCTTTAAAAGCAGATTACATGTCCAGTGTTGCCTTATTTACAGGCCTAACTTCCAGTGACTACAACGGGATGCTGCATGAGCACAGGATTGATTCCTTAAGTATAATTCCCATTATGGTGGACTTTTTTTCTACAACTTTGTACAGGAAACTCTTAGGAGATGGATACAGACCAAACTAGAAACGAAGCAGCAGAAGTCTGCCCTTGTGTTTAACACCTCCCTTACTACAGTTGCTCTCTTACCAGAGCAACAATAGAGAACACCTTTACAAGCCTGTCGTTTCTCCCAAGTCTCACAGATTCAGATGTATTGCCTTTTGTTCTCTGTCTAATGCTGTAATGGTTACAGATTTGCAGAGCTAGGGCAATACCAGTTTTTCTCCAAGTAATAACCTTGCTGTTTTAAAATCTTGCTCACTACAGCCCTTGCATCCTTGCACATGGGAGAAGATTTTGCAGTTGGCCCATGGACAGAGGTGCCACTGGCATAACAGGGACTATCACACATCGTTCATATGCAGAATCATCTTGCTAACCCTGAGGAAAATGGAAAGTAGGGTATAGCTATAAGATTTTTCTTACTACTGGACAGCAGCCAAAACAAAAATCTTTCTGCTGCTACTGATTCATTTGATCTATTCAATACTATTTCAGGATATAAAAACCTGGATTATTTTAAAAGTCCTAGCAAAAAGCAAGTTTTTGCTTGTGATGTGAGAAAGTCTTATTTCTCACAGGTGTGGCTGGTTATTTTACCTAATACACACCTTTAAATATAGAAGTGGTACAAATTCTAAAAACAAGTTGTGGAGAAATCTGACGAATCAGCAGAAGTGCTTGAAACTTACCATTGGTATCTGAGTTCTGCCAGTTTTACTCTTGAACAAAGGCAGCAGAGCTGTTAATGAAAACATTGGTCTTGGTGGAATGAATAGCTCTTGGTATAAATAAAGCATATGGCACACATTCAGCTTTTTCAAGAATTATGTCAGGGGTACCACTAACATTATGAAAAGCCCAACCTTTCCAGCTTGCACTTCTAGTTGTGATTATTTGCTAAATCTCTCACATGCATCTGCAACATTCCGCATCAGAAGTTTGTCCTCCTACTATTCCAGGGGTTTTCTGTTTATCATATACTGAGGGTTTTGACCTACTTTCTCATCAACACTTCTCACCAATACTTTCTCACCTACTTTCTCCCTGCCATTCTTACCTAGGCTAGTCAGTTACTCTGTCTCATATAGTGAATAAATAACTCACGTGAGTCTGGAACTGACCCACTTGTAAGGAGACTCTTAGTCCTTATCTTTTATACTCACATGCCCCTCTGCTGACACTCACTCTTCACTCTGTCCTCATGAGTAAGGCAGTAAGGAAAGTGCTGATAAAAGGATTAGCTGACAAAAAAGCCCCAGCGAGCCGTTTGCAAGCATATCGCATTCATGCATACCACCACAAAGACTGGGTCCCTAGAGGGGGATGCATCTCACCCAGATATTGCTATCTCAAAGCGAGCCAATTAGCCTAGATTTGTCATCTAGTCTTCCTCCATGTCAGTGGGGAGAGAAACAAAAGTCATCCATAAGAGACAAATCTATCCACTTAGAGGCCTGCCTTAGGAGGATATATCATCCACAGTGGATGCCTGGTGGCAAGATAGCTAAAATTAGTCACTACAGGGTTAAAAACAGGACAAGTGGAGACTTCCACACTTCCAAGAGGGAAAAGAGTAAGCATGCCAAGAAGAGAACAGGTTGTGTTAAGGACTTGTTGGATTTAGTGTCGGTGACTGCCTCCTTAGATTTAAACATTCAGAGCTGGACAGCAGAGGAAATAAACAACACATACTTCATTGGAACTGCATGGGGTGGGTGTACACACATTAAAAGAAACTGAACAAACAAAGGGTCCATGGGAGCCAGGAAAGCCATCTGCAGAGGAGGCGTACCAGAGAGCATGCAAAGCAGCAAGCAATGAACGCTCCTGAAGCGCTGCGCGTGTCTTGCACAGCAGCACATGTGACACAAACCATATGAAAGAGGCCCAGCGTGTTCTGCCATCAAAGCTGCCAAAACAAGCAGACACAGGGCAAGCAGGAGCAACAGTTCTAATCAGGGTCACACATTGCAGGTACACTGATGGAAGGGGAATGTCTGAACTGCAACTTTGAACTCCAACGGTAATTTTTGCTACCCAATCATTTTTGTCTTCTTTATTTGTTAATGTTCAAAAATATATTGTAATATCATTCTGTTTGGTTCATGGCTGGGAGCTCTAAGTAGAGCCTGACAACTCTGCTGTGATAACAACACCCTTTTTTGAAATAGGAACCTTGCAAAGCCAAGAAGCAGTGTTTCCATGTTAGCCCAGCAGTTCTACTAATTCTATTATAAATAAATAAGCAAACAAACAACTAAACAAAAATAGTCTCACACTTTAGAAAGCTAGGAAAAATGCAGCAGGGTCTTTTTTGGTTTTTGTTTGTGGGGGTTTTTTGGCTGGCTTTTTTTTGGGGGTGGATGGAGGGCTGGTAGAGGGGTCCATTCTTATTTTAGATGCTTTTTCATTTGATCCTGCTCATCAGTCAGAAGGCATTCCTGCAGCTGTTGCTGGTGTTATCATAGAACTAGCATCACAGAATCAATTAGCTTGGAAAAGACCTCTGAGATCACTGAGTCCAACCTATGGCCCAACATTACTTTGTGAATTAGACCATGGCACTAAGTGCTATGTGCAGTCTCTTCTTAAGTATCTCCAGGGATGGTGAATCCACCACCTCCCTGGGCAGCCCATTCCAATGTACAATCGCTCTTACTGTAAAGAACTTCTTGCTAATGTCCAATCTAAACTTCCCCTGGTGCAGCTTAAGACTGTGCCCTCTTGTCCTACTGCTGGATGCCTGGGAGAAGAGACCGACCCCCACATATTGCAGTACCTCTTAGAATAAAGATGAGATTAAGATAAAGATAAAATCTGTACATGCACATGGTTTGGCCAGTCACTTCTCCTTTCACTGTTTATATGCATGTATCTTTTGAGGAGAGATAATTTTTTTGAAAGAACCTGGGAAGTGCCATGTATGACCAACTGGGAGCTGTACAGGGAAGGTTATATGAGCTTCAGATGAGTTTAGAGACTACTCTTCAGGTGTGCACGAGAGACAAACAGTGATTTCTACCCCAAATTCAGAGTCTTCTCCTCTGTTAGTAGCAGTGACCTAAAGGAGTGTCTTCTTGCTCAACCTTAGTGCATTAGTGGTTAGAATATTATCTATTGTTTGCAGCAGTATGTTGCATACTGCTTTAAAAGATTAAAAATATATAAAATTTGAGTAAAAACTTGAAAACAAAATATCTGCACAGCACTAAGATTCTGAAGTGAAACAATAACCATTTTCATCATTAGAAGTCCCCTCTCATGAAACAAACAAGGAATCTCCTTTTAGCTTTTGCCATTGGCAATGAAAAAATAGCATTTTTCAAAGAACTATGCGCAAAATGACCACACTATGGTCTTACCCAAAATCTGAGGCCAATTTGAATTACATTTTTTAAAGACTTCCAGCTGCATCTGAATTGATACTCCTAAAATAGCCAGTTTGGGAATAATAAAAAAAATAATAAAAAATAACTACCACAGTTTTAAAGGAAGAGTTATGTAAATTAATAGATCATATTTCTGCAATTATTTCTTTTGTATGTAGGTACTACGGCCCTATACAGAACTAACAGGCTTCCAATACTCTACAAAAGCTTAAATGCGTAAAGCCAATACATTAGGCATCTTCATAACTATAAAAAGTTCCATCCCTTGTATATTCAAGCATCTACACCACTCCAGGGAATCAGCCATAAAACCCTATCAAATGACATCAGGTCAAAGTTTCTGAATTAAGTAGACTGAAATATAAGTTGGGAAGATTACTTGAAGTTTATCCAACCTCTCACATTATACAATGCATTATTATTGTTGTTGCTGTTGTTATATTAAACAGGTATTTAGATCCTATAGATAGGCTAAAACATATCTATAAAGCTACTTAGCATTTGTTGAGCTAAGATGCAGGAGAGAAAGAGAGGAAAAGGGAGAGAGAATCTGACAGAGAGAAAAAAATAACAAAGTAGGAACAGAAAAGGGGGTGGAGAAGCAGAGAAAGATTGAAAGAGATCACATGACTTCTGCAAGAGAAGAAAGTACTTCAGAGAGGAAAAGAGTGACATTATTTACAACAAGAAATTTTCATAGATAAGGAAAAATAAATGAGTCAGAGTGACACAACAGGGTGGAATTTAATCCAGCTGTTTGTGTCCTATGGCAACCCCAGATAAGCAATATCAGAAAAATGAATTAGGAATCCAGATGGCAATAAATATTATTCTCATCAATAAAGAACAGATGCCAAGAGTACTTTTGACATGCAAATACCATTCTACTGTGTTCCTATCATTTCACCATGCTTTTTCAAGTGAAAGGTTGGACAAGACAATCCTGGTCTCTTTTTTTATTTCAGATGCTACTCTTATTTTTTTCATGTACTCATGTTGCTGTGTTAATCCCCTCCTGCAGATTAAGTAACATGTAGGGAAATCCTTAATGTTATAATAAATCATCAAATCTAATTGCTTGAAAATGGTACACAGAAGCAATTTTCAACAAATACTATCTGACTGTGAAGTGGCAATAGCATAGTAATTCTGCAGCACCACTCTGGAATCCAAACAATTCAATGAACATTCTGGTGACTTTTTTCATCTCTTTGGAGCCCTCAAAACATCTGCTAGGAAAAAATAATTTTTCTCAAAATTATGTGAGAAACTGAGGAAATATTTTCTACTGTGAAAGCTAAAAAGCACACACTAAATTGAAAAAAAAATGGCTCCCATTTAACCAAAATCAGAATTTATAATTTTATGAAATTTTATTTAATGAGCTTTTTCATATGAAAATAAAAACTAGCTTGGACCAAATTCAGAACTACCAATGATGTTTTCGATTACAGAAAGGAATAATATTCCTTTCTTTATCAGCTACTGAAAAAGTATACCTTGAGGTA
>JAOXXN010000065.1:31205794-31220790 GCA_026770055.1 Myrmophylax atrothorax | reverse complement strand
TGGATACCAACTTCTGACCCAAATGGAACTTCAAAACAGACTTTTCTTTGGAACAATAACCCTGCTTCAAAAAGCATAATAATATCTTGCTCAATTTACTAACAGCAACAAAACCCAATTAATGATTGAATTTGTGCCAAAATGAAAATCTTGGTTGATTGAGGGTTTTTGTAGAAAAACCTGTTAATGATTTCATATGACTGCAAAGAACCTTGATCTTTGCAGATATATTTACCCCTCAACCAAATTATCAGGGAAAGTATCATACTCTAAACCTAACAGGAAAAAAAAAATGAAAGAAAAAAATAAAAAAAAGACCACCACCAGAGGAAAAAACAACAAGTATTGTTCTCCAGCAACACAGGAACTGTTCATTTTTCTGGCCATTGCAACACACAAGTAACCGCTCTACTCTTCATATGAGATGACACACTCATACCGTCAGTGATTCTCCTCCCATCTCAAGAGGATTATTTAGTATTTCTTTCTGAGGTCTTCTAAAAAGCAAATATTTGTTTGCATTCTGCATATCCTGAGTGCTGGTCACAAACTCTTTTGCTAGAAAAGTGTGCTCTAGTGTATGTTCTTTTGTATGAATAATTTGTACAGTAATCTACTTTCCTTTCCCCACATGACTGGATTAAAGTTTTATGGGGCACAGGGTAAAACCAAACAATAAGAATAATCTTACTGTCATCGTCACCAAGTTTCACAGCAATTCTGTTATGTTTTCCTCATTCCATCCTTTTCCTCCTCTGTTTTTTAGACAATTAATTTCTCTACTTGCCTCAGCCTGAAGTCTTCCCTGCTGCTCACATGAAACAGTGTAAGTTACTGACTGTTGAAAACTTCAGCTGAAATGCAGCCAGGTCAAGATGAGGTTATATAAAAGTTTAAAGGCAACATTTTTAGGTCACATTCTCAGCAGTGCAGATTCCAAATATTTCAGTAAGCAGACTGCATTTAACACTGTAGCTGACAGTATTCATTAAATTAATACTATGCTTATAGACAGTTTATAAAGTGCATTTTTACCATGCATACCCTATAAGCACATGCTATACTTGTACCATTCCCAGACTACCTATACAGCCAGGCATTTATTTGTACTCAGTTACAGAAAGGAAGAAACTTAAAAGCAGTTGTTTTTCCCAAAATAATTTCATAACAAAACTATGGCTTTTATTTTTTTTTCCTCTCTGTATGAAGATGAGGTAATCTTTGAAATTATAAACAAAATTAAAAGCCTAGTCATTCTAAATACTTTATACTGTGCATGCTTGTTTTCCTTTCCTAATACCATTGCGTGTGCCAACTCTCACCACTGTAAGGAATCTCCACTTCACAAAAGTTTACTTTTGTTTTTTTTCCCTTAGTAAAATGGCCTTTACAGTATTTTGGTTAAGCACTCTCATGACTGGAGATTTATTTGAACATTTCAGATGTGAAACCTCCTGGTAATTCTACAGAATGCATTCAGTTTGGTTGCAAATCCTGAGAAAACCTGTGTGTTTGTTCATAGTTTCAATAAATTAAATAAAACCTATGACTGTAGGCATGAATGGACCAGAAAAGAGCAACAATATACTTCTAACAGCAGCTGCAAAACTTATCCTTCAGAAAAAAATTACCACATTTCCTTTGTGCATTTCCTTACATGATAAACTTATATAATCCCATACTATATGGCTGCAGATACTCTCTTTTACCTAATGATCACAATGTTCATGGGAATATTACAGCATTTCATGAGTTTACAGTGTACAGCTTCTCACTCCAGACACCACCATACATTACTCACTGTTCTGTGGTAGGATTTTCAGATGCATTGGTCACACCAATGACCACAACTTTGCATCATACATCTAGCCATATTCTTTGCTAGAATTTCAATAATGAGTTCCACCTCCAGCCAAAAACTAAGATCTGAGAAATAAATGCTTTTCTCACTGAAAACTTGGAAAGAGATGATAACCCAAAGTAAAATACAAATGACAGTAAAAAAGTGAATTCTGCTACTTGATCATCAGGCCACACACACATGTCAGCTTTCTGGTCTTACTAGATTAACACTCCAATATAATTTCCTGTGATTTTCTTAGCATCACTTCCTATATGAGCACTCAGAAAGGAGGAGAAAATAACAAAGAGCCTCTGTAAGCATTATTCCGATTGTTATTCAGGCCGAGAGCCCAAGCCGTTGGAAACAGCTTGTTCTGCACCGCCAGAGATACACTCCATGAGGGGCACAGGTAGTAGCCTGGCAGTCAGAGCTGGGTTATACTGTTAAAAAGGATCAGGGCTGAGCAGAGAACACAGAATCAGAAGTTGGCAAAAGACCCAGTTAAATTCTGGACAGGAGGATAGCAACTAATTTCTACCTTAAACACACAAACTGTACAAAATGCAGCAAGCCCATCATTATTTTCAAAACCTTAATCAAAAGTATTTCCCTTTGCAAAGTCTTTGTGCAAGAGACATAAAGCATGTCAAAGAACAAGTGAGTTTACAAACTTTTTAAAAATTTAAAAAAAAAGGCCCAGCTCTCTTCTACCTCTCTTGCTCTCAGAGAGTCATTTTGGATTATACCACCCTCCAGAAACCTCCTTGAACCTTCAAATCTTGACCACGTCTTGTTACATCATTGTAGGCACCTCCATAAGATTTAAACTTTACTAATACAGTTCTGCTGCAACATCCTCACACCTTCCATGCCAACAGCATTATTTTTTTAATTATTTTCAAAACTGTTTCATCATGAACTAGTACAACCCATTACCCTCTATTCCCTGCTGGCTTTTGACTGAAATGGATAAAGAGAAGTTTGGTGGAATCCATCCAAGAAATCAATGCATTATTTGACAGAGAGAAAACATTTTCAAACATTTTGAATTCATAACAGTATCACCTCTTTGATATACTGTATGTATTTCATGACTATCCTACCATTTGTGCTGTGGTCCTCATTGAAGACATGGGTGATCTGAGGTATGGAAAATTGATTTGGCTTGCCACATAGGAGGCAAAGGAAGTGAATGGTAACGCCCAGACCTGTAAGCTGATCATCTTTTTTACTTCCACCAAGTGTACTTATAAATGTTCTTTTCTTTTCCTTTTTCCATCCCAATTTCAAATTTTACACTTCCTACTTGAGTCTAAAGTTACTTATCTTTATGTGGTGGTTTTACTGCTAGACGAGTCTACATTTTAATAATTGCTTATGCAGAATTATACAAGCTGGGAAGGCAAAGAATCAAGAACAAAACCAACATTCCAGAACAGGGTGAGCTTCCCACTGTAGAAATAACAATGCTAATTAAAGAGGAGTTTTGCAATGATAAAAATGCTTTAACTGTAAAAAGGAAGGAAATGAAAATACTCTTGGTGTCGCTAACACCCTTGCATGATGAAACAACTACAAACTAGCGTACTCAAAACATCATTTACAGGGAGAAAGAAATAAGCCAACATGCTCTAACAGCAGTTGGATTACCATACGTGAGCTAGCATTCCCTGCATAAATGCATCAATGCATGCATTATAAACCCTGTCAGAATGACCTTTTTGTGGTTAGAAGTGAGATGCCAATTAAACACCCCATAACCCTGATATACATACTTTCTGCATTTAGGTTTTATATATTCAGTTTTATAGTCCTCTTTAACCTATTCATATATTCAGTATCTTGTTTATATGTGAAGAAACTCAAGACAGAGAATGTCTTTTTTGAATGAAGAAAACTTCTCATATTTCCTTTCCATCAGAACATGATGCAGCTATCAATGTATTCCTCATATTGAGGATGTCATTAAAGAAGAAAAAGAGTGTTTTGACTGAAAATCTACTATGCATGAAAAAGATGTGGATCATAACGTGGTCAACAGCAGCTAGCTCATTCGGGGTTCGGTCCCAAAATCAGGGTCATAACTGGTACAGCAACATCTGACTACTATCACATTCCAATCTGTTAAAGCTAACCCTCACTCACAACCTTATGGTTATGTATGTTTGGGTGCAAAAAGAAGTGCAAAATGCCCTGTTTCCAGTTTAAGTTCATATATTTAGGTGCTTGTTTCCAAAATCCAGAGATCCAAAACTGCTCAGAGAATTTCTTCACAAACATTCCATTCCTTAACGTATTATAGGCAATGGGGTTTGGATTTATGGTTGGGTTTTTTCTTTTTTTTCCCTTCAGCCTATCATGGGTACCTGACCTGAAATAACATCTTCCAACAAAGAAGAAAGAAGGAAAATGCTTACTTTTTCATACCAATCCACGTGCCACATTCCACTGCATTTTTAGTTTCTAACTCCTGGAAGCTCTGATTAAACATGTCTTCCTACTTGTTCATAAAGTGTTTATTTTGTATGGAGTATCACTGGCTCATAAATAAACCGTGAACACAAAGCAACACAGAGTGACTTATTCAGCAACACAGGGGCAGTTTCTAGTTTATGATGAACTGAAAAGCTACATGCAGATTTGTTAGCCCCAGAAACTAGATGTCTTCCTGATCTTTTTTTTGTTTGTTTATTTTTATCTAAAAGCAAAATACTGTTTATTTCTCCCTGAGGATATATAAATTATTAAATGCAATATGCATACACTTTATTCCCTTATGTTTCTGCAAGTGAATTGGAGGCTGTACTTTTTGCCCTGACTTGTGACTGTTGGTCATGTTCTGAAACATGTTCTAGCATTTCCAGTTTTCTTGGGTCTGTGTGGTGAATAATATTCTCTCTTCAGCATGGCAAAAAAAAATGCTCACAGCCACAAAGCCAGCATGCAGTTTTGTTAGGCCCCTTAGTGTACAGAGTATGTTTGTAGGAAGGGCCACAGGAGGAAAATACATATACTGAAATGCACAGTTTCTCAGAGAGAAACCTAGTAAAGTTTCAGGTTTTTCTCAATCAGTAATTCAGTGATGAGAAAGAAAAACAGGGAGACAGAATTTATGATGTCCAGGGAGGTTCAGCACTTTGGATTAAGAATTTAAACCTGTATATGCCTGAGAATGTGTGCAAGGACACTGGATGTGTGCAAGTGCATGCAACAGTTAGCAATATAAAAGAGCATCTCTGCATTGCTGAATCACAGTTTTAATAAGTACATTTAGCACCATTCTGCACTGGGAAACTACAGGTAGGTAATAGCTTCTGAGAGAAAATTCCAGTTGGTATGCTCAAATCTTGACTTATCACGTGTGAAAAATGTTAGCCTGCCAGTGTGAGGCAGTACAGTGCTTCATCTACCCAGTGAGGAAAAGACTGAAAACAAAGATTCTGTGTTTGTCTAAATGAACAGTGAAGATAGTCTTGTATCAATCCTGCTCATAGACTGAGCCAGCCAGATGTGCACCACCTGTGGTGCAGAGACACTGCTGGTTGGTGCTGTGCCGGAGTTAATAAGCATAGCTGTGAGGCTCTATATTTTACTTCAGACTTGTTGCCAAGACATAAGACAGTACATACTCCTAGATACAGACACTCAAATTACATTCCAGTTTATGCCTTGGCATGATGTTTTCAGATAGGTTCCTTTAGTCAAAATTTTCTGAACAGCCTTCAAGAGTGGATGCCTTCACCATTGCAGGAAAAGAGGCATATTCTTAGGAAGCAAATCACATACATTTGGCCCATACATCTAAGGCTGTTCAGCAATAACACGAATTTTGCACTGGCTGTTTTTGAAAATGTTACTGTCAAAACCTTCCTTCGTGCCTCTGATTTCCATCCCTGCAACTGAATAGTATAACTCTTTACAAATATTTAAAGAATATTCTTGAAATACTTCTGTAATAAATGCTGTAATACTGATACTAACCCCCAACAGAAGATAATCCTTCCTGCCTTGCTCTGTGCAGGTATATCAGGTTCTTGGTCTTGACTTAGCAAAGTTGGCTAAAACTGTGTTCAGATACAAATAGTTCTATCCTATCAATATTCTTGTATACAAAATAATTAAGTTGAAATTCATCAGTGAAGACCAAGTCCTGTACTTACAAACAAGAAATCAAATACAATATGAAAATAACTGTCAAGACAACAAAGAACATTGACAGGATGTAAGGCCTGTATTAAACAGTCAGCATAAAGACTAATGATATGACACTGTTGCAAAATTAAAATTAAAGAAAAAGGAGACAACTGTCGTGCCAGCATATGCCACCAGAAATATTCTATATAAAACACAGTAAATATTTTTCTTCATTAAGTCTTACTAAGGCTTCAGATGGAATATTGCATTGCATAAGAAGTTTTGTTACCATGCTTTTCAAAAAAAAAAAAAAGAGAAGCTGGGAAAAAGTCCAAAGTGGAGAAGAAGAGGTTCAAAAAATATGAACTATGAAGAGAGAGTGAAGAGATTGGGTTTGTTTAGTCTAGAAGCTGAGGGAAGACATGATAGCATGAAAGACTGCTTGTAAGGGGACAGAAACCAATCCCTGTGTCTACAGCAGGAAGGACAAGAAGACATAAGTGATTTGCAATAAAGAAAACTGTACTATGAAAGTATTTCTACAAATAGAGATGTGTAGGCAAGCTACAGGGGGCAGCTTTGGAACTTAATTGAACAAAAATCGGTTGGGCAATTGGGACAGTTTGCTGTACTTGAGTCTGGTTTACTGTGGAAGACTGAATTAGATAGACAATCATCTGAGATCTCAATCCCATTTTTCTCTTTTTTCCCTCATGCTGCTGCTATCATTCTAGAATACTGTCTGCAACACAGAATTTTTACAAAAACAAGGAGTAGTTTGGGTTTCTTTGTACTTGCACACCACGTTGCACATCTTCTCATCTCACCTAGCTCTCTGTGCTCCGAGATACCTCCTCTATCTACTCTGTGTCCTTCGTTCCCTGCTTACTTCATCTGAATGTTGTCTGGGAATAAAGAAGCAAACATGGGGGCTGGTTAGGAGTGCTGGCAAATAAACAGCTTGCGTAAAGCAGCTGACTGGTCATCTATCAGCTGATTAGTTCATACAAGAAATTGACTGATGCCTTACCTCTAGTTCCAACACCCTGCCATGGGCAGGAACACCTTCCACTAGACCAGGTTGCTCAGAGCTGCATCACAACTGGCCTTGAACACTTCCAGCAATGGAGTCTGGGAAACCTGTTGCAGTGCCTCACCACCCCCATAATAAAAAGTTCATCCTTATATATAAATTAAACCTACTCCCTTTCGGTTTGAAGCCGTTATTGCTTGACTGATTGCTACATGCCTTTGTAAAAAGTCCCTCTTCAGCTCTCTTGTAGCCCCCTTGAGGTGCTGGAGGGTGCTGTAAGGTCTCCCTGGAGCCTTTTCTTCTTTAGGATGAACAACTCCAGCTCTCTCAGCCTGTCTTCATATGAGAGGTTCTTCATCCCTCTGATCATCTTCATAACCCTTCTCTAGACTTGCTCCAGCAGGTCCACAAAATTCTTATGTGTGAAGTCCCAGAGCTGGACGCAGTACTCCAGGTGGGGTCTCACACAGGCAGGCCAGCAAGGCAGAATCACCTCCCTCATGCTGCTGGCCACATTTGTTTTGATGCAGCTCAGGATGCAGTTGGCTTTCTGAGTTGTAAGTGCCCATTGCCAGGTCATGTTGAGTTTCTTGTCCACCCACACCCCAAGGAGTATCCATGGTTGGGATTGCCCTGACACAGGTGCAGGACCTTGCACTTAGTCTTGTTGAACACCTTTATTCAGGGGGGTTTATTCAGAGGAGAGAGGGAGGTATGTCTACACATCATACTTTTTTAGCTCCTGGGTGACTCTCTCCAGAACTGCTTACTATACTCCACATGCCATGCAACTAGGCAACACTATGGTTACAAGCCAACTCAAAGACAACTTTCTCAAAACTTCCTTTCATTCCTAACAGTAATTAAAGTGACACAATTTGGGAGATGACTGTAATTGATATAGATATTATGCTATATGTGATTTGAATTTAGAAGGCATGAGTCACAGCAGGCTGCACTTCTGTCATGGTTTAACGCAGCAGGTGGCTTAACACAACACAGCCCCTGCTCACTCCCCTCAGCAGTAGGATAGCATAGAGAGTCATAAGTAAAAAACATAAAACTTTTAGGTTGAGATAAAGATAGTTTAAAAGGACAGAAAAAGAATGGGAAAATAATTATAATAATAATAGGTTTTATTATTATTATTAATATTATTTTTATAAAAGAATTACAATAAACAAAACAAGAGATACCCAATGCAATTGCTCACCACTCACCAACCAATGCCCAGCCAATTCCAGAGCAGTGGGCCACCACCACCTGGCCACCTCCCACATTTTATGTGGGATTATAAAATCCCACAGCATGATGCCACATAGTATGGAATATACCTTTGGCCAGTTTGGGTCAGCTGTCCTGGCTGTGTCCCCTCTCAGTTTCTTTTGCCCCCGCTACTACTTGCTGGTGTGGTGGGATGAGAAGTAAAAAGTCCTTGGTTCAGTGTAAACACTACCTAACAACAATTAAACAGCAGTGTATTACCAACATTATTCTCATCCTAATTCCAAAATGCAGCACTGTATCACCTAATAGAAAGAAAATTAACTCTATCCCAGGCAAAATGAGGACACCTTTTAGTAAAGCCGTGTAAGAACTTGATAATGAAGACTTTTTTTCGTGCCAGTAGTCCTTATTCATGTAAGTCAATTGGGCTAATGACGTATCTAAAAACTACAGGAATGGGAAAGATTTTGCAGGATTCAACATTGCTGTTATGACCTCTGGAGTAAAGAAAAGGCTAGACATAATCTGAAATTGCAATAAATGTACCTATACTTTCTATACACTTTTCACCTCATGTATATACATTCTGTGGCTTGCAGTTCCATTAAGCAACAGACTGCTTGGAAGTTTCAGCTGGGGCGTGTCAAGGATTCTTAGTCATAAATTTAATAGATCATTTTATTTGCTTAAAATAATCTCTTGGCAAGACATCTTACTTCCCTGCCCCCAAGACATTGTTTGCAATAAAAGCCTGCAAATAACTATACCAGGCAATTTTGTTATTCAGTCTCCTTTCTCAACATGAAATGGAATCTCTTCCAGCCTGTGTTCTTCCTAAAGTGTCTACTGCTACTCTGTATGTGCACATTCTGCAACAGCTGCTGCATCAAACTGCTGCAGGAACTTATGCAGAATAAGGGAATGACTAGTATTCTTTATTTTACAGCTCAAGAGTGAACTTCAGCATTTGTCTTATCTTGTTAATCTAGACCAAGTTCATAAGACAGATAAAATGTCAGATGGGATGCACTAACAGCTTTTGTGAATGTAGGAAAAAGCCGACAGCTATATATGTTGTGGTAACATGGAGAGGACCTTGGAAATTATAAGACAGGATTTTATGTTATATTTCAGCCCCTTCTAGACATTCCATTTTAAGCAATTGGCCTTTAAGAAACTCCAGGCAAATCCCTTCCTAGCACAAAGCTAATCTTCCCTCTTATGAGTACATTACTGTTTATTCATCAATTCTCTTAGTTATTTTAAATGCATGTCTTTCAAGTTGTGTAATGACAGCACAGTCCTTTTCTAATTACAAGTCATTCAGTTGCTCTGCTGCACAACTGCCAGCAACACCCAGCTATGTATTGCACAGATCTTTCAATGCCTTTTTCGTGATGCTTAGAAGATATTATGCAATATTAAGTAATTAATGGAATTATTAAGAGTGCTCTGTTGGATCTGTGAATAATTTATTGCTTCTGCTTATTTAAAAGAAGAAAATAACAGGGTAAAGTTTTGTATATTATATGGTATTTTATTCAAATGTGGTTTCATGTCGTGGTAAAATGTGTATGTTCTGTCTTACTGAGTCCTGCATGACTGTGTAATATGAAGTTAATAATGGAGACGAGATGCTCTGTTTGATAGGTGAACATAAATCTCTTTTTCATTTAACCTGTGATTATTTTGTCAGAAATATAAGCTTTGCAGCTATTTGTTTACAACACAAAAAACCACACTGGGACACAGAATGCTAACGGATGCAAATCAGCAGCTTTCATTAACTTCATGGGATCAAAGGTCCCAGTACATAAATGTACAAACATGGGTGCTTATGGTCACCTCTACTGAGTAAAACATCTGAAAACACATGTCCACAAGTATGTTCCGATTTCTAACGAAAAGCTACGAAAGTCTACCAAATGCTTTAATTTGAATATATGCTCTAATGATTCACTGACTAGAAATACTTCACTAAGGCAGAGACTAGCTGCCCTTATCTAAGGTTACCTTTGATCCACTGCTGACAAAGGAAGTAGATAAAAAAGCCTTTCGATAGAGAATACTACTTTTATTCCTCTTTATGCCTTCATAGACAAGGGAAACCCACTTGAACTTTGAAGTACAGTAAATGTTTTTAGTTTCAGGAATAGAGTGGGGGGGGTGTATTTTTTGCTTCATGCTGCAAATTCTAAATATTTCTTTAAAATAAATGATTTTGCCTTCTAGGGGGGAAAAAGGCTTAAAAATTATTGAATGGTTTCACTTTTTCTGGTTAAGAAGTACTACCAGGCTTACAGTGGTACAAAACTATATGAAAGCCTGTAAGAAATTTTATCACTACATTTAATCCCTTTAAAACATATTCTTCTCATCAAATTTGAGTTCCTTTTGGCAGCCTCAAAATGTGAATTATACTAAACAAATATGCTGTACACCCATTACAATTTAGAAAACACCTCTTCTTCTTAAGGTGTAAATGCTCAGCTCAATGAGTTAGTTATCCATTAATCAGACATTGCAATATCCTACTTCTTTTGACATGGGAGAAGGTCTGCATTCGATACAAGGACTTCAAAGACAAAAAATATCCAATCTGATTGGTGTATGCAGGCAGATTACAGCCATCATTTGCACATAGAATATGCCTGCTAAGAAAGAACACTGATAAGCAAGATATTCTTGTCAAGCACATATGCACCAACATATTTTTTTACTGCAAATTATGTAGAGTGACCCTTTCACAGACATGACATAGCTTTGCCAAAGAGCAATGTGCTGGATTCAACTCCAAAGGGGAAGGGTTATGTCCTGCATTGAAATCTGCACTCCTCCAACAAGTATCTACCTCCTCTGGGAGCCAACCATTATCTCCTTACTCTTAGGATAATAAACACCAACAGAGGATATGCCACAGAAAGACAGAAATGGTGAGATCCTTCTTATCTGACTTAAGCCACTAAAACTAAACTAGTCAGCTGTTTATTTAGGAAACACAGAGCACTTCTTGAAGGGGATTCTCTTCATCCTAAAATAAAGTGATCTTCTGAAGATTCTGTTTAACAGAGAAAGGATCTAAGCAGCAAACCTGGACTAAAAGTCTAAGTTTCAGATGGTAGGACAAAAGGAATTCCATCAAAAAAAAAGGCAAAAAAAAAATTCAGCATCATAAAATCTTATTGTATCTTTGTTAAACTGTAAAATTATAACAATAATAAACAACCCAACTCTGTATTTTCAGTGCTGCGCCAGGAAGTTGATATTTTACATATTGTTATATTTACACTCATATACTTTATACCTTTGTAAAAGGGTGCATAATGTATTTTTAAAGCTCATCTTCTGTGAGACTAAAACTTACCAGATAAAATGGTGTGACTTCTTTTAACATCCAGTTCAGTAACATCATTCCAATGCACATTGCCTGTCGCATTACAGTTTCAGCATAGGTTATTGATGTTCCTCATTGCATTTATGTAACTTGAAATTTTAAAAAAAAAACTCTTTCTGCATGCCTAGATAAAACATTAGCAAGAGATTTTAGACAGAAGGTCTTATGTAGAGAAAAGTTCACTTCTATTACACCAGTCTTGCATTTCTTTGTTGTTTGCCCTACAATCAAACCACCCTTGAAACCAGTGATTGATTCTTTGATCTCATTTGCATATTGTTATCATAGCAGGAACCATAGAATCATATAATGGTTTAGGTTGGAAGGGACCTTAAAGATCCTCTAGATCCCTTTGTCATGGGCAGGTACATCTTACACTAGACCAAATTGTTCAGAGCCCTATTCAACATGGCCTTCCACAGATGGAGTAAAGAATTTTGTCCTAGTATCCAATCTAAACTTACTCTCTTTCAGTTTGAAGCCATTACCTCTTTTCCTATCCCTACATGTCCTTGTAAAAAGTCCCTCTCCAGCTCTCTTTGTAGGTTCCCTTCAGATACTGGAAGACCTCAATGAAGTCACCACCCCAGAGCCTTCTACAGGCTGAACAATCCCAATTCTCTTAGTCTTTCCTCAGAGGAGAGATGTTCAATCCCTCTGATCAACTTGGTGGCCCTCCTCTGGTCTTGCTCCAAGAGGTCAATGTCCTTCCTGTGCTGAAGAGCCCTGAGCTGGATGCAGCACTGTAGGTGGGGTCTCACAAATGCAGAGCAGAGGGGCAGAATCCCCTCCCTCGCCCTGCTGGCCATGCTGCTTTGGATGCAGCCCAGGACACAATTGGCTTTCTGGGCTGCAAGCCCACATTGCTCGGTCATGTCCACCCTGTCATTCACCAGCATCCCCGAGTCCTTCTTGGCAGGGCTGCTCTCAATCCCTTCATCCCTTCATTCTGTGTAAAAGTCCAAATTAATTCTGCATATATCACCAATTAAAGGAATGCAACTGCAATAGAAATTCTTTTTTAAAATTCTGAGGGTACCATTAACATATTAACTAAGTCTGAGTCAATGACTACAATGGAGTGGGGCCATATTTACACTCACAGAAGTGAAACTATTATCAATGTTCTTCCAGACACTTACTGCATATCCAGTACTTTTTACAACTTCTTTTTTACAGTCTTAAATGAAGCAATACTAAGAAGTTTTGGATTTGTACTATATTCTGCAATGACCATTCAATGAAAATATAAAAGAACCCTGAACTCCAGAAAAAGTAAGGAAAAGGATGAGACTCCAGGATTCACGACAAGAGAGTGAACAACAGAATAACCCCACAAAACATTCATGCACTCCTGAGACCAAATTCCACTAAAAGTGTTTCAACAAGTCAGTCATCTCTTGCCTACTAGAGTAGAGCTAAGTGGGAAATTCTGGTATCAGCTATAAGGGTATAAATTTGTATTAGCTCCCACAGAAGTCAGCAAAGCTTGGTCTGCATACAGTGGCAAACATTTGAACCTGGAAGTGTAGGACATGATGAAATGATGGGTCAGACCTCAGTCACTGTGGTGTATTTCTGCTGTAATCAGACAGCTCAAAGTTGAACTCATGTTCTAAATGCATTCCTTAAAATTTAAAGATGGGTCCAACTTACAAACTCTCACAATGAAATTTACAAACTCTCACAAGACCCATCAAGAAGGAGTACTCTGGCAAAGGATTATAGATTCCTCCACACACACTTGGATGAAATAAGAGATAAATTTTGGACATTATTTTTCATTTTGAAGTGTACAGTTCCTGGTTGCTGGCCCAAACGCCTCATTGATGTAAGTACACTTTTGAGGTTCTCTCACAGCCTTTCAAGGCTAATCTCAGTTTGACTTACTGCCACATGAAGAAAAGCTCATAACTCCCCAGGCAGCAGCCCCTTTGGCTTTCATGAGAAAATCCATCAGAGAAACTCACTGGTATATAAAGGGCTTAGAGAGCTGACCACTAAGAATTACAACTACCTGTCAGTTAAAACTGTCCAGGTAGGAGCAGTCAGTATATCTTGCTTGCTCTCTCTCTTGCTGATCTTTTGGGTTTCTTTTACTGACAGGGTTCTCATTGTCACCATAATTTCTTTTCTCTCTCGGTTTTTTATCTTGGAATGCTTGAGGTTTTTCTTGTATGAATCGTTGTACAGTAAAGAGGTCTGCTTCAGATGATATGGTATACTCTGTCTCTTAAGTTAAAAGCGCAGACAATCATTTTGGGTTTGCCCTATAATATACACAGTACTGCAGCTATCTCATTCTTTGGGTCAAGAATTTCCCAGAGTGTTTTCCGGGATAATCTGTAGAGCAGTAATGTGTCCTCACACATTAGCCAGTCTGACTGTCTGATGCATTTTACACTGTTCTGTTTAGACTACAACTTAGTCACCGCTCACTCCCAATTTTTCCTCAGCACACACGCAATCGCGTGACGAGATCCTTCTCATTCACAGACACTCAGCTTTCCATGGGAGCACATGCCAAGCATACAATGGCCAGGGAATGCAGAGGAATTAATCATTTTTGGAATTCGATTACTTCAAAGCCATTTCACATGCTCAAGTCACTTTTAGTCATTCAGAGTGTGACATGACATAGGGAGCATGCCTTTTAACCTTTAATAGACTTCCTGTTACCTGAAATTCAGATTATACACAAAATTCTTATCTGAAGTAGTGTTAGTCATTTCGTTCATTAAACAAAGTTGCTATGGGAGAATCTCTACTGAAGTACAGCAATAATCATGTAATTCCTAAGGCAAATGACACCTTTCTCCAATGACAAGGAGTGATGGAGTGGGAAGTAGGAGACAGCATGCCCCTGCTCCTCCAGGTTGCTGCCCTCCCGGCCATGTTCCCCTCTCTTCCCCCACATTGCCCGTCTCTCCCAAGGGTGCTCAGGAAGAACTAACAAGAATTCAGTATATTGCTCCTTTCCTGGACCCAGTGTCCCATGTGCTGTGTATTGCGACCAGGAGGCAGGAAAAGAAGCTCTCATTAAGCGAATTGGGTTAATTAAGTGAAGGATGCTTTGATCAGCGCCTCAGGACAGCGGGAGGCGGTGGCGTCGGGGCGCACCTCCCCTCCGGGGCGCAGCCAGGTGCGGGCGGCGGGACGCGCACCCCGCGCCGGTGAGAGCGGCCGGAGCCAAGGGGCCGGAGGGGAGGGTACGGCCGGGTCGGGCCGCCGGGCGAGCCGCGGGACAGGCGGGCGCGGGTGCCAGGCGGAGTTCAAGGCCGGTTCGAGGAACGAGGGCCTCCGACGGCCACGGCGCGGCAGCCGCTGCCGGCAGCGAAGGCGAAGGGCGCGGGACGGCCCCGAGG
>JAOXXN010000065.1:31186199-31199847 GCA_026770055.1 Myrmophylax atrothorax | reverse complement strand
TGTCCTGGTGGTAACTACTGATTTGTAGCTCAAATGATGAATTCCTGGAGTAGTTGCTATATAACCTAGTTCTAGTATTGTTCTCTCTTTAAACTTAGAGGTGGGCTACGTAGAACTTCATAGGTTAGTTTCAGATGAAACTAAACTATTTTCTATACCTCCTCCATGGAGTCAATTAATTCTGTCATCTATGTTGGAACAAGGTCTGAAGTGCTCTCACTAGAAAAATAGTAGTCCTTGGTCAGGTAGAAACTAGTTGTAGCACTAAATTTAATGCTATAAATGTCTTCTAACTTCTGTCTCCCTTTAGTTAATGGCAACTGGGGACCATGGTCTCCATGGGATGCTTGCACAGTGACATGTGGAGGAGGACTTCAAAAACGTAGCCGTCTCTGCAATAATCCTGAGCCTCAGTATGGTGGGAAGACTTGTGTAGGTGAAGCTAGAGGGACTCAGGTCTGCAACAAGCAGGACTGTCCAATTGGTGAGTATTCATTTTCCGATAAACATCTGAAGGTTGTTGACAATCTTGAAAATAGATATAAAAATTTTACTTAAGTCTGTAAACCAGAAGTGCTAGAATTTTAAACCAGGGTATCAGTCAAGTACAGTACTGTAGCAGCATAGTAAGAATCCCTCATTGTAACACTTTCTCATTTGTTTCTCAGATGGGTGTTTGTCTAACCCTTGCTTTGCGGGGGCTACATGTACCAGCTCCCCTGATGGTTCCTGGAAGTGTGGTTCCTGTCCTGCTGGCTACCATGGGGATGGTGTTCACTGCCAAGATATTGATGAGGTAAGAAAACTATAGTTTGCTTCTTGAAAGAGAAGGAAATAAAATGCAAAGGGAGAATAGAATCAGTGTTTTCTAATGCTGTGTTGGTGTCCTCTACCTCAAACTTGCATTTCAGTGCAAAGAGGTTCCTGATGCCTGCTTTGTCTTCAACGGAGTGCATGGGTGTGAGAATACTGAACCTGGGTACAACTGTCTGCCTTGCCCACCACGTTTCACTGGAACACAGCCATTTGGTCGCAGTGTTGAGGATGCCATGACTAACAAACAGGTACCTGAGAACTCTTCTGGGTTATGAAATCTCACAAAGTTTCTAAAAACCAGAAAATACATGTGCATTTTAAGCAAGAAGGACTTGGTACATTTAATAAAGCACCATCTTCTGTGATTCAGAGCAGAAGGAGCATTAAGCAGTTTCTATTGAAATTCATATTGAGTTTTAAATATAACTGCCTGCCCCAGCCACAGAGGGTCCAGATGTTACACATAATTTTAGGAGTAATTTAGGAGTAAATCAGAATTCACTAATGATACAACAGTATGTGCCTCACATATCTTAGTGCTTGGTTCCATTTGAAAATATATAAGCTTTGAACAAGAAAAATAATCAATGCCAAGACTGCTACTGGAGTTGGGGACTGGAAGAATGTCATGTATGAGGCTTTTTTTTAACCTGGTTGAAGGATAAGGATTTATTTGAATCTCTGGGGAAAGAATGAGGGATAAAAATATGTTTTCAGTGGGTTTAATTTCTGTGTGGCCTTCTAGGTCTGCAAGCCACGTAATCCATGCACAGATGGAACACATGACTGCAACAAGAATGCCAAATGCAATTACCTTGGCCACTTCAGTGACCCCATGTATCGCTGTGAATGTAAACCAGGCTATGCTGGTAATGGCATAAT
Source organism: Myrmophylax atrothorax (assembly GCA_026770055.1). Lineage (NCBI taxonomy): Eukaryota > Metazoa > Chordata > Aves > Passeriformes > Thamnophilidae > Myrmophylax > Myrmophylax atrothorax. Next base: position 31,198,149 of record JAOXXN010000065.1, on the reverse strand, counting down.
CTGCGGAGAAGATACTGACTTGGATGGATGGCCAAATGAGAACCTTGTTTGTGTTGCCAATGCCACTTACCACTGTAAAAAAGTAAGTTTATCCTCTTTTCCCATCTACGATTATAACAGCCTGACTATCTAAGAAATATACAAAATTTGTTAGCGTTGGGGAATAAAGCAAATTTCTGTCTAGTTAGAGCTATTAAACTATCTTCTCTGCAAATAACCCTCTATGGACAGAGGAAGTGTAGAGATACCATTGTCAAGGCATTGCTAACAGGCTGTTGCTGTACTGCTTTATATATTCTTACAATATGTGAAAAAATGAAGCCTGACACGATTATAAACACTTGTAAAATGTTCTAGGAAGATTCTAGTTTAGGCTATACCAGCATCGGCTTTGCTTTGACACATAGGTATCTCCAGGGTAAGATTCTCTAAAGCAACCCAATCTTTATTTTAAGAACTATTTGAACTTTCTAAGACTTATCACCATAATGACTACCTTAAATTGAGAGAATTACAGTAATATAACACCTACCTGATTGATGTACTGTGATTTTGCCGAATCGTCAGATCTTACCTGCTCAACTTCCTATTGTAATCACATCAGGAATGAACACATCTGTGTACTATATGTTTTCTAGGATAACTGCCCTAATCTGCCTAACTCTGGGCAGGAAGACTATGATAAGGATGGGATTGGTGATGCCTGTGACAGTGATGATGATGATGATGGCATTCCTGATGACCGGGTAAGACAACAGAAAAGAACAGCCTTTGAGAATGTGGCTCTCCCATTCACCTTTCTAAAGGTGGGGTCTAGCTTCTGACCTTAATCTTAAGAGAGGACCACAGGAAATTGCTGGCACTGACAGCTATCCTGGAAACCTTTGTCTGCATAGTTATGCGTATCTAACTTTTTGCAGCTGTTTGAGCTTTGGAAGTGAATTTTTATTTTTATTCAGCCATTCTTACACTCATGTAAGCAACAGGATGTTTTGAGATAGTTGTATTCCAGTTTTAACTGTTTCCCTGCCTTTCATTTCTTCTGGTTAAAGGTTTAATTTGATTGTTTTTAAAGCTTGACTTCCTTCTTGCTTTTTCAGGACAACTGTCCGTTCACCTACAACCCACAGCAGTATGATTATGACAGGGATGATGTTGGTGACCGCTGTGATAACTGTCCCTACAGTCACAACCCTGATCAAACTGACACTGACAACAATGGAGAAGGAGATGCATGTGCAGTAGATATTGATGGAGATGGTAGGTGGCCTCTACTCATTCCTTTACATGGTTTTCTAATCACCAACAAATCAAATGTACCCAGTGTACCACTGATTCCCTACCAAAGTTTCATCCCTGAACGTGCAAGTTCTCCTGTGTTGGCTTCAGGACACAAAGGCTACTGAAGGAACAGTTAGGGCTAATGGAAATTCACTTTGGAATATACACGTTTTGGCACAGTTTAATTGTGGCTCCACTCTCGCAGGCAGTAGGACAGAAGTGTGGCAGAGCTAGTGATGAGTCAAGTTTCAAAGCTTTCAAATGTTCAAAATGCTTTCAAAAATGTACCAAGAAACATGTGGTGGCTTTACACAGTCACTTGCAGCATTTAGATTTCTGACTTGCATTCATGAACTTTCCTTAATTTTTCAGGGGTGCTTAATGAAAGGGACAACTGCCAATATGTCTACAATGTAGACCAGAGGGATACAGACTTGGATGGTGTTGGAGATCAGTGTGATAACTGTCCATTGGAACACAATCCTGACCAGGTATGGGATTTGCGTTATATAAACTGGTATGATAAAAAATACAATATGTTGTGTGTTGTAGAAAATATTTGAACGAATTAAACCTTGAATTTCACTTGTTATAAATCATTCTTAGTAATTTTCCAGATAGTGCCTTTATCAAAAAACATACTCTCACAGTTTGAACAGCTGTTAGATATTTTCTGAAAAGTAACTCTAGCAAAGGTCTTTGAGACTACTGCGTGTACTTATCTCCTAAACATTTCTTAGGATTGTCGGTTGTGGTGATTCTCTTAGTGAGAATATGAAATACTTTGGGAGCATTGTATAAAATCTAGGCAGTGGGAATTACCTTCTTCATAGCCTGTAGTGCTGCGTTCCCTTAGACACAAAGTTGCACTTCAATCTTTGTTCTTAAGCTTGAAGCAACTGCACTTCAGAAGACAACTTTTTTTACCAGTACATTGAAAGCAGAACAAGTTGATTTTTCTCTAAGGAAAAGGCATATTCTGGCACTTTTGAAATTTGCCCTTATAAAAATATAGGGATATCCAGACTCTCAGACAACTTACTGGTTCAAAAATGTTTGAAGGCAGAAATAGATAAAGCATGTGCCATCCTGTCAGTTAAAAGACTAAGTTTAAAAGCTTCAGGGACATAACTGGAATGTTTGAAAGGTTAGAAAAGCTGTTGAAAATAAGTGGGATGTAGTGTAGTATGGTCATGTAGCATAAAAGCTACATGAAGGTTACTTTAATATAAAATTTCTTAGTCATTGTGGCTTGCTTTACTACTTCCCCACCTTAGGGCAACGTTTTTCTTACGTCTTTTAAGTCTTAATTTAAGACTCTAATGGCTTTCCAAACACTTTTCTAAGCAATTTCTAGAAGTGGAGATATTAGATTTTAAATGGCAGAATTAGAAGCTATTCAAACTGTGTGGTATGCCTTCTGTCTATGCCAACACTGGGGTCATCCACCAGTGTTAACAAGACTATGGACTAAACCTTGAGGCAACCTCAGGGGTGACAGGATTGTTTATATTTCAGAAGCTGATTAAGCAAATGACTGCTAAAATGTGATTAGCAAGCACAGCAGTTAATGCAGTCTGTGACCAGTATGGGAACAGTCAGGGGGCATGAAGAGCATTATAGGCTTTTATTGTAAAGAAAATTATGATATGGTGTAGAAGCTGTAAAACAAAGTCTTTGTAGACTCTCTTTTAGTGTTACAGTCTCTACTGGCTAGGTACAGAGTAGTCCTACCCTTGTCTGGCCCTTGAAACCACACTGCTGGCAGGGAAGGGGGGAGGTAAAGTACTCTGCATCCAATATAGTAGGCTACTGACAGAAGAGTTGCATGGCAGAAGGGAGAAGATAAGCTGATGACCACACTGCTTTCTGATGCTGCAGATTCAAACTCAAACTAAGACAAGACTAAAGCAGGATAAAACCAGGTAGCACAGGCAGCTTTAAGTGTATATTAATCCACTTGCTACATCCATCTTAGCTCTTGGTCAAGCAAGCAGAAATCCCAATTAACTCTATATATTTAAACTCCCATTTCAGAGACTCCTATCTCAGTCTTAAGTGGCTTTTTAAAATGCTTTTTTTTCTCCTCCCATAGGAAGACACAGATTCTGACCTCATAGGTGATCAGTGTGACAACAACCAGGACATAGATGAAGATGGCCATCAAAATAATCTTGATAACTGCCCCTATGTGCCCAATGCCAATCAAGCTGACCATGATAAGGATGGAAAAGGTGATGCTTGTGACCATGATGATGACAATGATGGTATCCCTGATGACAAAGATAACTGCAGATTGGTTGCCAACCCAGATCAAGCTGATTCTGATGGTAAGATGACCAGTATTATAGTAACATTTTAAGAGTATCTTCCAACAGTTCGATGCTATTTTTTCATGCTCTTCCGCATTGAACAAAAACTTCCAAATAAGAAAAACTAGAATATCTGTACTGTTGATGTAGTGCTTCTCAGGAGTAAAGAGCAATGTAAAAAATGACCACATATCCAACTTATTCCTGAATCACTATCAGACTGGAGTGAAAGTGCATTTATACACTAGCTGTTGCAGCTTCTGTCTTGTATCTGCCAGGAGTACCTGGGCAGTCAAGAGTTCTGCAATTAAAACTCCGAAGCTGTAAGAGTCAGAAGCAAACAAAGGTGGTGATGTAATGGTAAAATTACTTTTTTTCTGCAGGTGATGGACGTGGAGATGCTTGCAAAGATGACTTTGACCAAGACAGTGTGCCAGACATTGACGATATCTGCCCTGAAAATGTGGAAATTAGTGAGACTGATTTCCGAAAATTTCAGATGATTCCCCTAGATCCCAAAGGAACATCGCAAAATGATCCAAACTGGGTTGTTCGTCACCAGGGTAAAGAACTGGTTCAGACAGTCAACTGTGACCCTGGCCTTGCAGTCGGTAAGGGGAAAAATGTAACTCTAACAGGCATTACACTATTGTTAGCGGGTTTGGTTTTTTGGTTTGGTTTTTGTTTCTTTGGGTGGTTTTGTTTGGTTGGTTTGTGTTTTTTGGGGGTGTTTGTTTGTTTTGTTGTTGGGGCAGGGGAGAGGAGGAGAACTTTAGAAACTATTAAGGAGTTGTTTAAGAATTGCAGAAGAGCAGGCCCTAATGTTTTACCCTTTAATGTCTCCATAGGTTTTGATGAATTCAATGCTGTGGACTTCAGTGGTACCTTCTTCATCAATACAGAAAGGGATGATGATTATGCTGGCTTTGTATTTGGCTACCAATCCAGCAGTCGTTTCTATGTTGTCATGTGGAAGCAGATCACCCAGTCTTACTGGGACCCCACACCAACCAAAGCTCAAGGCTATTCAGGTCTCTCCATCAAAGTTGTGAATTCCACCACTGGTCCAGGCGAACACCTTCGTAATGCTCTGTGGCACACAGGAAACACTCCTGGCCAGGTAAGAGTGGCACTAACTACACGCCGAAGTGCTCTTAATGTGATAACATGATTACTCCAATGCGATAAGGTACTCTTCTGCCCTGTAAGGCAAGCCGTTCTTCCAAGTTAGGCACTTACAGATGGTTTGCACATGCTAATCAGAATGGTGTAGTCTCTTTGGCAAAGACCAGTAACTTTGTAATTTTCCCCTAATGATTTACTTGAAGTCCTTAATAGTAGTAGTGATGATTGTAAAGGCATCTTTGTGTCAAAATAATAGCTGTCATCTCAGGCTTCTGGTTAATAAATGTTTTTTTCATAGGTGAGAACTTTGTGGCATGATCCTCGTCACATTGGCTGGAAAGACTTCACTGCATACAGATGGCGCCTTAGCCATAGACCAAAGACTGGCTATATTAGGTGAGTATCATCCTTTTATCTGAAGTAATTATCTCAAGGGAAGTGGATGTCTGTAAAGACAAACCTAACAGAAGCTTGTTAAAGATGGCTGAGCTATTGTCTCTTTGTAGGGTTGTAATGTATGAAGGGAAGAAAATCATGGCGGATTCAGGACCAATCTATGATAAAACCTATGCTGGTGGTCGGCTAGGATTATTTGTCTTCTCTCAAGAAATGGTGTTCTTCTCAGATCTTAAATATGAATGCAGAGGTAAGGATGACATGGTATTTAAGAGATCCCGTATAAACTAATTTGTTCAAGAAAGCCACTCTCAAGAAAAGTAGAATGGATCAAGATAGAAGATCTAAGAGGGAAAGTTCACCCATGATCTTTCATGGCTCAATCTCAAACAAGTTCTGCAGGCAGACACAGGACATCATCTTGATAAACTTTTTACAGTTAAAAGCTTAAAAGTACAATATTTAACTATAGAATCATAGAATCAGATGGGTTGGAAGAGACCTCTGAGATCAAGTCCAACCCAAGTATATTTCTATTGTGTTATTTCAAAGTATCAGAAATCCATGTTGAGTGGATGATATACATATTTAATCTCCTTTAAAATGCTAAACAGAATGAAACAACAGAGCTGACAAAGTCCAAGGTGGAAATACAAAATACTGGCTTTAGGAAGCAAAAAACTAATTTGCTTAAAAGCAAGCAAATTAAAAGGTTGTCCGCATATTGCAGTCTTGCTGTTTAGTGTAGGTAAGTGCATATGGCTAATTCCAGGTGCTCTGGTCTTCTTAAATTGTGACTTCATCATGTAATGGTTACATAGACTAGGTTCTGAAGTCTAACTCAAGAAAATACCTAAGCACTTCCAAGTTTTGGGTTTTTTTACAAATGTATTTTGGCATTAATGACTTGGGCATAGTCATGCATAATACACAGAAATACTTAAATTTCTCCATTTTTTTCTTTTTCACAGATACATAATCACAAGGTTGTTGGATTCAGAGACTATTTAAAAATGCTGGTAATTGCACCTTTTGAAACGTTTAGCCTTACGAATCCTGGGACCATTATATTATTCCTTCCTTTCTTCTTTCTACATAAAAGTGGACTCAAAACACATGACCTGCCTCAAGAGAATGCTTTTGAGAGAATGGAAGTGAGAACATACTTGGTATCTGACCTCTGCTGAAATGGAAGGAAACAAATGTGTCTTGCAAATGAGAATTGTCTTCACTGAACAAGCACACTTCTTTCAGTAGGAAAGATATTTGTTTGCTGTTTATCACAGTGCAGCGTCACTACACCTCTAACTGGAGGTCCCATGGAGTAGCATTTTGTAAAAAGAACATCTTTGGATGTGCTGTGGACTACTTAAACTGAAGACCTTTCATTGTGTGGGGAGAAGGGGTTTTGGGTGGGAGAGGGAACTCTAGGTCTTTCTTTATTCCTTATAGGAGAGAAGATTTTTTGTTTTTAAGGACAGCTGTGCTTCTTGGTTTACATCCATTTAACTTGGAGAAATTATTACTGGGCTTTTATGTCATCTTTTAGATAAAAACACAGCCTTACTCTGTAGAGAGCTAGATCAGCTTCTGTACTATACAGGACAAAACACATCCTCAAACTGATTTCTGTCATTGGAGGAGGGAAAGAGGACAAAAACTGGTACACTGGATCACACCAGCTGTGAGAGAACTGGGATTTACGATTAGATTGTTTTTTCCTGATTAGAAGCAGATCTTGCTCTACCTTTAAATGTGTTCTTCAGATATGGTGCCAGAAAGCCCCACCATCTCAGCTAGCACTGTGCTGTCCTTCAGGAAACCAGCATATGTTTCACTTTTTATGGTTAAAGAGGCACAAAAATAATAACAATGAAAACATTCCTTTTCTACATGCCATAGATGCTTTAAACCCCTTCACTTCTTTGGAGGGGAGGAAAAGGGGCCTGTAGATAAAATTGTAAAATATTTATTTTGCCTATTCTTGATGTTATAATGACTGAGGGGTTATTGATTAAAACAACAAGAAATGCGTCAAGACTATCCACCTAATAATTGTTGCGAGTCTTCATGACTGTAAGATTGTAAATACAGATTATTTATTATCTCTGTTCTATACTGAAACTAGAGGGGGTTTAGTTGAGGAAAAATCTTTTTTGGAGCAAATAGTGGTGATCTATTTGTTACAAAGAGCAATTTTCCCACAAAGGTTTTGATGCGCAGGGAAAAGTGACGAGTGGGAAATCAGATGTTTGTTTTTCTCAGTCTGAGCTCAGTGTTGGCTTTTCCTTTCTTTAGGCAAAGCAGTTGTTAGCCTGGTATGCAACTGTTTTGCAGTGCTAAAATTCAAGTCCCTTTAGGTGGTAGCAGTTTCTGTCCCATCCATAGTGCTAGAGATGAGGGAATGCCATTTACCATCTTAAATGTTATTCAGTGCTGGGAAATGTCTGTGGTTCTTTACCACGGGTCAGTGGCCCTAACACAAAGCCAAGATACCTGCCTTGAGGAGATTGCAGGGAGAGGCACAATGACTGCCATCAGTAACCATTGAAACCGGCTGTTTGTGCCACTGCACACTAAGTATTGTAACTAGTCATGTGCAGCTACAAAAGAAGGAATTCTTCACAGACTAAATAGAATTTCAGGAAGTCCTTGCAAAAGAGGGAGAGAGCTTGAAGTACATTAAAAGACTGTTTTCCCCAACAGAAGGGGCAGTAACATTATATCTATAATACTTCCTTGTCTTTTCAAAAAATGGAAAGAAACTAACATGGTGAAAGTTTTATGTACAAATATTACCTCATTGTTGTGTGACTGAGAAAAACCTTTGGATAAAGCAGAGTTCAAATGTCTAACAAACCTTAAAGCTACTGTAGTACTAAAAAGTTAATGCTGTACATAATCAAAATTTCTTTGCAGAAAATGTATTCCCAGTAAGGAAATGGCATTGGAAAAAAAAAAAAGGTCAATACAATTTCTAATGTTGTATTATATTTTTTCCTGTCATCTTGTATACCATTGCTTGTATTTTTATAAATTATTTTTTCGTTGCCATTGTAATAGTTAATCACATAATTGTGTAGATAGGCTATTTAAATAATTTATCATGAAATGCTACCTGTAGAGTTAGTATTTCTATTTTTATAAAAAGTTTGCACACTGAACTGAAGACTTTTTTTTTTTGCTTCCCTCCTCCCCATGTTTTTGCTAGCCTAATTTTCTAAGAACATGCGCTTTTTTGTAAACATTTTTAACCATTTTCCATTTTAAAGTTGTGTAAGTTGTACAATAAAGCTTCTTACATACAAAGAACAATAAACCACCAAGGACATTTATATTTATACTTTTGTGCTCCAGTTTTATTCATGTTTTTGTAATACATCTCTGGGTCACTGATGTGTTATTTTTGTCAAATTTGGCTTCCATGCAAGATATCTCCACTCTCTTTACATTAAAACTATGCTGAGGGGATGCACCTGAGCTGTTCCCTAGGTACAACAGCTGCTCCACCTCCAGGCACTGCTGCAGTTACGTAGCATGTGCAGGTGGCACATTTGCTTCTGAAGGCTGCACTTAAAAGACTTCTGAAGGGTAGACACAGCCATGCTGCTCTTGATGAAGCCACAGGGCTACCCTCTGAGGGACATCAATCATACCCAGCCAGGCCTGCCCCCTCTCCCAAGAAAAGAGGCTTATTTGCAGTGGCAGAGGAATCTAGGCTCAAGACTGAAACTTGTAGTGTGATCAAAAAGCTGATAACATGGCACTGTATCAACTTACCGAATAAGTTACTAAAAGTAAGAGCAGTTAAGACTGGCTGATCTCAGTCTTTACTTGCAGCAGTTTGTCTCATGCACTGCATAGCAAAGCCAAGTGCTGTATTAGGAGTGCTAGATACCCACATGAGAAGTGTATTTAGGGGGTCCTGCATATATGGAAAATTAATCTTTACATCTCCTTTACCTGAGGATGAAAAGTCCTATGACACTAAACTTTTGAGGGCAGTCATGTTTATTTGCTCTTTTTTCCCCACTGAGAAAAAGGACAAAGAAAGAGCTCCTGACCTCTTGCTTCTAGAATATGAGGGGCTGCTGAATTTCTGCCATCACCAGTTACAGGATTGTCAGCTTGACTTCTCTGGAGTGGGGTACTAGGACTGCATTGTCAATGTAACCCATCTGATTTTATCTGGGCCTGCTGTACCAAACATCCCGCAGTTTCAATTGCTAATTATCATCTTCTCTCCCAAGGACACCAAGAAGACTGAGAACTTCCAAAAAAAAGTTATTTCCCACCTGGAGAGATCTCTTTACTGTAGTTGCAGAAAGAATGAGATACCTTAAAGCCAACCAGTCTGAGTAGATATATCTCCATGTGGATAATATGTAGGTCTAACCAGAAGTTTCAAACAGAACTGCTGCTGATGTGGGGAAGACAGCCTTGGCAAGCCATGACAATGACTTTATCTGAGCCCTTGCCAAACTTCCATGCTAACCTATTGCATGCATCCATGTAGCTTTTGTTGTTAGAATAAAAAAGGCAAGCCACATGCTTTGTATTCACCCGTAGCTTAAGTAAATACATCCACTTTTTGTTTGCTGAGCATGAATACAGTAGGAACAAGCCAGAGTCAACACTGAGGTTAGTTAGGCCCTTACCTGACCAAAGAAACAACTACTAAAGAAAAACTAAACAGGGCAGACAATCTGTAGGTGAAGCCTGTGGGAAATTTGCTGTTTCCAACTCCATGGACGGAGACTCATCCTTGGGACAAGTATGTGTACCAACCAATGTATGCCACTTCTAGTGTTATTTGGCATTTGGCCAACTCTCTTTGCATAAGTAATCTTTGGATTTCAGGCTATTTCTTACCACAGTGTGCTCTTCTCAGAGCCCATGCAAATGCAGTACCTTAAGTTTTCAAGTGGTCATCTGCATCAAACCTATATTCAACAGGTGTAGCAGTTTAACCTGTAGATATTTATAAGCTATGAAGAACTGAGATAGGCATAGCAAATCTGCCTTAATGACTACACTGCAATTTTCACTGACATCAGCATGATTTTTGCAGTGAAGTCCATAGTATGGTAATTGACAGATTTTCAACATAAATTCATTTTGGAAAGGATTGCTGAGGTTACAGAAGTGAGTATATTAAAGTATCCACAAGGAGAGTTCTAGTTCTTTTTTCTCATCTTTTCCAAAACAGAAAAAACAGGTGCACAAAGTTGTATTGAATATTTAAGCAGTTATGACAAGAGAACTCATTAGAGAAAAGTGTTTGGCAAGCACGAGTCTTGAAGATAGAATCTTCCACAGGAAATCCAGAAAATTAGACAAGTATCATCAAGAAACTTGGAATTTCAAACTTAAACAAATCCCAGGAAGCTCAGACATCATTTGCCTTTAATTTTTCAACTGCTTTCAAAGTCAAGAACTGCTAGCCTAGGCAACACCCACAGGGGCTAAACTGAGTGCTGCTTAGATGCTGTGTCAGTCTCCCTTAATGACTCTGCTCGCAAAATGCATATGGAGAGTCCATTTTAGTATTACTGTAAAATTAGGGTAGAACGACTCTGGCAATACCCTTCCCACCAAAACTATGCGTACCAAATACACAAAGCAAGCAATATGAAAACAATAGCACAGATCAGTATTTTCAAAAGTTCTAAATACAGAATACCTGCCTATAAAGCAAAATTATTCATGCACTTTAGCACTCTAGAAGTTACTTTTTAAGCTTAACAGATAAGGTACTGCAGATTCAATTGTAAGCAGTGAACTATTTCACAGACTTAAATGACAGGGAGCCTTTTATTCTAACTACTGCACCTGGATTCCAGTCAATCCCTCAGTGAAACGTATAATTAGATAAATGTAGGTTATGGCATTAGTAATATTCAAGTGCCTCTGCTCTATTATAAAAGGCAGCAATTTTTCTGACCTTTAAATCTCTCTACAAATAAAGGAGCAATTATTTCCCAATAAATTCGTTGAAAATTAAATTTTTAAAAAAAAGGAAGTAATTTATTTTTTCCAGATTTCATAAACTCTCCTACCTTATCAGCTTCCTAAAGATCTGCCAAACCACCTTGTCTTCTGTGCCTACCTTTCAAGCTGTGAGATTCTCAAAGGTGAGGCTCTCTATTCATAAGTGGGGGAGGAAACACTCTCAGAAGTGTCAACTGTGGTAGATTTTGCATGTAAAACACAAGAGAGAGATATGATTCAAAGCTGTGCTTAGAAAGCCTTTTAAAGAAGCAGAACAAAAAAGATGCATTCTCATTTCATTTCATTTGCTGAAATTTTATCTAGCAAATAAGGGGGGTTTAATAAAATACAAAAAATCTTATAATTATTGAAATTACAGAAATGGAGCTGCAAACATCTGCCTCTCACCTATCCCTCCCTGATCCAGAGGTTAAAATGCACCCTTTCCAGCACATGAATTTACTGGTGTATTTTTTTTGCATTTCTAGACCAGTCCTTGCTGCTCTGATGATATGTTTAAGCAGCCCTTTCCTCTCTGATCTATGCAGCAGATAATTTTTGCACAGCCTGTTTTCACTCTGTGCTCAGCATGCCCACTGGCTCTGCAGGAGTTCTGCTCGGGAAGTGAGAGGGAAAGCATGAACAACAGATTCACAAAGTAGATACCAGCCAATGTCTGGCTTGGAAAAAGGCATTAGGCTGAGAATTTTTGTGGGGCGTTTTCTTCTACTTTTTTTTTTTAAGATGAAACTGAAAGTTTTTTACTCTTTGGTAGAACTACTTTAATTTAAACTTGAATTCTGTACATGGTAAGAATAATTTCACTCATTTTATTGTTGTCTAGA
>JAOXXN010000065.1:31168240-31186099 GCA_026770055.1 Myrmophylax atrothorax | reverse complement strand
TGGACAGTGACAGTGAAGTCCTCAGGACTAGAACCTACAGCCCCCGGTATTCCCAGGAGGTCTCCCATCCAAGTACTGACAGGGGCTGACCCTGCTCAGCTTCTGAGATCTGACAGATCAGGCGTCAGGGTGGCATTTAACTATAAATACATATCTATATCTAGATCTAGATCTATATCTAATCTATATCTATATCTATATATACACACATACACACACACACAGTTAATGAAAACGATCAAATCATCCTTATTTTCCACTTTCAGAGGAAAACAATATGGGGTTTGTAATTTAAAAGGACAAACCACACAGCATTGAAATATACCCACTTGAGTAAGTCAGTATCAACCGCTTAGCACTGGCCACTACACAGCAGCACTGTGTGTATGTTACTGAGCGGTTTCAGTGAAAAAGACAGCATCGTCTGGTCATATATTGCTCAGCAATTAGACACATGCACACCAAAATCTCTTCATGGATATGTTGATTTCACTGATGTTAAATTTTGTCCTGTAAAATCATAGTGTGAAATAAGACAAGGAGAACAAACAGCATAAACCTACATGCATACATGAAATTTCTTACTCCTCAAACATCTCAAATCCCAAAAGTCATAAGGATAACTTTAAAAATCAATCTCCTGTGTTCTGCTGTGTTTTGGAATAGCAGGAGCTGGGAAAGACAGTAAAGAAGATAGTTATCAGAATCTTTTGCCAAATGCAATGTATGCTGAATGAAGGTATGTATTTCAGAAAACTAGTTTCCAAATCCTGAGTTAGGCTGCAAAACAAAATCCATTTAAATATCTTAATCATCACTGCAGCATCACTCCCTGAGGAGAGGCTGCCACATTCCAGTGCAGCTGGAATTCAAGTGGCGAGCCCCGACAGAGAGGTTATTGCAGGTCACAACACAGAGTCACTGGAAAAACAAAGAAAAACCCATGAATCCTCCTGGGTTCAACTTTGCTTTTACCCTGGTATTGGTGATGTTTCAGCAAATTATCTTGTCACTATATTTTATATAATATCTCTGTAATTGTGTACATCTTATCTCTAACCATATTTTACCAAATAATTTTATTTCCTACAGTGTTACTTAAAACAGAAAATAAAAAAGAGAGGGCTTGAATTGATACTTCACCTATAATATGAAGGAAGGAAGAAAACATTCCCAAAGAACATTTAATGTAATACAGTAGAAACCAGGCACAGATTAAGTATTAGGTCACTAATTTTTGACAGTCTCCAAGTTTGGGTACTGACCCAACACACCTTTGGAATACTGGGCCATGAACACTAAGGCCTTGTGGTTTGCAGTGACTACAACTGGTACAGGGTGCTCAGCATTTCCCAAGACTGAAAGTTAAGTTACAGAGCTCCTGTTGGAATATACACGTCAAGTCAATAGTCATTTAAACTTACCTGCTTATCCAGACAAGAAATGCCAGACAAGAATAAAAAGTTGCATTCATGGCCTCAGGGATGTTGGAATGCTTACACAGCAATCATGACCCTTCCTTGAGGTTTTTTGTAACTGTGAGAGATTTAAGATAACATTAAAAACCCAGGAAAACTAAGAATTATTTACTATACCTAATCTCTAAACAGAACAGAGTTTTCCTCAAAAACTACTCAAGCACTTGGAACACTGTTTTTGACAAGGTCTCTGTAAAACACAAGTTCCATGTGAAAATAACTGAACTGTGGAAAGATTACAGCCAGTGGACAGTAATGCATGAATCATACAGGCACAGAAAACAGTCTTAAAAAACTTGTCAGTATTGCTTTGATTATGTTTATGCTATCAAAATTGTGACACAGGCTTAATATTTTTAAGAAAGATGAGAAATACATCTAGGTGAGATTTACAAAGCTCCAGGAAATGTGCTTACAGCAATCCTGTGCAGAACACCCAGTATCCACAGGTTTGTTACTGCTGTTGCAGAATAAGTAAAAATTCAAAAATAAATAGCACTACCTTGTTACAAATACAATGTTTCACTCTGATCGTTAATTAAAAGTGAGTAGGTTAGATTCTGATCTCCGTTATATCCACACCATTACTATTTCCCCAGAAGCATGCATCCACTCCTAATGGCAACTCTGTAAAGGAGATTAAAATCTGGGCCACTATGGGCATTAATCTAAACATGCAGATTAGATCAAGTAAACCCAATGTGATAAGAGCTGTTGTAGAGTTAACATTCTATCTATATACATCTTTTCTTATTGAATGTTAAATGGCTTGCATAGAATAATTTGTCCTTTTAGGTCAAGTCACATGAGAGTTTGTCAATGGGAAAAGTCTATTGAATCTTCTTTGCTAGAATCTCTCCCCTCTTAAAAAAGGAGCTTTTAAGGAAGAACCATTTTTTAAATAATGTCTTCTTATTCTGATACTGCAGTGCATGAAATTAAAAGCTAACCATTGGCTGAGTAAATAAGGAGAAATAAGGAAAAATAGTAGTTAGACTAGATAATCAAAAACCTGACATGAATTGTTACTATTATCTCAAACACAAACCACGTGCATTACCCTCCCCACGGGTACCCATTACTGAAAGGTTTCACAACCCAGTAACTGCTAAGGCAAACTTGTCATCTCTTTCACTCTCACTCACACTAAGCCTTCACCAGGGACTGAGACTTCTCAGTTAGTTACATTTCTTGACTAGAGGATATATGACTGTTTGCCGTGTGATTACACTTTTCACAGGCAACACTCAGGCAGACCTGAGCAGACAAGTGCTGATGTCCTGAGATAACAGAGGACTTGTGCAAGTCAAACCTTCAACCAAACTAGTGGTCCAGCCAACAGACAGCCCCAGGGCAAAAAAATGAGTATATCTCTGAGTCCTTCACTGAGTCAGGGCTCTGACTCAGATGGGCTGCAGGCTCCAGCAAACTGCAGTGGGATAAGAGAGGCCAGGTTTTAGCTAACTTTATGAAAAATCTAGATTGCGTGGGTGAAGAAAAAGAAAATTATTATATACATTTCACATCTGCTCTAAAAAGCCCCATCAGTAGACACTGAATTTTCCAGGGTTTATTTTACATTTTTCACAAAGACATGTATGTCATTAAGACACAGCTAAACAGATGTATGCGCACATTTATTAGGGTAGAACAACCCCAGGAAATGCAATGGAATGCAAGAGTTTATTTTGAAATTAAACTGCAATATATGATAATGACAATAATAATTATATTTTAAGAAAAAATCAACTCATGGAACAGTTTCAAATATTCATTCCCTTCAGGTTTCTTGAAATGGTACTGTATCAGAATAATACCACTGATGGAGCTTTAACCACTTTCAGAAAAACAGTCGTGCAGAGAAGCATATAGTCACTCTCTCCTCAAATTTCAATGTTAGTATCATCTGAAAAAAAGAAAAGAAAAATATGCTGAACTGCTGTAAGCACAACACTGTTTGCAATACGGAAAAGAAACAACAGTTTGCGATGCAACTTCTACCTAACACTTAATATAGCCCCCCAAAACAGAGCTAGAAATAATTACTAATTGCTTCATACAACTAAGAGGAGGCTTTTCATAACTGTATATGGGGGGAAGTCTGTTCTATTTACCTCAGTAAACATCATCTATGTTTACATGCATATGAGCCGGATGTAGATTACTGCTTCTTTCAAGAAACAGGAATTACTAATCTCTTAAAGCACATGAGAGTATATCTAAACAGGTATATGCACATGCCTTATGTTCACAATTATGCTTTCCTTAAAATATATATAATTTAATGTATTACAGTAAATCTGTATCACAGACTACAGTACCATTTGAACAAAACCAAAATTGTGCTAAACTAGCTTCACATACAGTTTTTTGTTTGCTTACCCAGCACTATGCAGAATTTAAACCATGTGTAAACAATGGGTAGGAAAATCAAACTATTTACAGAAGATTACGCATATGTATTTAGATGTCCTTTAGAATTAAGACCATAACAAGCTCAACTACGTAAATATCTCTTAAAAATAAAAATATCTCTTCACGCTTCTCACACCGTCATCTGCAGTTGCATTTACTTTAAACTGGATTTCTCTGGGATCTCCATTCCTCAACACAATTAGCACATCTAATCTTTTCTGAACTAACAACCAGATTCTCTGTAGAATACATTAGGGAACTTTACCAATTTGATAAAAGTCACACCCTTTTTCTTATGGGCAGGAATAATTGCTTCAGACAGAACTGAATCACTTTTGTGGGAAACAAATTAATTCCATGGAAAGGTATCAGGGTTTTCTGTTTTATGCTGTACATTTTCTTGTAAACACTGCATTAACAAAAACAGTAAGAATAGACTACTCTCTATTTAAATGCTAATTCTGGATGTATGTTTAATCGTAACAGTAATATTAACAGAATACAATACATCTGAGTATAATTAATTTGCACTGAAACATGGATATCTGCAAAATATTTAGCAGTTTTAAACTTCGGAAGTGCATTTTATTTTTGCACTTACTTTTATTCCGCCTAAAAGTTACCTGTTCATACCATCTTTAAAAATTAGACACTGATACAAAAATTCAAAGCCTGATGAAATTACAATATCAGTAATTATCTGTTTGTGGGTTTTTTCATTTTTTTATTTTAAAAATGAAAATAAATCAGGGACTTTGAAAATTCAGAATACTTACCCCCTCAATAAAAAAATAGTTGGTAAGCCAAACGATCATAAACCCAAGATGTTTATCAACCATACAGATTTGAGTTCTACATGGTGCCCTAGTTACAGGGGCTGGGACCAGTTTATGACAGTGTGGGTATAACCAAAAGCTGTGTGTTCTACACCCTTGTGTGATTTCTGATGAACTGTTAATAATGGATTGTTTCCAGCAGCTGCCCAGGGCACACCTGACACCACAGGCTACAAGCTGGGTGTTAAAGAACCCTGCGAGGCACAGGAATGGTTCTGTCTCCACACCAGTGACTCAGGGGTGATAACTCAGCTCCAGGGAGGCATCAACACCTTCACACCCAGCCTGAGGGGTCATGTCTGCTAATGGGCCATTAGCGACTGGCACAATAGGCATCTGCAACAACCTAGAAGTCAAAGATCCCAAAAATATCCTATGACTCACAGAATTATATCACCCATTGGGAAACTTCTCACCCTGTGGGAGGTACTGGGCATTCCCACTTGTGGGATCCAGAGCCTCCACAGGACTGTAACTGCCACTCTCAACAAGACTGTGACTGTCATTCTCACCAACAGGTTTTCCTTTCCTTTTACTTTACACTCGGGGGACCATGAGGCGCTCAGCACAGGGGCTGTTCTGTTCATGTCCCAGGGTGCTGGGTTATACATCTGTTTTTGTGGGTTAAAACCAGTTCTGCTCTGTATCATTCTCTGTATTTATTGTCATCCTCTTAGTAAATTAAGACTCTGACTTGTAATCTCTCAAATTGGGTTCATTTCTCCCACCAGTTTACCTTTAAACCAGCACACATGGTTAAACATTACTCAGTCACCACTGAAAATACATAACCAATATACTCCATTGTATTACTCTGCCACACACAATTTTGACTCAAATATAATTAAATTATTATGTGATGAATGTTAAAACATTCACCTTACAGACTTTTACCGTGAGATTTCTCATATAGAAATTTACTTAATAGTGAAAATCTCCTTCCTCTCTTATGCAATAAAATTACCTCTCAGTGACTATGTATACTGTTACCTGCTCACTTCACTACCTACTGGTCACAGCACGTGGTGTTTTGCTTGATTTAATACATCTGCCTCAAAACACGCTCACATGAGAGGTGGTAGTTGGGGCCGAAAACTAACCTACCGGAAAAAAAAAAACAAAACAAAACCAAAAAAAAAAAAAAAACCACCCAAAGCACCAAAACCACCCAAACTCTTCTACAGTACTCTACTTTCTTCATGTTGTCAGCAGTTATGATCTAAATCTCATAAGGGGCAAATATGGCAGGTGAGTCTGGATATCAAGTTGTTTGGCAGTGTAAAAAAAAAAATTAACATTCTCTTAATTGAAGAAAGGTTAAGTACAAACAATCAAAGAAATTATTACACAGCGAAGTGTTATTGGGATGTTCTTCTAAATCACCAAGGTATGTGGAAAAAAAGGTTTCTCTTTAAATCAGAATAGATTATCAGTATAACAAAGATCAATGTGACAAACAAAGCAAAATGCAGTGATTTCTAATAAAACTAAACTTGTAGCACTGTAATCACAAACTTCCCACTATTACAACTTCTATCAAAGAAGTAAAATATTTACCCGCCTAAATCTGGCTTATTTGAACAATGGGCTTTCCAGGAAGACAAGTAATCTTAGGCTAAAAATCTAAATGTAGCATTAGATTACAATATCATTGTATAATTGCATGTAAGTAAAGGACATAAAAACCAGAGACATTTCCACAATTTCTATAACACCAGGTAGAGATTTTAATGTTTTTCCTGGTTAAACTCTATTCTTTGTTTCTTTTACCAAATGTAAAGTAATTTATAGAAATGGTGCAGTATTTAATAATTTTGGTAAATTTGGACACTCTGAAAGCAGTTTAGTATTTTTAATACAGCTAGGTTGCATTTGTTTCTATACTACTGAGTTTACCTTATTAAAAACTGGCACAAAACACTTGAATTTTTGTGTGAATTATTGTACCAACTGCTGGGAGAATATTTGCTTTCCACAGAACAGTGAATATGACTTTCTACTACCAAAAAGATAATCCATATGTTTTGTCAACACCATTTTCCAGTTGACAGAATTAATCAACATCAGTGATGTATTTCATAAAACTCCTAGTCAATTATGTCAGAGCAAGAATTTTAATAAACATTCTGCTACTTAGTCTGTATTATGTTTGGCACAGTTTTATAAAAGAACATCCTTGCTCCACCATAATAATCAGTGTGTATTGGTGCATACCTTTGGTGAGAACTTGCTTAGGTTTTTTTCATTAAAATCAAAAGCCTATTCTAAAGGGTTGTTAAGAGTCTCACCTCCTTTGGTTTGCAGTGGTATGCTGAGAATGTCAGCCTCTGTGCATGGCTCATTGTTCACGCTGATGCAATATAATGGTTCACCCAAGAAAGAAGGTTTCTTCAATCTTTTTGTGTTGAGTGCTCTTGACATAAAGTAACCTTCAGTAATACTCTTATCTCCCATCTTCTGTAAACCTTCTAGGTCATCAGGTTCCTCTGTTTGGGCCAGTGAATCCTTTGATAAGTGACTACCAGCCAATGCTTTGCTGATGTAGTAGCCAGGGATTTCACTCTCTGCACATAAGCTTTTGTCTTCGAGTCCAGCCTTTTCCTGAGCCATTAACATCCCTACAATATGGTCTTCAGCTAACATTTTGGAAAGAGTAGTTGTGGAGTGAAGAGTGGAGTCTTGACTTGTGTCACAAGGGGGACTTAATCCAAAAGAAAGAGATTCCTGAGACTTTGGCATGGAAACGTTACTTATTGTTCTCTGAGGCTGCATACATTCTTCCAGAAGGGTCTTAAGCTGCTCTTCAGAGAGGCTCATTTGTTCTTCAGTCTGAAAAAAAAAAAAAGGAGAGAATTTCTTCTGTCAAAATATAGTTAATGAAAAGCAGTGTCATAAAACAGTTTGAGAGATTAAAAAGCACTGACAGAACCCTTAAACCAATATAAATGTTATTGAATTAAAACAATTTAAATATATATTTACATCATTACATCATTTATGTAACATTCTCACTTGGTTCTAGATAGATTCTGTGCTGAAAGTTAGGACAGAAATCTGATGTCTGGAAGGCACTGAGAGGCCTTTGACTTTGCATAGTCTTGAAAATGAGATCTGACTGCTTTTTAATTACCAGAGCATGTACTTCTTCATGTATCTTGGTTTGCTATGTATGCATACAGACACACACACACACACGCACAATCTAAGATTTTAGTTACTGAAAGAAAAATAGCACATTGCTAAAAGACTGCCACATACTGACTGAAGTATTCTCAACTTCTCACTGTAGAAATGCCACATAGCCTCTCTCAACCATGTCAGGCATGACCCATGGCATGAGACAGAAGAAATTCGTCTATCTTCTGTAGGACAGTTTTAGTGTTTCCTTTAAGCTGTCACTGCTTGCATAGCTCATAGATGTATCTTTTCAGTCAATTTCTTATTCAGAGAGTATCACACTCCTATTGTTTTGTATCATACAGGTTTCCTTTCCTAGACATTTCTTGATTTGATTTTAAAGATAATGACTGATACTAGCTGGTTATGGTGATGAATAGTAATGGATATTTTTCTTAAAGAGGTTTGAAATGGGAATTTACTTCCAGCTTTTACAATCCTTAATGTTCCTGAAAACAGAGAAGCAAAATACTGTCTGACAATTTAAAGATTAAAATGGTAAGTACAAGACCTATTTTAGATATGCATAATACATTTCCCCATGAAATAGGAGATAAAGAAGATATAATAATATATATTAAAATGTTGAAAACAATATGCAACAATTAATGGAAAAGGATGCTTTCTATAATCAAAGCATCAGTTTCACCCAACCTCCAAGACACAAAGGATCAGCTCTTAGGCTACAGTGATTTGTCAAACAACGATTTTATTCATTGTTTAATGGCTATTACAGAGAATTTACTTTCCACTGTGCTCAACTTTATCCATTTATTCAACCCACTAATCTTCCTGCACAGATCAATTTCCCTCCCAAAGATACTCTAAGTTTCCTTCTTACACCACTTACAACAGAAGACAACTGCATTAAAGAAACTGAGATATTAAGGGCTTTTAAACAAGAAAAAAAAAAAAAAGGAAAAAAAGAGCATCAACAGACTATCACTATGGGTAGAGATCTTAAGTTAGAGGAACACAGAATCAGGTAATTATTCTGGTATTCAGATAATCTTGCTATCCATTAGTGTGTTTTTGATAATATAACTGAAATCAAACCACTACCTTAAATGCTTATTTAGATAACATGAAAAACATTATGACTTCTTCAAACTTCTCTCAGGCTTTTACATTTTAATCCTAGTGCAGAAAGTGCTCACTGATGAAACATAATTCAGACAGGAAAAAACAACTAGCAGCAATACTATGATGAATCAAAAATGAAACATGATTCTTTTCAAATTTCCACTCTCAATTCAATCTACTAGCCTATGCTGAACTCTTTACACTTCATGAAAGAAGTATTTTAACTTTCAGGACAATGTTGGTTTACAAATAATCATGATCAGAATGGACTCACTATAAGAAAAAAGATGCATTCACTCAGGCAGAGCACCACATAACAGACCACTACTGAAGCCCAGCTGCATCTACAGTTTATCCACTGAGCAGATTATTATGCTACATAAACATAACTATATTTGTAACACAGAAGAGTCTCACATCTGGAAACCCACATGGATTCCCACATGGTTTTGAGTGTGTGGTTCTATACTAACATATTTCAAAAAGCTCTTGGCCAAGACCATTCCGAGCTAAATTTATGTAAATGACAGGGCAATTCACTAACTGCAGAAAGGAATTTTGCATCTGGACTGAATGAATGACTGAGTACAAAATTAACATTGTGAGGAAAATGATCTTGTCCTGCCTTTCTCTTGTCCATTTATTTCCCCCATCCCCATCCCATTTATCTGCAATCTACTTTTCCTCATTCAAATTTTTTTTTTTTTTTTTCCTTTGAGGAAAATCACATGGCTTGTATTCATAGATTACCTTCATTATTACCAGAGGGTTCAGTGGGAAGATTTAGACGCTAAGGTGTATGGGGAGGGAAACGAGTTTAACAGCTACAGAGTGAAAATGTTCAGGAACTTGTGGGCTAGTTTTCCTCCAGAGTGATCAGCCTGCAGGCAAAACAGACAGTATAGAACATTGCTCATTTCTTCCTTTGTTTCTTTTTCTTTCTTTCTTTCTTTCTCTCTCTCTTTCTCTCCCTCCCTGTGGATTTTTTGTAAGACATGCACGCTAAGATGCAAAGATAAGGAAAGTATTTAATAAACCTCTCCAAAAATTACATTTTGAAATATAAAGGTGCACTGCTCATTATTTTCTTGTGACAAAGTCAAGAGATGACTACAGGCTTAAGGAAAAATACACAGTGGGGAAGAAGACAGCTCTTAAACAACTATCAGTCATCCATTCAGCAGCAAAGAATTTACATTGAAATGAAAGCAAAAAGGCTGCTGTTGAAATTAGAAAACTGAGTTTAGGGAAACATGTAACACTGCAAGGAGAGACACCTCACAGCAAAAAAGGCTGTGCATTTGCAACCAAATGAGCATTTTAACTTACGGAATTGCATCATACAGCAGCTGTATTAGAAGTTTGGAAAACATACATTTGCACACACCAGAAGCAATCCTGTCACAATTAACTGTAATAGTTCAGAGTCACAAGACTTGGAATCAGTAACACAGTCCTAGGGAGACAGTAGATTCTATATCTCCCAAGCTTTCACTATCCTCATTGTAAATAATTTACAACTCCTATATAGAAAAAATACTTCAAGATATTTCTTTACAGATACAAGGACATAAAATTAACATCATTCAAAATGCAGAAACAGCCCACTAGACAGGGAAAATGAGGCATCAGGTCTGGTTCCCATTAAAAACTGGAAAACCTTTTAATTGTTCTGGCTAATTTTTAATAGGACACTGAGTCCTATTCATTTCCTAGGCTTTTTTGCCGTTAATGATCTAAAAAACTAATTCCTAGCCAGGAGTTCAGGAGCCTGCTAATGACCTTTACTGTTTATGTGTGGTTAGCTTTTCACACACTTGTGGCCCTTCTCTGACTGAAGATTTCTTGTTCCTTGCTAAATTCCTCGGTGACAGCAGCCTATAGAGAAAACCTTACTGCATGTGGTAGGAATGCAAACTTGCAGTTCACTGCGGACAGCCCTGCTGAGACAACAAGTTTGCACGTTCAAATCTTGAGGCTTTTTTCCTACATCTACACAGTAACAAAAACAGACTAACACTGAAAGGCCATATCAGATTTTACTATGGGGAGAAAGGTAGTGTGCCAGGATTATTTCTAATTACAGTAAATAATCATAAAATCACACACAGTAAATTAGTAAGTCAGGACTATTTATGGACTCATGTAGCTGGCATGTCTACAAACATCAATTTTGTTGTTTAGTCTAAAAGTATTACAATCAATAGTTCTCATGATACTTTATTTGCTTAGAATAATTTACTTTGATGCTTTAATTTGCTTACATTTTTACTGATGTATGTGACTGCAACCATCAAGTCTAGATTAACTGCTTTCTTCCAAATAAAACTGCTCCATTTTAAGAGTATACTGATCTATTGAGACAAAGTTCAGATTTTTGACAGATCAGCACAGGAGAGTTTTGAAAGTTTTAGTTATTTAATAACTTATTAACAGTTTTTCAAACAGCTCTGTTCTGCTTTGAAAAGGCAAACCTTGCCTTCTATCTCCACATAACTCAACGTGCACCATCAACTCCAAGGTCTCACCTTTTTGCATCTCAAGAAAGCATCATGTACTTGTCTATGAACCATACTAGTCAGTGCAACTGTGGAAATATTGCAAATAGTGGAATATTACTGATATACTGTACACAAACCAGACATACCATGTCATTGTGAATGAGCTTCTTACAATTTCCAGAAATGTTAAAAGCCCAAAGTTCTTCTGCACCACAGAAGTCAGTTTGATGTTCATAACTTCTTAACTGATTTAAATTAATGGAATACATCCTTATAAGCCCACTGTGGATTAACACCAGTAGACAGCCAAGCACCCCACAGCTGTTTGCTTCCTCCCCACTCCCTCACCCCAGTGGGACAGGGGAAGAGGAAAGGAAGAGTAAAACCAACAGAACTTGTGGATCAAGATAAAAATTGTTGAATAACCAAAGGAAAAGAGAAAGAGAGAAAACAGAACAAGCATGCAAAGCAAATCACTCACCATCTCCCATGGGTAGGTCAATGCCCAGCCAGTTTCTGAGCAAAAGATACTAAAACCCTCTCTTTTCCCTTTTTATTGCCGTGCACAATGCTGTAACAGCATGGACTATCTTCCTGGTTAGGTTGGGTCATCTGCCTCATATCCCAGACTACTGCACATCCCCAGTCTCTTCACTGGGGCTGCGCAAACACTGTTTAGCAACAGCTAAAACACAGATGTGGCATCAGCATGGTTTGGGTCAGAAATCCAAAACACAGCACCCTGTCACTTGCTACGAAAGACATTAACATCCTGGCCAAATCCAGTACAGTGACCCACACATCCACTTCCACAAAGAACTTAAGTGTCCAGCATGCCATTTCACTGCTTTTAGTGCTTGCTTGTTTGTCTTACAAACACTACGTTAGGAGAAAAAGCTTAACAAATGTAAAAAAATAATGCTAATCTTTCCTCTGCAGGGCAATTTCAGAAGGGTTAGTTCAGAATTTAATGAGAGAAAATAATAAATAGAGTAGACCAAGAACATTCTCACAACTCAGTGAGCATGTTTCTGGAGAGGACAGTAATGTGTATTGATTTGATGGTGTTAAAAATTAAGACTAGAAGTTGAATAATGGATTCAGAAAGTAAGAGCTCCTTATGCTAGAATCTCAATTCCCCATCTGGTGGTTGTGTGCTTATGTCTACTTTCAGTGGGTTTGGGGATTTCTGTACTGCTTTAGGAAAGACATAAATCTTCAAGAATGAACAGGATTCCTGAACCATAGGAGAAAATCTCCTCCTTTTGCTTTTCCTTCCACTGCTGTCTTTCCTTCTGCTAGTGGAATTTTCCCTTCTCTTATTTTTACCACTGTTTCTCTTTGTGTAAGGGCAGAATGAAAAAGTCTAATAGTCAATTTTCTGTAGCTGCTGCTGCTAAGAGCCAGAAAGCAGAAAGGACAGAAGTATCTTGGCAAGAAAACAGAAGCACCAGACAAAAAGAGGATGAGATTAGTGGGCATCTGGTAACATCACTGTCTGAAAAGAAAATTCAGCTTGTAACATTATGAGCCATTGGAACCACAACATCAAAGTCACTATCAGCCTCGTGGAATAATATAAAATCTCCATGAAAAAACTAATTTAAGAACAGTATAAAATTTCAGAAGAGAAAATGAACTTCATTAATAAATTGACAATAAAAAACCATAAAGTACATTTCCCCCTTCCCCTGACAAAGAGAAATCTTAACAGAAATCAAAAGGAGACAAGAGTTTATACAATTTTGCTGTTATTTAGAGTAGCAAATTGGGTGAAAATTGTGAAGAAGAGACATGATAATTGCATCAGTTAATTTTTTTGAAGATAGCCTACACGTTATACAGGTAAAAATAATTAAATAAGTTTTGCCTGTATGAGCTTGTCATAAACATGCATATTTTAGTCATTACAAAGAGGCATAACACTTGCTTTAATTTTATCTTTCTCAAAAACATCAAGTCAATCGTTTGTGGTTTGAACGTGCAAATAAAGGGAAAATGCTTATCAGCTATGCCACAATGTAAACTTTAGAAAGAGAAAGCAACTGGTTGGCAGAGGTAACAGGAGTAAGGAGGGGGGGGAAAAGGAAACTAAAAGATGTTTACCAATCATTTTCATTTGACACTACAGACAGTAAGCCCTATTGCTTGCAGCTGCAGAGCTGACATGGTGCTCTACTAGAATAAAATGAAGAGGTTTTGGTGTCTGTAAATATAAATTTGTTCTTGGAAGCCTATGGAATTAATTCTATAATTTGTAAAGATCAATGATCTCTCTTTCTGAATTGCTACAATTGTACTTTTTACTCTTCATTTTCTGAAGCTCACTTTCCATTTTAACTTAATTTCATGGTAGCTTTTGATCTACAGGATGTGTAATATTTTCTAGGTTCCTACATATTAGCAATGAAGTTCTCAGTCTGGACACTAAAATCTAAATTTGTACTTCCTCACCAACATTTTAAGAAGGTAACTTTAGGAAACAGAATTTGAAAACGTCACACAGGTTTAAAGTTTCTAACATTCCTATCAGACATGTATTTATTAATACAAAATTAACAGTCTTCAATTGAAAACTACTCTGCGTAATTATTTTTCTCAGTTGAATATTTAAGCATCAGAGGAATATTATGTCTTTGAAGCTCCATTTTCATTAATTGTACCAAATATGGTATTTGTAACCTTTAGACCTTAAAGAGTATTGGATTCAAATCTAAACAGCTAAAATATCAAATATAACATTAAAATCTGTATTTTCATTAGCATGATAAGTTTTTCTATTATTTTAGGAGTTAATATAAGACTTATGCATCATGTTATGTCATATTTCTTGTCCCAAGATCCAAACCCTGGCTGTAATTGCATAGCATATTTGACTTTTGTATATACTGTGTAAGAAACATTTCAATAGTTTTTAAACACTGTTGTCTGGCTACTCAATTTCACACCAGTTTCCATCATTAGCAGCAGGGCTCAAGTTTCAATTAAGCAAGAATCAACAAAGGAAGTTATTTTATTCAGTTTCTCCAGTAGAACAAAAGAACTACAATTCTAAGTAAACATATATTAAACTGTGTAATTAAATGTGCATAGAGGATATTTTCCTGGCTAGGGCAAAACGTACTGACTGGATGTAGTGAGCATATTTAAATGAAAATTGACATATCCTAGCAGTCACTAAACAATGCGTCAAGTATCCTTTAGAGAAAATAATTTCAAAGTTTAGGAATTTTAAAAGCTGCATAAATCATTACATAAATCCTCCTTGATTTAAATACCAAACTATGAGAAAATTCTCTGATTTAAATATGCATCCACTCCAATGCTGTCAACAGATGTTTTGCAAGAATTCAGCTCTTTTAACTTCAGATTAGTTCAAAATTCATCTAATTAATCTAATCTACTACATCTGTAGATAGAAAAAACTTAGCATTTTACTGTGTATGAGTCACTGTAAAAATTTTCTCTCATTTCTAAAATTTCTCAACAAATGGGCAACTCCCTGTTTTAGAGCACTTGATTTCATACAGTTTAAAGTATTTGTAGGTTAGAAAGCAAGCTGGTTTTAATTAACACACTGACAGCGTGCGAAAACATCAGACACAAATTCGTGAACTGGTATTTACAATCCATCATTCAGAATAGGACTCATTTTCTACCCTCTACTGAAGAAACAACTCTGTAATCTAAGCTATTTAGCATTCAAAATCAGTTTCCTAAACATCCAGTTTTGTGTTTTTAACTGTTTGTTATTAAGCATTTAACAGATTTCATTCCACAGAAATCTCTTCCTTGAATATTAAGTTGTGGCTTTAATTTTCAGCAAAGCCAGAAGAGTAGACAAAAATGCCTTGATGTGGTTGCAGCTGTTTTCTGTTACAAAGTCCCTTTTTTTTTTCTTTTTGGTCACATTGGCTTACTTGCTGTTTCCCCCTCCAAGAAATAGGTACAGTGTAGCATAAGTGGATCACAGTATCACAGCAAATTTAGAACTCTGCAACAAAGTATCTTGAGATTTTAAGAATGCCTACAGGTCTGTGTGCTTGGGGAACGAAAACATAAACAGCAATAAAACTAAAGGGCACAGAGATTTACTTTTTAATGTAAGCAACTTCACTGCAATTGTTAAAACACTAATAAAACTAACAATTCATCCAATAAGAAGGAAAACTTCTTAGACCTGTTAGAAAGAGTACAAGATAAGAAGAAAAACTTATTTAGACCTGTTGGAGTGAGTCCAGTGGAGGACCACTAAGATGATTAAAGGGATGGAGCACTGGAGCACTTCTGAGGAACAGCCGAGAGAGCTGGGATTGCTCAGGATGAAGAAGAGAAGGCTCTGGGGAGACCTTATACCACCTTCTATACCTGAAGGGGCTACAAGAGAGCTGGAGAGGGACTGTCCACAAGGGTTTGTAGGGATAGGCCAAGAGGTAATGGCTTCAAAGTGAAAGAAGGCAGGTTTAGACTGGGTATTAGGAAGAAATTCCTTACTGTGAGGATGGTGAGGCACTGGAACAGGTTGCCCAGAGAAGCTGTGGGTGCCCTACCGCCCGAAGTGTTCAAGGCCAGGTTGGATGTGGCTCTGAGCAAACTACTCCAGTGGAAGGTGTCCCTGGCCATGGGAGGGAGGTAGGACCAAGATGACCTTTTAAGTCCATCCCAACCCAAACCATTTTATCCTTCTGTAATTGCATCAAAAAGAGAAGCCATAAAAAATTATCTAGGTTATTTATGTAGTTAAGTGTACTTTAGTCTTACTAAATATGGGAAGGACCAGCCCAAGGAGCAGTAGGCCACAAAGACTCATCTAAAGCAACTTCAGACAGAAGTTTAAAAAAGAAAAAAAATAGTTTATGTATTCTAGGAGTTCAGACTATATTTTCTGATACTCTTTTCAGATGTCTTTTAAAGTGACACTTAATTGGCCTTGTGTACCAATAGCAACAGGCAACTCTGAATATTGACGTTTTCTACATAACATCTTTTTCTATATTAATGTCTATGCCAAACCTGACCTGCAATATATATTTTTGAAGACAAATATTCTCTTCTGATAGTGGAAGTATGATATGAAGGAAGTTCTGCTATAGGTAGAATAAGACAATAGAGAAATACATAGGATTCTCTGGTGAAGTGATACAGGTAGTGTAAAATCTCAATTATCCCACTTATGGTAAAGCACAGTTTCTTTTATAAATGTGTCTTTCTTACAGAGTTTTTGACATCCTCTTTGTTTCATAATCACACCACCTAAATCAAGAGCCTCAGTCAAGTACTGATGTCAACTGTAGTTTCCCAAGGTCCTCACAGGTAGCAGAGACACCAGCACCTTGGCTTGTAATTCAACCCAGTTAAAATCTAAAGACAGAAGACTTAAAATTTTTCTTACAAATTACTGTTTTAAAACTGAAGCCTTTCTGTAATGTATCACACTGGTATTGCTTTCATTACCTTGTTGTTGTAGTTCATTCCACAAGCTTAATGAAAAATCATGTGCAGTATTGCCATGTATTGGCAAATGCAAGCACTCAAAACATTGAGAGCCAGCACACTTCCAAAAATACCAGGTCTAGTGTATCTGAAACTGTAGGTTTTTTCTTTCTTTGATCTTTCAATTGTTACAGTTTAAATAAAGGCTTGGGTTTGTATCTTATTTAAAGGGAGCAAAGATTCTTGTGGAATTATGGCACTGCTAAAATTTAGTGCCTCAACAGTACCAGAAATTACACAACTTGAAGGAATAATAAGAAGTTGTCAATATTTGTAGTTGTGTGAATTGCAAATATGGAATCCTACCTCACAGTCTCAGGACTATTAAGACCCTTAAAAGAAGAAAACAAGTTCCCAGTTACTGCTCAAGAAATATTTCTGACCCTTTCAATTAATGGATAGATAATTACACTCATCTAAAATGTATGAAACTATCATTGCCTTTAAGGGAAAAATCTCTGTACATAAGTATAGATAAATGAGTAAGGGCATGGATAGTTGTGCCACATCTCTGTCTCTGCTTAGAAGAGACCAAAGAAAAAGAAAATCAAATTCTTTATTAGTTGTTTGGTGATGCCTGTTGCCACAAGACAAATGCTATGTTTCTACAGGGAACTTCAGGTTGTAGCCATTTCTCAACGTGGGTATATATTTTAGAGAGTGCTGAAAAAATATTTTTTAAAAAAGGAAGAGAATAATAAGAATCTTCTTAGACAAGAATGGAAGGGTATTTTGCAATGAAGTTAACTGCATCTGACTCTTGTATTTCCACTCAAAACAAAACCCCAAAAGCCTTTAGGAAGAATGTGATGTACAATATTGCCCCAGGTAAAAGTGTCAAGCCTGCCTGCACTCGTTCTTGATTTTTGATGGGGG
>JAOXXN010000065.1:31094702-31168140 GCA_026770055.1 Myrmophylax atrothorax | reverse complement strand
CTTTTCCACCATTATCCTCCACAGCTCTAAGAAGGTCCCTCTGACAAACCACAGCTCCAATATGGATGAAAGACTACATTTCCGACAAACCCTCCTCCTCATCATCCTCCCTTGCAGTTCAAAGTAAGTATCCCCTCTCAGTTTCATATTCACATTTACCACTTCACAATAAAAAAGGTATGACTAAAATAATGCAAGTGCTAATCTGTTGTTATTTCTTGATGTTTAGCAGCTGTTTTTACCATAAAAAGACATAAAAAGGGCAAAACTGTAGTATTATTCCTTTTTTTTCTAACTACAATGCGCACTGCTGAAAAAGATTAGTTGTCAAAGTAAACTTCAGTTTTGATTAAAACACTTACCGTTTTTCCTGAGACTTATCTTACAAATAGGAAATGTGTAACAGTACCAATGACTATATTTCTGCTGGCATGGTAAATTTTGCATATTATTATAACCAAAATATGCGCATTTTATGTCTTTGCCAAACTAGAAACAGCATAAATATTAAAAGAACAGGTAGGAGAGCAAACCTTCCTATTTTTCTTCTGAGACAATGAGGGAAAACCTCACAGATACTTTCTGCCACTAAGTTTATGTTAGATTTCAATTCTCTAAGCCTTGGAAATAAAAACGACTTTCAGTATCTCCAGTTGTTCTTCTCATGTCCCAGAGCAAAGACATTCAAATGCATTCAAAGTGCTGCAGTTCCTTACTGCTATTATCCTGGTTCATATAATCAGAAGATGCACTGGTATCTGCATTCAGATAAAACGCAAGAAAGCCTTTACTCACTTTAGAGAGACACTAAGTTGATTTGACTCTGGAAGCTATACACCAAGAGGTACATAACGCATGCTGTAGTACACTTTTCCTTCCCTCCACCTACAGATTTCCCGATAAATCCAAGCCTGGTATATGACAAGTGGCTACATGTTTGTAACTAGAAGCAACAATGGCATTCAATGGGTCACAGAATCACACTGGGCAGGTTCCTGTACTTCTTCCTCATCACCAAAAAGCATGCAACAAGCCAAGTGACTTGGCCAGGATATCGGACCGCCCAAACAGCATATACTAAGCATACGCACACCACCGTTCCTGCACCAGCGATAAAAAATAATTACATGCATGTAGAAATCTAAAGGCTTTATAGTAAAAAGACTCATGGTTTAAAAATTAATGTCTTGATGCTACAAGAATATTTTAGTGTTTGATTTTTTCACCCATTTTCTGCAGAATGTGCTCATATGTAAAATGCAATTCAAAACAGTAAATGAGTAAACATTGATTATAATAAATTTTGCTTTTAGAAATATTAAAACAATTCTAGAAATGACAAACAAATTACCAAAATGTAAAATGATAAAGCTGCATGTAGCTCACAGAAAAGTTATTATTTTGCAGCTTGAAATGTATCCTTGCAATAGGAATAGCTGAAATGTATGTTTAAATGATGCTTGGGGCCAATCCTTTTTATACTCAGTGATGTACATCACAGCACAAGAAGGAAAAAAGTCTAATATTTCCCCTAGCAAAAGACATGAAAGCACCAAAAGGCTCATGTTTTTCAAAAGAAAGTTATGTAAATTTATCGTGCATTTGGGATACAGGTGACTCTGCAGAAGCTGGAGTCTGCCTTTTGCCTATGAAGTCAAAGTTCACATGTCACTCATAAGATCTGAAAGATTACTTTACAAAAAGTCTGTGTGATCACATTACAAGGTCAATGGCTTACACACAAAGCACTGTGCACCCCAGTTGCTTGGAACTTTCTTTGCTGCACATTGGAATGTTTTTGCCCAGTTGCTTTGGTAAAAAAAAGAACAACCAAAGTTCGCAGCTGTGTTTCTGATGAATTAATTATGACATTGTTGGTTTTAGAGGACACTACACTGTTCTCAGTTATGTGGAATCACAGCTACTGAATCTGTAGGCAATGACAGAGTTAAGTGTTCCAAGCAGTTAGGAGAAAGCCACTTATGAGGCTAATTCAGAGAGAGTTCCTGTTGAAATACTTTGAGAAAAGAACAGATCATAATTTTTGAAACAAAAAGTAGAAGTTTAGGGTGGAAGATAAATATTTAAAAATCATAACTTCTTAAACCAAGGACACCTAGTGCTTAGGTTAAGATACTTTTCCATTAGGTCTATTAGTATTTCAAAATTTTAAAGGACTTCAAGAATAGATGCGCAAATTATTCAAATAATGTACCAAGGACAAGACTGAAATACAGTTTATCTATCAAACTAAGACAAGTATAACATATGCTTATAGAAAAGTACACACCTCTGAAAACACACCATGTAGCAGCAGCTTCCAGCACGATTATACAGCGAAAGATGCAATAAATGGATACTAAGAGAGATGGAAGTTCCACATATCTGATTTTTTATCCTAATGACAATAGTAAATATACATGAACATCTAACCTGTTTCAGAAATAAAAGTCTATGTAAGTACCAAGACTGGATACAGCTACAATCTGGAAGGATGATGCTGTGCAGTAGTATAGCCTTTACCCTGTGATTACATGTATACCAGCTTGGCTGGCACAGTTTGAGAGTTACATTTAATTCCTAAAATGAATGAGTTTTAATTAAGAGAGATACATAATGGATCTGAGCCACACAGTGTTATTCTATCCTTTCCAGAGACATCAGAAATCCATTCCTTCTGGAATTTTAAGAATGAATTGTTGTGGATCTCACTGGTCTGCCAGGCAGGAGACACAATCAGCTTGTTCTAGCCTTACAGAATCTGTTGACACATGTACCCCCTTACAGTACTAAGCACCACTTGATATGAGAATTATTTTAATGCACTTGCTGCATTTGACACAGCCTATGTTTTACTTTATGTATTACCAGAAGAATATTCCTTACATGGGTGATTAATTTGTAGTTTTATGTGAGCCAGTTTAATATTGGCTAGTGGGAGCTATAGGCTGTCAGGCACTATATTAAAAAGCCATACAATGGAATACGGAGAGAGTAACAAAGCGAAGGACATGACAGAGGTATTTTTGTATTTTATCCTCAAGTCAATCTTGGGAAGGAGGATTAAGACACTTCAGTCTCCCTACTCAGAGCTGGATGTGCTAATCACCATGCCATAACATCTTGCACCTTTTTAGGTACACTGTCTTTGGCATGGCTTTCTCCACAGCACAGAGCCAAAGTTTCTGTACTGCACTGCATCTACCCTATAGCTTATCGAGCATGAATGGTTTTCTCTCAGAAGGTCACACAGATGTAGTTTGAAACAGTGGGCTTTACAAAGAATTAAATTTAGTTCCACTATTGGTAAGCAAATATTTGAACCATCAAATAAATTGAGTAATTTGAAGAACTCTTCCTGGTTTGAAACAAAAATGTTTTAAACGTGACAGCTTTACAAAGTTCCTCTAGGTTTTAGATCTTAAAAAGACAAAGACACCTGACTGGAGCCCACATAAAAAATCCCTAAGCTCCAGAGAGGGCAAGTGCACAAGTCCACAGACGTTTTGGTTTTCAGTTTGTCGGGATTTTTTTCCCTCTTATATGTCAGCCTTAGGCTGTTCCCAGCTCAGTAAACTGGCTGCTTTGAATATTATTCTAAACCCACATAATCCTCACCCTGAACTGCAGAGAAGCCCAGAAATTAACATACATTCACTCAATACAGCTTTAACAGACATGCCCAAAGTGGGAGGGCGGTTTGCTGAGCCACTGTACCCACCTTTCTCTCACAATGTTCCTAGGGTAGAAATTCACATCTTGTTTAAAAACAAAACAAAAAAACCCACAAAACAGGAGCAACAACAAACCAAAACAACAACAACAACAAAGGCTCACTAATGAGAAGGACTCAGTGATTTAAATCTCTCTCTCATATCTCTGTACATAGAGAGGGATGAGGGTGTGCAAGTACATATTATGCATATACCCACTGTGCATCCTAATGAGTTAATTTCATCATTTACTGGCTTATTTGCAAAACCATAAATATCGGGATAGGCACAGGAAAAGGCTGCAAAAGAAACCAGAAAAAATAATAAAGTATTAAGAATAAATACGAAGTGTATGTGTAGAATGCAAATTCCTATTCTGCAGTACTCAATTATATAATTTTTAAATCCCCAGTATTTCACTCTAGGATACACAAAAAAAATCTGGATCACTGTATCTCTCAAAACCACAAAACAGACCCATATGTTCATGAAACAAACCATATGGAAAAACAGCAATCTTTTAAAAATATTCAGGAATAATAACAAGACGCATCAAAGAATTCTAATAATTTCTCTAATGAGAAACAAGATTTATTTTTCTCATGATACAGGAAAAAAGTTCATGCTGAAAACTTTAAAAGGTCACTCTGGGAAAAAAAAAAGTGGTGGATATGTGTTAATACAACAAATAATAAGAACTAAAAAGAATATTCACTTCTCCAAATGAGACCTCTTAATTTCTGATGAGCAGTACTTGGTTGAGCATTTTATCAGGAGGAAATCTGGCTTTTGGACAGCCCTGAGAGGCAAGTTCGGTATTACCCATGCAAAAAGGGGAACATAACAAAGCAGGCGAGTGAAAGCCTTGCCATGCTCCTAGTCCTTACATCTGCTTATAGCTACAGTATAAAGCCACAGTTGTCTGAAGCTAGAGAACTGTACAAAAAGGTGCCATCAGATCCTGGGATAAGAACAGTTGGAGAGTCAAAGAACTAACAATGCAACTTATTCTTGTCCTAATACAAAAGTGAACCTGATCCTAAATTTTTAAAACATCTCTGGCTATTCTGAAGCTGCTGCAATTTAAATTTCAATTGCTACTAAATGTTCTATATACAGTTTCTATCATGGAGGAAATAAAGACCAAAGATTGTGTACTCATAAAAGGGTAAATTATGTTTACCATCAAATTTTTACTCCTTTCTACATATTTTTTCCTGTGCAGCCACTTACTGTATCTCAGTTTAATCTATCTGAAAAAAAAAAAATTGCTATTAAAAGGACAAAACGTTTTAGTCAAAAGCTTGGCTGTAGAACTATGAGTTCCTTGAATGAAATATGATGCAAGAAAGAATACTAGTAAGGGCAAGTTGTGCAATATTGCATATGCTACCAGTGAGAATTCAGAACTACAAATCATTTCACAAAGTGCTGTGTTTTCAGTCATAGAAGTGATCACAAACCTGAGACTACAACAAAAAAAAAATCAGAATTTGAGAAAAGTAAGTACAAAAATATCAAACAATGAAGAGAAAACTGCATTCTATATTGCTTCTGAAAATAGAAATCAGACACAGTGAGCAGGTCAAGTGATTAAATTACATATTATTCGAACACTAAAGCAAAGTATTTTATTGAGAACTATGTAATAGTAAGACTACTAAAAGCAATGGAAAGAGGAAAACATTGAGGAACAGAGCTAAAAATTATAGGTGGCATACATCTCAAAACTGAAGGAATGTTTAATTCAACCTCCTCAATTATTACTGCCTTCATTAAATATTTTGTGTGATTTAGGGCCATATACTTATACTACCTTTTTCTCTTAATTTACCTCACACAAAGAAAAATAACATAAGCAAAAAGACTACAGTCTATTCAGCAGCACACATCTTCTAATCTCTGCATATGCATTGCCATAGACTGTAATCACGTCTGATTTGTTAGTGCAGTTCAGTGAATCCTTTATTCTGTTTAATCCCGACTGCTATATATCCTATGATTGCCAACTATCTACACAGCACCTATTGCATAGTATGTCTGGCACCATAAAATTAGATAACACACTAAAACCACTCCTAAAGATGTGTACCAAAGGTGGCTTTCTGAAGGGGGTTAGCTTGGACATACTACAGTACTACCTGAACTGAACATTACATTTCAAACATATGAACAGTTCAGACGATAAAAAATATCACAAGGTGCCGAGGTATACTGATGTGCTTTTTGCACCTGCATATTTCAGTGTTCTTCTCATATTAACTGCAAAGAGTTTGACTACAGCCACAGACAATAACCAGATGTGGGATTATCTGATGCATCAAGGAACTCAAAGCCTAAAGAAGGTGAAGGTCAAAAGGATTCAAAAAACTTCTTTTCCTTTTTAATTTTGGCTTGTTCAAAGGGTTGCTCAGGGACAAGGTGCTTTAAAACCATTACAGGGTGGCCCAGTGCAGTTTAACTCTCCTGCTCATGACCTCCCTTGGCATCTACATAGAAGAGAAACTCTTGTAAAGCAGTATTAAATGTTTATTTGTATTTCTCTACTTCACAAGATTTTTTTCCTGTAAATCACAAGACCCTTAGGGTTCCTGTATATCCTCTGACACTTTTATCTATGGTATTTTCCAGAAAAAAGGTAAATGTATCTAGACAAAATTCCACTCTTCCAATTTTGCCAAAAGCTTACTATCATTAGACACTAGCATGACCATTTAAGGTAATTTGTAGTTATGACATGTGAACTATGGTATTCGTATGCATGGTAACAAAAAACCTCGTATTTGTGCTTTTAACACATTTCCTCCTTTCTTCATAACTATGAAGAATACTGGGCTTGTCTGGTTTTATTCAGAATGAAACGGTCAATAAACAAAGTATGCCCAAAAAAATAAGAAAAAAAATACATAGAGAAATCATTTGGTTCAAAGAAGCTAATGTGAGTAGGTATCAAGTATTTTTTCAGATGCATTTTATTAAATCTAGAACCACAGCATCGTAGCATAGCTGAGGTTGGAAGGGACTTCTGGAGATTGCCTAGCCCAAACACCCTGCATAAACCAGAGTCAACTGGAGTACGTTGTTTCGGCTGTGTCAAGTCAGGTTCTCAATCTCTTTGAGGATGGAGAGTTCACAACCTCTTAGTCACCTATTCCAGTGTTCAATCACTCTTAAAGGTTGGGCATTTTTCCCCCTTAGGTTTAAAATTAACATCTTATATTTCAGTTTGTACTCATCTCCTTTTTTTTCTGCAGGAAA
Source organism: Myrmophylax atrothorax (assembly GCA_026770055.1). Taxonomy (NCBI): domain Eukaryota; kingdom Metazoa; phylum Chordata; class Aves; order Passeriformes; family Thamnophilidae; genus Myrmophylax; species Myrmophylax atrothorax. Next base: position 31,161,169 of record JAOXXN010000065.1, on the reverse strand, counting down.
AGATATGAAAATAATGCTTGTGAAGTATGACTTGTGAGCTAGTTTTCACCAACTGCATTCTGAATCTACTTAAATTTCAGTAACCTTGAAATACTTACAAAGGAGTGCCTGAAAAACATTCACACAATGTCTGGAATTTAATACTCTTAACCAATTCAAGATTTTAAAGCTCTTTCTTAAAAAACTCAAACAATATGTGTCACCATCAATAAGCAAAAGGAAGACTCTCTAGCTCACATTTCATCTTCTAACACCAATTTAATTGATTTTCCTGTAACAGTCTTGGTAAATCATCATAACAGTTTAACAACACATTGTTCACGAACATTTACATCCTCTTCTGGGCCTGCTAAAGATCACTATTTGCTTGACTATTCTAAAAAAACCCAAGTCATCAGTCAATTGTTCCATTTCATAATATGGCTAGCAAAATACAGCTTCAAAAAAACCAGACAAACCTCTTAAATTCTGAGTACATGAAAGAATGGATAAAGTTCAACTGAGTTTTATACTGGAATTTGTTGTCAAGCAAAACATTTACCAAGAACTTCTTAGTACGAAACTGCTCTTTGTCAAATATATAAAATGAATGCCTGAGTCTAAAGCCATGCATGGACTGCCATCCAACAGAAGGGCTGCTTTTTGTGAAACCATACATAAACTATCTTGAAAGCTGTTAGGAGGAACACCATGGCAAGGGAGAACTCCATGGGGAATTTGGGCCAGCTGTCATGGAATCTGATGATCTTCAGGGAGAGCCTGCAGTCCATGGTGAACCCACTCTAATGATGGCTTCATTATCAGTACCAGCACCGCTGCCACCGGCACACTTCAGGACTCTCTAGAGTGAGAGATGGCAGAGAGTGACACAATACTCATACTCTTAATGTTGTATTAACCCGCCTAGAAATTGCATACTTCTGCTCCATCTCCCCACCCTCTTAGGACAGGAGAGTCCTCTCTGCCAGTCTTGCTGATCACTACCCTCAACTATACTTCACTTTTTTTTTTCTTCCAGATGGTTTTAAGGACAGCTGATTTACCAAGCACCTACTGGACCTGTCTGTGCTAAATATCATGTATGTTCCCACAGCGTACAGACAAGCAACTTAAGAGCCGCAGCCTCCTCCAGTTCACAGTCTTGCTTTCTTCAACCACAAGGTTGCAAGTTAGAAAAACTCAAGAGATTTCCAGTATGAGAGTCTAGACATACAACACCTGTGCAATAAAACTAAATTGATGCTTGCTATATCCCATTCTGAAATCCAAGTGAATCATAGAGCTCAAAGGTTATTTCAAGCCTCTTAGTCTTAGCTGAAAACCCTTATTTTATTCATGAAATTATAAATTAATACTAACAATCAACTTCTTCACAGTAATTTTCTGTATTATTTTCTCCTCATATTCTTTTTCAAATATTAGTAAAAAAATGAGAAGTTTGTCTCACTGATTACTAATTATATGAGTTTTCTTTAACAATGAGAAATTTACTAGATGTTCTCTAGCAGACCAACTATTGGATTTAAAATTGGATTTAATGAGTCAGGAAATATTGTTCTGCACCAGTTACACTTTTTCCTAAGTGATTAACTCTGTAACAATATGGTATGCACATTATGAAAACTATTATGGGTGTCAGGTTAAGTTAATACTGCATAACCTAAGATGCAAAGCATTTTTAACTTCGATTGAGGCTTCACAACTGCTCAAAGAATCAAATCCACACTTAATGCTTTCAAATGCAGCAGAATTAAAAATGGAACAAAAGATAAAATACATCAAAGAAAACATTTACTTGGCTAACATTATATACACTGTTAATATACCACAAAAATAAGTTACACTACACAGCACATGTTGATCTATCTTATTTTACTGAATGAATGTTTATCTTTATTCTCTTCTTTACCACCTGAGGATGTTTTACATGCACTTCCCAGATGACTGTTACTGGACTGCCTTCCAATATACCACAGTTTGTATTCAGCATTTTACAGGAACAGATGTCTTGACTATCTAGAGAAACTGTACCCTCTCCATAATGTCTTACTCAACATATCCACTCCAGGTCTTGCAATAACTAATTATTTTCAGGATTGCAGTTACTGTTACTTGTATTTGACCTTCACAGTTACTGTCTGTGACTGCATCTAGCTCTAACTTGTATGAAATTCTGTGACATTTCCTCTTGCCTATATTGAAAAACAGACATTTTGAAAAGAAATATGAAAAATAAACTAGAAGACACTACAAGAGATCTCCTATTCCAAGCCCCCTAAAAATCTTTAACTATCCTCATGCCATTTCCAACATAACTTTTGCCTGATCTTTTTTCATGCCTCTAGTGGATGGAGGTTACTTAAAAACCCTAGCTATTTATTGTTTTCTTAATATCTACCCTGGATTCTTTTCTTCTTCAAATCAAACACAAATTCTCTTTTGTCTTTTCATTAAGAAACAATTTTCTTCATTCCACTCTGCAGAAGAGCATACTTGAAGACTGTTACCACATCCTCCCAAGAGTTCTATCATTGATCCTCACTCACCCCAGGTCTTCCCATATTGATATAGATATTACCTAGGTCTGTGGTCTGTGATCTAAGCCTCTAGACACTGTTTGACGCTCTCCTTTGCACTCTCACCAAAGAGTCCACAAGTCAACAGCACTTTTACTAAGGTTGGCATAACAGAATGTGGGATTCTAACTGAGACCTACCAAACCTGTACAGAACAGAAATATATCTTTTTTTTATACATCACAGTATGATGTGTCACATTTTTTGCAACATGACTTACGCAGTTCTGGATCTGCTATAAACTTGAGAAGCTTTCCACCTAAAGCTGTCCTTTGTATTTGTGCTGCTATTGATAATCACAGCACCTTGATGAACTACATCTCAATTATTTTTGGATCATTTCTATACAAAATTCATAAGATATTGACATATCTGTCAACTTCACGCTATCAAAAATTAATAAACGTACTGCTCATTTCAATTTCCAAGTCACAAATGAAAATTCAGAATAAAACTGAGCCAAGGGCAAATCCCTTCAGAGCCACATTTCACTGACTTTTCCACAGAGAACAATTAATATTTCTAGCCTGCTTGTGTAAATAGATTTGAATCCAACTTCAGGATATCACTTCTATCTAAATGCCCTCTGCTACACTGTCATAGGAAGAAGTCCTTTGTTTTGATACTATTTTCCTTGACAAATCTGTTTGTTGTTGTATCCTTGTTGTTTTTCCCTTGTTTTTAAAAAACAAGCACTATTTTGACATTACCAGTCTCTCAGTAACCACTCTTGTGGCAATCTTTAATTTTGACTACTAATAGTTTTGAGATTTCTTCCTGCAGTTATTTAAGTCTGATAAGCCCCATTAAACAGGTAATTTGAAAACATAGACTATATGCACAGAATCTACCTTAGTTTTGGGGTGTTCTTAAGTTATGGATAGAGATGCTTGTTCACTGATACTAGAAATTGTAAGGTTAGCACTTGCATACAACTTTTTTTAGCCAAGCATGATGTGAAAACCCCAAAGTATTAAAAATTTTGTCCTTGGCATGACAAAAGAGGCCTTAGTGAATGGTGGGGTTTGGGCCTCCTTTCAGTAGAAGGATTTCCTAACATACAGTGTTGCTTTTTACAAGCATATCTTGCTCATTTTAGCTCCTATGAGACTTGGCCTTTTTGAAATTATGTCTCTAAACTGACTTTTTTAATATTCACCCATACTGTCTTACTAATACAACATTATTTGCCCTTTTTATATGCTATCTTATTGTGTTTGAAATCCACAAATGAGTTCCAATTCTTCCTTTGCAACTGGATTACCTTCACTTCTGACCTTTCAATTTCCAAGCGAGTTTGAAAGTTGGGGGATGTCTGTTGTCTTTTAAAAAGCTTTCCTTTCAGTGCTTATTCCCCTGAGATCTTTAGTTCTATTAGTTCTCAAAGTCTGCTTCTTGGTATCTACTGTTTCTATTTTGTTTTCTTTACTAAACGTTGTGAGTACCATCATTTCATTGTCACATCAATCAAGTTCCCTTTCACTTAGCCATTCCTAGCTGGTTTCTCACTATTTAAAATAACATCTACAGAAACTTTCCAGCAAGTTGCTTTCATTTTCCTTCTGAAAAACCCAACCCCACTATGACACTACTAAAAGGATAAAAAGTCACCAGTGAATGTTTGCTAAACTTACTCCATTATAGCTTTCTCAAAGGATGTCAGGGTAATTAAACATTTCTTCACACCATCAAATTCGAGATTGTTTTGCCAACTGCACACAAACTGCTGCCTCCATTTATTTGTATTCTGTGGTGATCTGCTCATTTTGACTTTATTTTCCCTTCTTTCGCAGTACACTCAATAACTCTAGATTCCTCTAAATTTTTGATACATTATGCTTTTCTCCCCTGATTCCTTGGCCTGACTTGGAAAAGGCTATACCCCACTACAGTAATATTCCACTCATATGAGCTCTCAATAGATCACATCAATTGTGTCACCTACCTCAATCACATATTAAGACTTTCAATTATACGATGGCCTTCTTAGCCACCTGGGCACACTGCTGGGTCATGTTCAGCAGCTGTCAACCAGAACTCCCACGTCCTTCTCCACTGGGCCACTTTCCAGCCACTCTGTCCCCAGCCTGTAGTGCTGCACGGAGTTGTGGCCAAAGTGCAGGACCAAGCACTTGGTCTTGTTGAACTTCACTCTGCTGGTTTCAGCCCACTGATCCAGCCTGTACCAGTCCCTCTGCAGAGCCTTCCTACCATCCAGCAGATCAACATTTCAACCCAGCTTCATGTCATCCACAAATTTGCTAATGGTACACTCAATCCCCTCATCCAGATCATCAATAAAGATATTAAACAGGACAGGGCCCAACACTGGTCCCAGGGGGACCCCACGACTGACCAGACACCAACTGGATGTAGTACATTTCCCACCCCTCTCTGGGCCTGGCCACCCAGCCAGTTCCTAATCCAGCAGAGAGCGCCCCTGTCCAAGCCATGGCTGACAGCTTTTCCAGCAGTTGTTAAGGGAGATGGTGTCAAAAACTTTGCTGAAGTCCAAGTAGACTATCTCCACAGCCTTCCCCTCATCCACCAGGCAGGTCACCTGGTCATAGAAGATCAGGTTGGTGAGACAGGACCTGTCTTTCCTAAACTTGTGCAGGCTGGGTTTGATCCCTTGGTTGTCCTGTCTGTGCCATGTGATCGCACTCAAGGTGATCTGCTCCCTAACCTTGCTGGCCACCAATCTTGCACACTACACAAGCAGAAATCAGATTCCACTCAGAATTTGTACAAGAGAGACCTGATTAACTCCTAGTTCATAACTCAAGTGACTTTTTAAATAAGCAAGCCTTAGTGTCCTCCTGTCCTACAGACACATATGGAGTTTCTGTAATACAACCAGCCCCATTTGGGATAAGGCCTAAAACTGGGGGGTTTATTAACTGTGCTAGAGAGCCCTCAGTACTTAAAGCAGAGAAGTTTCAAGTTTGCCACCTAAAACCCCCAAATATTCTTTAAATTCTTCCCATAGTTTCCACTGGAAGAGATATTTGCCCTCATTTCCTGCAATAAAGCTGTTGCTGTGCTTTATTAAAACAACTGTGCTATAATCCTGCTAACATCTGTGAAGGGTTATGTTTACTGGTTAGTTTGGGTTCTTTGTTAAATGTGGTAAGAGACAGTAAAAGTGATCTAAAAGTGTCAGGCATTAAGCCCAAGCAAGATAGTGGTTAGTAGGGCTTATAAGTATTAAAAATTGGAGTAATGTGAAGAAAGCCATTCCTATCTAACATGGCTCCCATTTTCTAGGTATGTTTTCACCTTCATAATGCCCCAGGCTGACACTCACTAGCACAGTGACTAGCAAGTTTGATTTGAGTTTAAATAAGGTAAGAGTTGACTGTAACTGGAGAGCACCCAACACAGGTTTTAAATAACTGTACAATCTTTCATGTTTTCAAAAAGTACTTGCAGAGCCTTGCAGCATTCCTCAGCAACTACTTATTAAGGAATAAGTGGACAAGCATCCAAACATGAAGCTTTTTTTTTTTGCAGAATACAAAACATCCACCACAATGGACTGACACCATGTAAACACATCTTTTTCCCTTCATTTAAGATGTAGAAATTTAGAACAACATTAGTGATTTCTGGGAGAAAGGGATAATTTCATGTGAAGTATTCCCAATGTTCAGTGAACAAGCTGAAATGGAGCAACACATTTCACACATATGCAGGTTTGCCCTCAAAAAAGGATATTTGCCCAAAGTTGGAGAATCTGCAAAATGGACAGTAACATTAATGGTAGCAGAAAATGCTCTCACTGTTTATAAATACAAACACATGATAGATAAATAGGATAAATCATTTTAAACAATACAATATTACATAATCATATGCAGAAAATGTAACCATTTGCCAAAAGGCAAATGCAACACAATTTGGAAGTGGCTGTTCAGTGCCTCAGTTGGCATTTAATACTCAAGAATCGTAAGCTACCACTTCTGATTTTAGTTTTGTCATATTAGAGGAGCTTTCAATTTGACTTGATCTTCATCTAGCTAGCAGAGGTGGCCTTTGTTAGCCCTCAGTTACTCTTCAGAATATCTAGAACTACCTTTCTTCTTTGATCTTGCAGAAATCAAAATTATGACTCAGGGGTTTACCTAGTCATGTCTTGAAAGTCTTCAAGAATGAAGATGGAACAACCTTTTTCACCTGACTGATCTCATTATGAGACAGCTCTTCCTTTCATCCAGCCTAAATCACTTGTTTCACATTATGCCTATGATCTCTTGTCCCACCACCACGTAGAGTCTGGATTCTCCGAAGTTTTAGAAGGTTGCTACCAGTAGCCTCATCTTCTCCAGGATAAGCAAGACCACTTCCCACAGCCTCTCCTCACAGGGCAAGTGTTCCAGCTCCTGGATTTCTCTGTTGCAGTCTTTCCTGAACTGCAGCCTCCAGGACTGTGTATAATAAAATCTAGACAGTGTTGAGCTGAGGTGTTAGTCATGTCCTTCCCTATTCCTGCCTCTGCCCCTGTGAATAGCATTCAGGATGCTGTTGCCCTTTGCTGCCAAGGCACACTGCTGGCTCCCATGCAGCTTGACCCCTCTGTCCACCAGGAACCCCAGGTGCTTTTCAGTGGAGCTGCTTCCCAGCCCGTAGGTCCCCAGTCCTAAACCCAGAACTGTTGCTGGCAGTTCTTCCCCAGGTGAAGGACTTTGCTTTTACCCTTGCTGAATTTCATAAACTTTCTGTTGGCCCATTCCTCCAGCTTGCTGAAGTTTCTCTGGATGGCAGCCCTGCTCTCAAGTGTATTGACTGGTGCCGCATCACCCTCTCTGCCCTCCCCCAGTTTGGTATCATCTTCAAGCCTGACAAGAACACTTTTTATACTCTTTATAATCACCTATGTAAATAATGCTCCCCATTTTCATCCTATTCTACGGAAAACATTATCCAAGCTATGAATCCCATTACTAAGTAAAATCTAGACTCTCAAGAATAAGTGTCCATATTCCCTCCTATCTTCAATTAGTAGCTACAACTTGTTTAATTTTCTGAAGTGATGGGATTTTATGCACTAACCAAAGCTTTGCATTCAGCTTAAACCAACTCTGAATACTACAACAAAAGAACTGAAGTTACATGCCTCCTCTTACTGGCCGCATTTCTGCCATTCATACTTACTATACAACACAACATCATTAATTCATGTCACAGTAAAGGAATTTTACTCCCCTGGAGTCACATATTCTAGAGGTGAGCATTCAGGACAAATAGCAAATTCAGTACCCAACTACACATTCATGGCAATAAAGACTGGAGAGAACAAGAAAAAATACATTCATATTAATAATCGTAGTGGTACTCCAAATACAAAACTGTATGTTTGTAGTTCACACTCTCAACACTTCCCCACAATATGAAGTTAGAAGTGACAATGGACCCAGCCTTTCTTATTGGAGGGAACTTGGGCAGAAGTAACAACATAAGGTGCATTGAGAGCAATAATGCAAGAAACAACAGGGGTGAAGGATTGAAAACGGTTTGAATTTAGACAACAAAGAAACAGACAAAGACACCAAAACAATAACTTCACTTTTTTTTTTTTTTTTAGTATTTCTTACCGCATTATTCAGTGATCCACTGTGCACTATTTAATTCTTATTTCAGTATGAATAAAAGGATCTCATCAGGGTAGGCATTATGATGTAGAATTCAATGCACTGTTAACAGACATTGTCTATTCATCTCTGCCACCTGGTTTTGTATCCAGTCTTATTGATAGTAACTAAAAGCTTCTTGAACTTAAGAGTTTCACAAACTGTTTCCTTACTAGAGTGGAAAAAGAAGATGCTGAGACTATGGAAAGAATTTCCCATTCAATCTCCTTCTCTTCATCAAGGGGAGAAAAAGAGCTCAAAAGAGGTTCTATACTTGGCTCATCTACTCTTACACACTCCTTTCTAGCTTCTCTACAAAGAGTAGTTTCTCCAGTAATTAAAAATCAGAAATTTCTTATAGGAGACATGGAAGAGGAGGAACATTCAGGGGTCAAGGGAGGAAGCTACATAAACTAAAGGAGACAGCACAAAGTATGAGACAGCACTAATGATGGGAAGATGTTGTAAGAAATTAAGAGATCAGTGGGTTGCAACCATCATAATGGTTCAATAACATTCACAAGAGGCCATCTCTCTTGTAGGGAAAACAGGAAAAGAAGGGGAAAGGAAAAGAATATGATACAAGAATAGGCAAGCAGAAGTTAATGTGGGAAATACTAAGAAATATAACACAATTCAAATTTGAGAAACAAGAACAGAGCAAAAAAGACAAAAAAACAAGTATTTTCTGCTTCATCAAAACAGTTGATTTGCTTCAAAATTCTGTCAAGAGGCATGAATCAGTCACAGCTCTGATCACCTTACCAAGTGCCCTGTTACCGTACCACCTAAAATCACCTAGAAAAAGAAAGACAGCCCAGAAGAACCCACACTGCACTGAAAAAGTGTCTCCCACCCAGAAAAAGGCAACTCATGCTAAAGAAAAAAACAGCAAAACCCAAACTTTCAGAAACACTAAGAATGCTGAATATTCCCGTAAGAGTATCATCACTCCAAATGAATGCTTTGAGTCTCCTGTTATTGGAGTGCTCTATGTAGAATAAGAAATACAACAAATGGATAGAGATGTATTTGCATCCGCCTGCATTCGGGCTAGTATGGCAATGCTTTTAGTACTGTAAAGTTATATTTAGAAAACAGAGTCAGTAGTATAACTGCATTTATTATGAATTCCTTTATGGCACAGTGTTTCTAGAATGACTTACAATCACAAAATTCTCACAGACATTTCATACCTAGAACTAAAATGTTCAGTAAGAGTATGTCCTCAGTCACAGAGAACGAGTTGGGGGAAAATGTGGTGGGTTGTTTGGGGGTTTTTCCCCCCCATATGACAGCATTCTCTCCAAAGTCTTGTTCTCTATTTAAGGGAACCTACAAAGTATTCCTCCTTCTGGACTTAAATCACACTAATGTATTGCACGTGATTTAAAGACATAGTAATATACTCACAGTTTAAAGGCAGAAATAAAGTAGCAAAACAAACTTACTTCCCTGAAATAGTCTAAAAAGCCAAACCCCAAAATTTATGGAAGCAATCAAAGGAGGATAAATTAAACTACAAAAAGTAGGCAAACTGGTAAGCAGGCAAGTGCCCATGTTGTGACCTGAGTACCAGGGTCTAAATGACTGTCAGTCTCAACAGAGTAATCACCAATTACACAAAGAAACAGATCAATGAACCAAGTATTTTAACCCTATACAATGAGATTCATAAAAACTAATTACATGACTAAATTTCAATTACTTCAGCATGAGTCCTATGCTTTAATTTCTCCAAACAAATCTCCAGCTCCAGAAATTGTATTTCTCCCTTTGAAACAGTGCGTTCATCTCCTTGCTACTTCTTCAGACACATGAAGAATGTTGGACTTCAGATACATAATTGGCACAATTAAAGTACTGTTCTCCCACACTTCTAATGTTAGTAAAAATTATACTTTAAAAGTATTTCTAGAAATATAAACAGTAACAGAAGACAAAGGTTTTATGCACTCAAATGTTATAAGAAATTTGACACAATATGGCATTACAGTGTATCATGATCCTGTACTAGTACTTTGCACCCTGAGTTTACAAGAAATACTGTAACTTTGGAAGTTCTCCCAACATGAACAAATGTGTTTAACTCTATTTCCTAGAGACCTGGGATTTTTTTCAAGTGCTAGATGTCCTTAACAGATTAACACTGTGATTTCTGCAACCAGAAGGTTGTAGAAAAAATGAGAGTGAATATTCCAGTATTCATCTAAAATCTAAGCTACTTCTGATGATTTCATTATAATTTTTTAAAAAAATACCTCTATGAACTGCGTATTTATGCAGTGTACTTGTGAAGAGTACTCAACAACGTGTCAGTCTTTTTTTGCCTCTATTTGCCATTAATGTTTTAGAAAAACAAGTGCTCAAATGCCCTTATGCAGGACTTCAAATTTAAAACTGGGTATCTGTTAACATAAAAATGGTGTTCAATTAAATATTTTTAATGTTAGTAAAAAAAAAACTGGTCATATCTCTTCACCTGCCAACATAAGTATTTTATTAAAGAAGAAAATTGAGAGTTAAATTCATTATAAAAATACCAATGATTTGCTAAAATCTTCAGATCTGGGGGATGCAATCACAGAGTTCATATTATTCAAAATCCACATGACTTTGAAAACATGAGTAAAGAAACAGGGTAATTGCTATTTCCCCATAGCATATCTACTTCAAACTGAATTCTTTACATTTATTAGTTCGAAACCCTTCATCTCATTACCATATTTTTCCTCAGAAACAAGGCTGAAAACTGAGAAATACCAAGCAAATGCTATCGGTGGAAGAGATGTCTGGGATTTTGCTGGGTAAATACAAACAATCATCTCCTTAAAATAGAGACATGTGCCTACTTCACAAGAGAAGGTTATACATGCACAGCTTCTCTGTATTATAATTACTGATGGAAGTGGAGTCACACTTAGGTTCATTGCTGTTTTCATAAGTGCCTGATATTTAAGAATAATGCGTTTAAATTTCTTAATAATATAAAAAGCTACATGTTTCAACAAGTTTCTGAGCATCTCCAGTTTCTGCTATCATCAGCCATCAGCATAAGCAAAATACATCCAGAAATGTGTTGCAATTTTAGTTACCCTATGTATCTCAACTTGGTAAAGTCATAGGAAGTACACACTCATGTAGTGAATGCTTATTAACAGCAACAAATATATGAAATAAAAAATACAAATAGTATGAGCAACTGAAAGATTTAAATCTATTACTTCTATTTCTTCCTTTTAGAAATATGTATCTCCAACAAAAGATTAAGCTACCTCTTTTGAAATTAATCCTGCAGCCAGATACACTCCTTATAGCTATGTTATTTAAGAAACAATATTAAATCTTAACAGTAAATCACTTTCAATATTTTGCATGCCTTTGGGTATTGAATTTTACATCTGCAGTCAGGAAAAAAAGACAAGCGTCTTGCTATTACTCAGCAGGATACGGATTCCTTTTTGTAAGTGGAATTCCAGACATTCTGTCTGTTTCCCATAAAAGTAGAAAATAGTCTTAAAGTAGATCAATAATAGTACATTTAAATAGTGTAGGTAGAAATCACACCCAGCCGAACAATACGCCCACAGCAGAAAAGTTTTATTCCTTTATAAAGAACTCATGCATATGAACCACTGCTTAAGCAATTACATGATTTGCATATTAGAAGGCTGATATTTCTTGACTAGTAAAAGAATGAAACAAACTTTTTAAAATCAGTTCTACAAAATGACTAAATATAACAGACAACTACCCAAAAAGAAACAAAGGAACATCTATCCTGTTTTCACTGCCTCTTTTCACAGCCAGCCATTTGAAGGGGGTATAGCTACCTTGCAGTGTCTTATCTGGTCATGCAAAACCCCCTTCAATTGATTAGAGTTATGCATCTACTTTATTATGTATACACAATGGGCACTCTCCTATTGTGAAAGCAAACTTCCACATTACTATGTTAAAAGCAGTAACTAAATAGGCAAGGAATAATTTGCATGAGAAAATGACTCTGCACACAGCCCATGTGCACTATGCACAGTTCAGTGATACAAGAGTGTTTTGAAAATTTAGCCCTGGTTTCTACTGTCTGACTTGGCAAGACAGCAGCTAAGCAAGCATACACATCTAAATACACAATATGTAAAAAGCTCATCTAAGGGTAATTTAAATATCACACAGAAGTCAAATTTCACAGATAGGACCATCATGATGTTTCTGTCCAGCTTTTAGTGTAACAGGAACAAGTCCATAATTTTTATTGTCATAAAGAAAATGTCAAAAAGTGTTCCACTTACTATATGCAACCAGAAAACTGCACTTTTGTCCTAGAAGCATGCATTTTTGCTATGTTAAGAAATGTCTTAAATGGTCCAAACAGTTGAATTACCTTTTAAAAACATTGCCTAGTATAGGTGACAATAATGGGTTATGTTACTTTTCTTCAACTTTCATAATTTCCTCACTGTAAGTACAAAGAGGACAAAATTAATTATAATTTTTTTAATTCATATTACAAGCAGACTTGGCAGGATCTGACTATATAATATCAATTCAAGTAGTGAAGACAGACTGACAAACTCTGAAAGCACTTGAACAACCTTAAACACATGTACGTAATTACAACAAAGCCACTCATTTTATCCCTTCACGGTAAATGCAAATATATAATCAAAACATCTATGAAACTTAATCTGCACCACAGAAGCATCTAAATACACAAATACTGACCACGTATTTTAAATAGAACTATTATGTTCATTCTGGAGAAGGAAAACAATTGAAAACAAAAGTGGGGAAACAGTTATATCTAGAAATGTTCTTATATGTCTTTCATATATGATATGAAAGAGAACACCATTGCGCTTCTCTGAAGTAAGACACTTTGAAATCCAATATGAAGTCTTAACACTTGACCACCTTCACTGTGTAGTCTACTTGTCACACTAACAAAACCCCACTTGCAGCAAGGTTTCCGATGTGATTAAAGACTGTTGTGCAGGTATATGTCAATAAAACATAGTCATAATTAAAGGATGCCAAAAGCTAGAGATGAACTACTGACATTTCGGACACCCCGAGCCAAACTATCATCCTGCTTTTTTAAACAGTAATGTAAGAGTAGCACATTTGTTACCTGTATATATTGTTCCTCTTCCACAGAAAATAAGCATAAGACATTCCCCAATACTTTTTTTTTTATGTGAATGGCCCCTATAAATCTGTCAGAAAGCAAAAATAATTGTGGTAACGCTAAGAAGAAAAATATTTCTAACATTGTCTATAGAGTAGTAGCTTCAACAGTTCTGTGACCAATATTCCCTTTTCCCAACAAACACAGTCACCTAAGTTTTAACTCTGGAAAAATGAAAACACACAAAACAGATACCGTACTGAGCTAAAGATACCTAATTTCCTGTGTTCTGTATTGTACTGCTGTTTCAGCAAAAGTATTATATTTTGAAGGGCTAGTTCTTTTTCCTTTCTGTTTTGCACAATTGACATATTAGTATGTTCAAACACTAAATATATCTTTTGACTCACCACAGTATTTTATTTTATTGATAGCTTTACTATTTAAGAAAAGTTATTCAGAATCAAAGAAAAGCAACAAAGTTGGTGAAGGATCTGGAGCACAATTCCTGTGAGGAGCAGCTGAAGGAGCTGGGGTTGTTTAGCCTGTAGAAAAGGAGGCTCAGGGGGGACTTCATTGTTCTGTACAACTACCTGAAAAAGAGGTTGCAGGCAGGTGGGAGTTGCTCTCTTCTTCCAAGTAACAAGTGATAGGACAGAGGAAATGGCTTCAGGTTGCACCAGGGGAGGTTTAGATTCGCTATTTCTGCAGTGGAAGGGTGGTCAGGCATTAGAACGTGCTACCTGGGGAAGTGACTGAGTCACCATTCCCAGAAGTATTTAAGTCATGTAGATACGGCACTCAGAGACATGCTTTAATGGTGGACTCAGCATTGCTGGCTTAGTGGTTGGATTCAATGACACAAAAGGTCTTTTCCAATCTAAATGATTCTACACAAACCTTCTTTGTCAAAATCATAGTACACATGGAAGAAAATTTTTATTTATTTATTTCCATTTATTTCAGTTATGTATTGAATACTTTCTAGGTTGAATGAAAATATTTGTGATGTTTATAGACAAATGTTTTGAACAACTTGTACACTAGCATCTCACTAGAGAAGTAAAAGGTACAAGGTAGCTATTTCTATTATCACTAGTTTTCTATTCCAGAATTCATCAGTTAAGGCTACTGTCCTCAAACATAAAATTTCCACAAAGAGGAAGCAGATACATGTTTTAAAGAAAATTAATTTGGTTTGGAATATTCTTTCTCAAATACATATTCTGCTCCTTCCCTGTCACAATACAAAAACATTACAAAGAATAAAGCTCTTGATTCTCCAGCTTGAACATTTATGACAAACTTTGTTCCAAAGGCCATAAATATTGCAGCATATTAAACAACTGGCTAATTTACCTGTAAAGATTATTGTGCATGTATGCTTATATCTAAATAAAATTTTCAAAGTCTAGTAATTCTGAATTACTAATTTATGAAGTTGTAAGAAAGCATAAGAAGCAGCAGAGGGCTATTCTCCCTCCCCCCACAGAGACAGTCAAGATGATACTATTTTAATATCTATGCCACAGGTAATATATTCTGTTTGATTCATTCAAGATTTAGACAGGAAATAAATGCTGAAGGAAATTACCACATAAATGACATTCCTTGAAACTAGAATGGGCCTGAGAATGAGAGCTGTTCTTTTATCCAAGCAATAATACTCATCCTGTACTCAAGATACAGAATAAGAGTATACTGTTCAAAGGGAAAGGATGGCTCTCTACTTTCTAGTTCTTCAGAAGATAAATCGGAAAAAATCAGTCTAGCAGACTTTTCAATGTTATTAAAGGCAGTAATGAGCAGAGATTATGACTAACTTTTAGCCTGGAACCTTAAACTGACTCAGTCTTTAGCAGGCCCCCTAAACAAATACAAACTGGCAAAGTACACAAACGAGTTTTTTTAATGTGTTTTATGCAACCTGACGCCCAAGCACAAACAGCTTTCACAGACAGCACATGAATGCACATGTAGGACAAAGGCTACATTCAACTAAACAAAACCCACTTTTCTTGCACCGTACACTTGTTTACATAGTATCAAGATTTTCTATAGTGACCAGTCTTAGAATTATTTAAGCACTTATATGTACCTTATCTGAAAGAGATGCAGTGTTTTAATAGAATATGAATTAGCAGATTAGCAGAAAATAATCTTAATTACCTATGGAAAAAATTAATATGTGGACTTAAAAATTATCTTAGGCAAGTAATCTACCCCTCTGAACTTAATGTGACGCCTCCCTAACTGTATCTATAGTTAAAACCTTCAGAGCAGAGCAATCTGCAAAAGACCCTTTGCTCTCTGTACATCAGCATTCTGTGAAGGATCTGGCAGTACACAGAACTTTGGGCAGAGCTCTCTTTTCTTAACAAAAAGAAATTCAAAAGGCTGAGAGAACACCAGCTTTCAAAATTATTATGTCAGCACTAAGAGAAATCAAGCTTATTCTTGTTTTAATTATTGTTTAATTATTTGCAGACTGCATTCTTTGGTGCCAATGTAATACTTATTAGTCCACCAAGTTGAAATATGCATGTTAACTACCTTCAAGCATTTTACACTAGATAGCTATGCAACAATGGCTCAAAGAACAGTCCAGTAGTTTCTGTTCAATCAAGTGTAATTTTAAGAATTTTTTCCTCATTTTTTCTTACAATGACAAGTACCCACAAATTGAATACTTTGCTTTAGAGCAGAAACTAACTGCAACTTTCAGCTGTGGCTGCTTTGTAAACCAAGCAAACTCATTGCAGAGGGCATTCATTTCACAAAATTGTATTAATGATTAATTAGACTGTACTTTAAATGTTGTCCTATAGAGAAGGTTTAGCTAGTTCTAGCCAGACAGATTGTTAAAAACACTAAATTCAAAATTTAGCTTGCTATACCATAAAACCCTCAAGCACGTAATTTTTCAGTCTTGCACACTATAGTGTTCTATATTGCTTGATTTGCTTTTACACTCTTTTAAGACTTCCACTAAAGGCATTGGAAGTTTTGTTGCATTCAAGAGCTGAAAGTCATTCCCATCTTTACTTTGTATAGTTCGTTTCCTTTTGTCTACATCCCATTTGGACACATTTAGAAGAGGAGTGCAGGCCTTTTTAAGGCAACAATTTTTCTTTTTTAGTGAAAAAAAAATTACCTAGTAAGGCCTAATGATATATGGAGATGAATTAACACAACTTAACTGTTCTCTCTAGCCTTTATCACACATGAGATTCTGGTATCCTGTACCAAAACTGCACATCAACATTTAATTTCACCTAACCTTACAGTTTACGTAGTTAGTGAATTTGCACATCACCTGGCAGTTTATAGTTACAAATACTTTATTACTAGCTAAACCACAGAAATGGTTTTAAATTGAGATTAAGAACAAATTGAATTAGAAAGTGCTTGCTGCAAGCTGTGTTCTAGAAACAAAATGAGGGAAAATTATAAATTAGGATTAAAAATGCACCTTAAAATCTGTTGTCCTCACAGTGAATTTTGTCTCTTGTTATTTGCCTGCTCAGTGGATTTTATAAAAGTAAACAATATCACTCCACATTCAAAACTGACTAAACGTAAGAGGAATACCTCAGATACACCATTGCCCTGCTAATATGGTTATTCTACTCACACACTGTGAACGCAAAGAAAAGCACTACAAATAATAATAATAATACAAACAGAAAGCCTGCAAGGCAGGATAGAAGAAAAAGCAACAGCTAAAGCTGTCAAGAGCCTTTTCCAAATGCATAATCCAGTCTCTGGAGTTACTGTAATATGTTCTACCAATGTCTTAGATACCCACATCAAACAAGTATTTTACTTGTATTTAAAAGTATTTTTGGTAATGGAATGACAAATAAAGTTGTGAATTAATAACTTGAACAGTGAGAGATGCAAGTGGAATTCAATTTTTCCACAACCAATATTAAGTTTGACAATACTTAAACACAATTCTTCCCCATAAAATACTACTTGCTGTGGTTTTTGGTTGAATTTTGGTTTTGTTTTTTTGGGTTTTTTCCTCCTCCACGGGATTACAGTGAGGTCAACTGTGAAAGTACAAGTAAGATTTGGCCTAATCATTTTCTACCTGGCAAAAATCCAGATAATAAGTCAAGTAGTATAATATAATTAGTAGCTTGGAGTTGTTTTGTTGTATGTATTTGGTTGTGAAGCAAGCTCAATGGTTTACGAAACTAACTGTAACACATCTCCCCTGATTAACCAAGGTCTTCCCTTCCCATATTCTCAGCACCAATTATTGGTTTTATCCACTGATACCTGTGTTCTCAGATGATTTCTGTCAAGCACAGAAGATGTTTTCAAAAGTGTCTTACCAAGCCAGACATTCCAAGCATGGCTGCTAAACTAAGCATTTACGGAAAGGTACAAGTATCAAAAGCAAGTAATAAACTCAGCATTAAATTTTACAACTACTCCTCCCAAGCAGACCTCTATGGCCAGTCATACTACTCTGTGAGTTCTCTAAAGTTTCTGGGGGATTACAGCATATCTTAATAATCTCTCAGAAAATGCAAACAGAAGAGCACTAATGAAGGTAATTATAGTAGTAAGAATTAATATCAACACATAGAGTAGATACACACACAGAAATTAATTATTTAAATGCTTTATTAAATATTCTTTTCAGAAAGGGCTTAAGAAAATGAGAAACAAAACAGAAAAAGTAATTTCATGTCCCATACCATCCATCTGGTAGATTGGAAGAGCCTCTTCTCCTTCTTCAACCATATCAAAATGTATTCAAAATGCTCATAGAAAAATTACCCTAGTATTAACAATTCAAATACTTCGTAATGCAAAATCAAGCTATTCAAATAAAAGCTTGTTTTTATGTAGCACCTTTGTTTCTAAAGGCCATTGATGTGCTGCACGAAACTACCTGAACTGTTAGTTAGAAAATAAGTCACTCAGTTGTTGAGCAACAATTATCAAAGGACAACAGAAAAGGGGAAAAGGATCCCAACCAAACAACAGAAAGAGATATATTTACACCAAGGAGGAGTTTAAGTAGGAATAAAAAAATTAGCTCAGCTGGAATTGGTTCTGACATTAGTGTTTATTCTACAATACTTAAATACAATTCTAATATTTAAATATTAGAAGTCCTATTATTTCAGTTCTGTTTCCCTGTTTAAACTGGCAGTTTCATGCCAAGAACATTAAAAGAAATCCAACTGCTCCACCTGAAGAAAATCATCAAAACAGGGAAAACAATTTTTACTCCAAAAGTACTTGAAAATTGAGAAGATAGGAACTCTAATTTTATTATCTTTTTAATATAATGATAATTTAATAACTTAAAATATCTTGTACATTATCCCTCAGAGGTGAAACGTAAGCACAAGAATCAAATCCCTAATTTTACTTTCCATCTTATTAAAAGATCAGAAGTTATCTCTTATGCAGGAGTTTTGTGGAATCACATTTTAACTATAGAGAAAATAGTCAGTAAATGACAATTAATTGTAGCCTAACAGCGATGGCACAAGTTTCTGTTCTTGTTCTTTCCATGACACTGAATTTAAAAGAAGAATTTAAATCAAAAGATTGCAGTTACATCATCAGCTTTGTCACTTGCTCACCAAAACCCTGGCCATGTTTTTTGTGTCCACTACACCATTCACAACATATCTAGGTCTCTAAAATGCTTTGACTTCTGTAACAAAACACCAGAAAGAAAAAAAAATAAATTATGTAATACACTATGGTTTTTTGAGGCTTTTATTTTCCAACACAATTTTTCTGATTTTAAAAAGCATCAGTCGCTCACATCATCTTTTTTTTCTTGGCCCGCTCTTGACTCATGCAGTTACTTAGCACATGGAGAAAAATGTCTGATTTACCACTATGATCTGAGAAACTTGCATTTGGACTCTTGATTTAACCATTTCCAAGGCTTTCAAAATTAGCAGAATTAATTGTATTAGGAAAAAACCCACACTAAACAAAATACAACAAAACCACTAATTTCAGCTCACTTTCCTAGACTTTCCATAGTAGCTTAATCCCACAAAATCCAAAGTAAAGCCTGTTAGATATAAAAGAAAAGTGCAAAGCTCTCCAATTAAGGACTAGTTACAACTCATTAAAGTAAGGACACATATAATTTGAAGCATTAGAATGTATGCTGAAATATAATTAGCAGCTATGAATCAAACCTGGATGGATTAAACTAATTCCTGGAATGCTATTATGGAGAGTACCTTGTGAAGAAAGAATGATCCTTCTGTTTGCACAGCAAATAAACGGCTTCAATTTATTTTTAAAATTGACCCAAATTGAAATAAAGGCCCAGGATTTCAAAATGTGGCCTTCTAAATATAATCAGCCTGAACTATGCCTGTTTCACACTGTGGTACTTGCAACCTGGTTACAGGCAGCAGGGATAAGGCTGCACTCAGCTTATTTCACTGCTTAATTTATATGGTAATTACCACACCATCGCCAGAATGGAGAGCATCTGCCAAAACTGAAGTCCCCAGAATAATAAAACTGACATGTGCTGTGATATTGTTGAAGTGCTGACTAAGAAACTTCTTTTATCTCCTCTTGAAGCTATAAAATGGTATTCGTGTTATTACTAGCAGGGAATTTTAACAGCCTTGCACTGACAGCAATTATGTAACACATGCACAAAACAATAGAGTTTCACATCACTTAATAAATCCTTGAGCTCTCTTAGCTCCAGATCTCTCGCTGGCTGGATTTTATGGTCTGGTAGTTCTATCTGACCTTCAGAACACTGAAGTATACAAACCACAAAAGCACTAGAAAATTATTAGAAACAACTAGCTTTTCTCCCTGTTACATCTATTTAATGAAGAGGGCATGATGTATAATGATGGGGGTTAATTAGAAGATTTGTCTACTCACTTTTCTGTGTAGCTAAAAGCTGCTGTGAACCCCTGGTATCAAAACAAGCAAGATACAGATATTACTTTTCTTACTAAGATCATACTGTTATTAAGCATTATTAAAAAAGCAATTCCTATAGCATGTAACAATAAAATAAATTTAATCTCATCTATCTTCTATAAATTTTTATGAAAATAAAAATATGTCACTAATATAAGGAATTTAAATTTGCACCTGATTACTAATAACATTATCAATTCAGTTTCCAATACTATGATTAATTATTTTAGCTTTCATATATTGCACCTGAAACTCCTAGCTTCACTGCCAAAGCATCATACATGAACTAAACACACTGTATTATAAAGGTTTAAAAAGCAAATTGTCATATAAGTACAGGTAATTAAAAAAGATAGAACACAAAGGAAAGTTAAAAAACCCAACATTTTTGTGTGAGAATTTACAGCAAAGGATTAGTTCACACGGCATAAATTCTCCCTCCTCCAATAAAAAATTATTTCATAGGTGGATCCATTCAAAATGGAGAAACCCTGTTTTACCTTGAGAAACTAGACAGTCATTGAAAGTCACTTGCTAATGAGACAGAGACTGAAACAGTCATACAATAATTTCAAACACTGATAATTCAGTTTTCATACTATTCACAACTGGAAAGGCATGTGACTGTTGCATAATGACTGTTGGCATGAATTCATTATATACCCCTTTGTTGGTATTTACACTGGATTTTATTTCCCCAATCATTTTGCTTAAATGAAAATTAGGTACATGATATTTCATACAAATGACAATTCTAACCATAAACAATTCTAAATACTTTTCCAATTACACATGTATACCTGTTGAATACACAATAAATCCAAAAACTTTCACAGTGTGTTCTATTTATATGCAATGACACTGAGAAAGTAATACACGTGGCTTCAACAAAAAAGGTCAAGTCCTGCAGGCTGCTCCTCACAAACCAGGAGCTTCCAAAACACCCTTAATAAGCTTCTATTACACTTAAGCCAATAGCAGAGGACAGGCACAAAATGTTTCCTGCGGAATGAAGACTCCCTGCTGAGAGACACCACTCTTCCTTGACATTTCTTTGAAGGAAGGCTTTGATTTACAGAAAGAAAAGCAGTTAGGAAGAAAAAAGGTCTGCTACAACTGCATGGTCATGTTTGTAGAAGCAATTATCCTGTTTTAATCTTTTTTTCCACTAACATCCCAGAAAGTGCAACTATTCAGAACCTTTAGAGTAAAATACTCTTCTTAGCAACAAATATTGTTTCTTGTTCAAGACATACACATATATACACACATACCCCCTCCACAGTGTACTGACATGACTTTGCATTAAGGTACTAGAGCAGATAAATACTATCAAAAGAAAAATATACCCCCTTTAAACAAAGACCATCAGCAGTCCAGGCAGGAAAGACTGTATATGGACAAAGACTTGGATGGGGATGGGGAGTTCCCTGCATATCAGAAAATTAAGACAATCATGTAAAAAACAGCAAGGTGTTCCAAAAAAAAGGGAAGTGACATAGAGCACACAAAGGGAGATTATTAGTATAGGGGTGTGTTGAATTTTAACTAGGTTTTGCATTTGGAGAAAATAACTAACTACACTATTATAAAGGCAGGGGGTGGGGCAGGAAAGAGTCAGTGACGATACAGTGCAAGTACTCTTGACTGAGTAATTTCAGAATGCAGAACTTCTTTGGAAGGAATTCAAATAAACCTAGTCACTCCTAAGCATAACCAGCAGAACAGAAAATTAAAAATGGACCATAGTAAGAAGCAGAGGAAAACATTTCCTACAAAGTCCAGTCAGTATCTTTTGTCTTCCAATGTCAACTTATTATTATGGGCTTCTTTTTTGGTACTACACTAATAATTGAAACGAAAGGCAACACCATTTATTGAACATATCTACGTAATTAAGTAGTCCAGAACATATAAAGAATGGTCACTATCATGCAGTATTATGTACCAATGTACATTTCTCAATATTTGTAGACAGAATAGTGCAAAAATGAAGAAATAATGCAGGGAATCACACAGAATACTCTGAGTTGGAAGGGACTCACAAGGATCATCAAGTCCAACTCTTACATGAACTGCCCATACAGGGATCAAACCCACAATCTTGGTGTTATTAGCACTGTGCTTCAAGGGGGAATCAAACCCAGAACTACATCAGACAACAGAAAAAAGAGCAGAAGAGAATATCCTACAACCATGCTTCTTTAAGAATTGGAGGTTTTGTCACAAAGTACGTGGCTGGGCCTCTTACCTACACTTGTCCTGCATAGTTACAAAAGTACATGCCCAGAAAAGTGATTTCTAAGTCTCAACCCACTTCCCCTTTTTATGAGGAGAGATCTTGATGCCAAGGACATAAGCAAGTCTGAATAAAAACTCTTTTCACCACAGCCCTGAAACAAAGCACTAGGAAAAAAAATTCATTGTGTTAGAAACCATTAATCTAGATCAATGATGAGACTGTCATCTGCAAAAAGGAAGTTCCTGGTCTTTACACAACAATCTGTTCATACATTTTGCATGACAGAATCCAAATCTGTGTAAGCAGTGCTCAGAGTGTTATCTTCTTTCCTTTCACAGAAGCATTCCACCCACCACCAGGCTAGAGAAGTACTGCCCTTCTAATTTATGCTGATTTAGCCCTGAACACCTTTCTCCTGGATGAATATGTTAATTCACCATTAGAAAAATTATGTCCTTCCTTCTCTAAATATTAGAAAAATATTTACATTGGGGTTAGATCACTCTCTTGCCTGAAGTAAAATGGAGATCAAACTACTGAGATGATATTGCTGAGGCTGAAGAAAGTGGAGGACTACTCCAAGACAGATGCTAACTTCCCAGGTTGTGTTTCTGACAGAAAACATGCATAATCTTGATCATCCATGGTAATGTGCTTTGTACCCATGGCTGCTTGGGTGTATTGTCATGCTCTGAGCATGTGTAGCAAACAGATGCCATAGACGAAGGAATACTCAGGCCAGGAATCAAAAAACAGACTCAGGCATGAGACAGGCCACGAGGTGCCCAACTCTGCCAAACTGGCAAACAGTACAAATAGCAGAATGTTGGGTATCTACATAATTTTTTTCATCAGTTTATACACCCTTAGCTCTTCAGATTCCTAATGACAGGGAAAATTTAAGCAAAGATTTTCTGGAAAAGGGACATTCCAGCCTCCTAAGTAATTTTTGATACTGGCCTGTCTGCACTGTGCAGCATAACTAAAAAACAAGCTGTATAACTAGACTATATAGATCAATGAGAAAAAACTTTCAAAGCTTTTCTCCAACCAACTTTGTTTGACTCTATAAACAGGATTATGCTGTTTCTGAAATTAAAATTATTGCATCCATGCTAGAAATACTGTTGTTGTCACCTCAGGGAACTGCTTCTAGAAGCCAAAATTCCATCAGAAATAGTTCAAGCTTTCAACTAACCTTTGCCATAAAACTCCAACTATCAGATTTATCACTGTATGCCGACAGCTTGCATGAAAATATTAACTGCAATACCCATCTTATCTATAAATTTAACAGAATTTTTATATTCTTTGGAATCAAACTGAAAATAATTTTTGTTTACTACAATTGCTTTTCACAGGTGAAAATACGTAAACAATTATATGGGTTAAACTGAAATAAATGAGATGTCAACAGCAAAATTACAAATATTTGTAAGTCACATTCGGCTAGGACATTTAAGAGGGTTTTGGCCTAGGAGCCCCATGTGGCTCTCAAATAGTTTGATGTGGTTTCCAGGAGTATCTCCACACTGTGCATCTGGTATGTATTTGGCATCTTCCACTTTCAGAGATGCTGTATGATTACACTTCCATCCTGGCCTAGTAAGTTGAAGTGTCTCAAGAAAAGATTAAAGCTCTACTACTACACAGTTTGTACATACAGACATACATGGGTATAAAATGAATTTCCAGCCAAAATTTTCTATGCTGACATTTATTGCAGACTAAATTACAGAACCACCAACCCTAAGATCTAGAGATACACTTATATGCTACTTACCAAAAAATTAAGACACTAATACCCACAAAGGATAAACTACACCTACGTACATGTTGCAGAAGGTTTCCTGCAGCAGCACTGTTGGTTTTCATTTCTCATTTTGAATGGGAAATCCTATGGCAAAGTAGAAACAGCCTTCCCCAACAACATTTGCAGAGAAACAGAGGGGTTTTTCCTATTTGTCTTAGAACATAAGGTGGGAGCAGGCCAACAAAAACAATGCTTCTTTCCTACTCAGATAAAAGAACAGTGCTAACTGGCAGCAAGGAATGAGCAACTCCTGCATTTGCCAGTAGAGATGTGTAACAGCAAGTAAACACCTTCTCCTTGCCTCAGAAGAACATACACACCTCAATGGTGAAAATTTTATGCTGTTGACACCATTACTAGCCAGAGAAATTGTTAAGCATTACTTTGGTCTTGCTGTAGTTACTGCATTGAACTGTGATGCTACATTTTGTACAAATGCTGGAAGAAAAAGGAGTAATGAAAATCCCAAACAAACATGGAAGTTTGAGAAGCCTTATGTACATAGACAGTCAAGGACCTGGAAAACACTGAAGCTCCACTGGTCAACATGCTTGAATGTCTCAAACCAGAATGCTTCCCATAGGGGAAGCAGAGCAGTGTGAAACTGTTTAAAAATAGAACCACTGGATGAAGGGCACTGTCCTGCTTTGAAACAATGTATTTATCTCAACCATGAACCAAAGATGACAGTTTTAAAGCGGAGTTAAGAAAGAATGAAAAAGAGACTTGCAGGTGGATACGTGGAACCCCGTTTAGACACAATGAAAGAGGTCGGGGGCACATAAATGGATGACATAGTAAGGGAAAACAATAAGCAAATATAAGAATACTGTTATATTTGTTGAGGTCAGAGAGGACAGCAGGTGCTGTGACGAAGATATGCAGAATGAATAACAGAAGAGCACAGAAGCTAATCAGTTTTTCATGACCTCTTCCATCATCTAAGAAAAAGCACATTTCCAATAGTAATCTGTTTGCTGCTGTTGAATGAAAATTGTAAGTACAGAAAATTAAGAAAGCAGTGCAGTTACAGTCAAATTTAAGTCATCTTCGAGTCACAAAATGGGAGGGGATTGAATAACGACTGTAAGTAGTGCTACATGAATTTAGAGATGTGTGGGTAGCCAAAGATGCTTTGTTTGTTATTTTAAGATGGCAAACACCATAATATAGCAGAGTTGTTGTCTAAACTGAAAATAACATTTTGGGAGAAGGAGGATCAGCACATTGAATTAACAAAAAATTTGATCATTCTTACCTGAAAATCCATTACCTTTAAAGCAGGTCTGATAGCTCATATCGCATTCCATTAATTATTTCTCATATACAGTATCAACCCATAATTAACCCTTATGATGCAACTGGCAATGTTGCTTATCACCATCATTTGGATGCAGTTCATTGACTTTAACAGGCTCCAGCATCTACATAAATATTAGCTTAATTTTCCACATAAACTAGAAGCACCAGTAAGACTTTAACTGAACAGCATTTTAATATGTCAGTTTTTAAAATTCTACATTTATACAAAAATTATTGAACTATATTAAGTCTTAATGCAACTGCTAGTTTTTAAATGATTTATTATAAATATTTTCAGCAGCTGCTTCATTCTTATCCACAGTACTGTGAAAACCATCAATACATAGGAATTTTACTTTGATCATATGGGTGAAATATTTACATTTTGTCAATCTGCTATTAATCTTATTGCTCTTTTCATGTGTGTAGTTGCTGTTAAACAAAGAAAATAAGATTTTCATACTGGTATTTCCTCACAGGTGGAAATGCTACCACATTTCATTCTAAAACAACTTTGCATAATCTAATAATGAGAATGAATTTTTGTAAAACTTGAATAAACAAGACCTGTTTGAAGCTTGGTAAGCAACTTTAGCACCTAAAAGATATTTTTTGAAGGAATAAGGTAGAAAGTGGCATATCTCAACTTTATTTAGATAAGTTGTCCTTTTCCCCTTCATTTGGTGCAGTAAAATATGTGTTATGAAAACACTTTATTAAACAAGTTATAGTTTTATGGATAAACACATGCTTATTTAGAAATCAGACACTACACGACAGTATGTGGATTAAAAATAAAGATGTTTGCTATTTACATGCTACTGCAAAGCACACTGGAAGAACTGAGAAGGACCTACCAATGCACAGAGTAGTTAAAATACAGCTATGTTCCTGGGTCCAAAAGTATGAGCTGCTAAACTCTGCTGACACTGTGATACAAAACCGTATTAAAGTATTGTCTAGTTGACAAATTACTCTCCAAATATATAGTAGGACTTTATCTTGCCCTATTTCTCCCTTTAAAGGGGAAGAAAGGAATTATGGAACAAATTATTCTGCTTTTCTGGAAGTTGCCTAATACAGACTCAGGATCAGGTATACTGAATTCAATCAGTTTCAGGGGAAAAGCTGGAATAAAATTACACATTACAACAAATCCCCTCATCACCCTGACACAGGGTAAAAAAATGAAATGGTTTGTGAGATTTTTTCGAAGACCAAACAGTAATTAATTTTATCCTGAGGCTTCCCCATAGATATACATTATTGTGCATCAAGAAGGTAAGAATCATGCCTTTTGGAGTAAGCTCTTGTAGATAATCAAAGCTCGTGACAGCAATGTTACATTTACATTTTTGTTCTGCATCATCCACATCAATTGCTCACCTTCCTGCAAATTTCAGCTATTCATATAACAGAATGTGTATTTCACTAATATTATTTGATATTTAAAAACCCTTAATAATTAGCAATCACATATTGCATTTGGCCACTAGACTGCATGACCTTGTGAAAAAATAGTTCCTTGAGTATAGACACCTGATGACAAATTTAAATTTAAGACTAAACAAACTAGATTTAGCTTCTGTTTTAAAAGTACTTACTACGAGTAAGAACATTCCTTTTTTTTTTTTTTTAAGTAGATACCAGTATCTTGGCCACACTGAGAGGCAGCACCATTTATACATACGTGCGTGCATATATATCTATTCAATATACATTTGAAATATTTTTATTTATAGAAATTTAATTTATGTATTTAACCAAAAGCCCAAACCAGACATCTGTAGGTAGATTATTGGCAGGAAATAACCAGCTTCCAGTGTAACATATTGGAATTAAACACACCTATAGTCATCAAAGGTGAAGCTATCTTACTTAATAGTTTGCTTTGATGTGCATTTAAACCTACTGTCTATCATGAAGAAACTCAACACATCACCAAACATGCCACTGGATTATCACAAATGGCCGACTAGACAAAGCCACAATGGAAAAATAACTACATTTATTATTCTTTCTATATAAAATTCTTTTCTTTAATGCTCAGCAACACGCATTTGGCAGCTGAACGTTTTTTTTTCCTTTTCTCGAAGCAGCAGTTAACAATGCAATTCACAAAACAAAGATAAGCTCAATGGTTTCCAGGAAACTGGAAGATGAAAGAATGCAAAGAGAGTCAGACATGATTTCCAATGAAGAACAAGTGAACTAAGGTCAAACTAAAACCTAAAAGAAATTCAGCAAGGGCCCAGAACCCAGATACATTTCAGTTGGATTGAAATTTCACAATGCATTTCAACAATGCATACAATACATTCTTTGGTATATTAATTCACTGGAGACACTTTTTTCAAAATAAAGGCGGAACTAGATTCCAAAGCCTTTAGTTTCATTAATCAAGAGAATACTTAGCAGATTTTCTGGGTTTATATTGAATGTAAAGTAAGTTAATGCTTTATCTTCCAGCTTTGTTTTGTGAGTTCACTCACAGACTTAGGTGAATCCATGAAGTCTTAGAGCATACACAAGGAAAACTGTAGTAGAAGAATGCATAAATGTTACAATTTCAGACCCCAGCACCTACTAAATAGCCTCCTCCAGAAATATGATGAATGCATTCCTCCCCCTTGAAGAGAAGATCGGAGTAAAACTATCATTATATGAATAAATTTGAATATCCATTTTGCAGTGAAGAAACACTGCATTCTCACACACACACAAAAAAATGCTAATAAAATTACCTTTACACCTACTGCAAGTTACTCCCTAGCACACAGAACCAAAGTCTGGTTCATTAAACTATCCACACAGGAAGCAAAAACAAAAACAAAACATATTTTGTCTGAGGGATTTTTTCAAGTACATTTTAACATACGTTCTCTCTCAGACATTAAATTTGTAAAATACTGTGGTTTACAATTATCAAGCCCAGTATAACCATATATTCAGAAATAAAATCCCTGACTGCTGACAAATCATTTTCTCTACTCAGAGCAGAGAATTTATTTATCATTTTACACAGCGAATTACAGTGGTTTAGGAAAGAGCAAAGGAGAAATGGAAACGCAGCGTGAATTTTAAAAATGTGGACTTTAAATAGACAATTTTAAAGAAAGCTAGAAGAATAACAATGTTAAAAGCTGCACACCTGGACTCTTGCCAATAGCAAACGCAGTCTCTCAGAACCTGTATTTTATAAGGCAGGAATGACAACTTTTTTACTAGTCAAAATATCCCCTAGAACCATGCCTAGGCATTCCTTCTCTGACTTACAGTGAAGAGTGCCACCTATTGAATAAAAAGCTGTATTTCCAGAAATCATTACATTATTCTGGAAACATGCCATCTACATACTCCCTTCCTCAACCCAAGCACTCAGTTTAGCTTTTCACCATGCAGTTTCCTGGCAGAGAGCAGTTTTGCCAAAATACAACTTTTGTATAGAAACAAGGTGCCTCATCAACACTGCATAAGTTATCTGATTTAAGCAAAAAAATATTTAATTATGTACATTGCATAAAAAAAAGAAGTCTTTTCTATAGGCTGTTCTTTGTTCACACAAAAAAAGTGTGCTTTTTATATTTTTTACTGTACTGTATTAGAAGGAAAAAACCTACTTTCTTTCAGACTTGAACACTTTATTTGCACTGACAACCAAAGTATCTCACAAAGGACATAAAACAAGTATTTCTTACCCACCTGCCATGACCTCAGTCCTGCAACAGAGCAGTAACTGGTCAGAAGGCACAATCTGTCCCCCTGAAGAAGCATCACCAGGTGCTGCACAGCACACAACACTTGTCTGGCCATGAGTTACACATTGGTACAAGTGACATTTCACATGTATAAACACTGTAAATTAGCATTACAGTCTATCAATTTAGAGCTCTAAATACACACAGTCTAGTCAAGGAAAAATGTGTGGTATGTTGCAAGAGTCTGCATGTAATGTGATACCAAACAAAACCCAACCAAGACTTGGAGCTAACCCATTTATATACAAAACATTTGAATGAGTCAGCAGCCCACTGCATTTCCCAGGCCTGCTGTAGACTATCATACAATTCCCAGACGCACTTCCTCAGATTGTGCTTGCCCCATGAACAAGGTCAGTAGTGACAAAAAGTGATATAAAGGTCAATGACTAGGAAAATATGACAATATGCAGACTTACTGCATAATCTGTTTATTCATTAACCTACTCCATATACTGAAGTTCACAGAATTCCTCTGTTTATTTGCCTTCCATCTTTTAATCATATAATGTAATAGAGCAGTGTATTAAAATGAAGGCTACTATTGTTTTGGCCTGTGAACAGATAAGAATTAAATATGGTGCTTTACTGTAGTCACACACACACACAAGTGAACAGCCTCTAAAACAATCACTGTTTCCTTGTCTGAAGTCTTTGTTCCCGTACTCCACAAGTAATCCAGCACTGCCACAATAAACCTCGCTTATGTAGAGTGGCTCAAGTTTTTGCAACTATAACAGTGCCCTCAGTAACTGAGATCATACCACTGCAGTTATGCTGTTACCTGAATCAAAGCTTTTGATCTGCACTGGAGATCCCTTTTTGAGGGCAATAAAAGATAACTGGAACAGCATTTATCCTAACTCTGATTATTGCAGAGAGTAAACCAACTGCTGAATAAAGACCTCCACAAGCCAAAGGTAGGGTAGATGGATTTTTCGTCTGACACAATCAACTCACATATTTACATGTTTATGACTACATGAAAAACATTAAAATCAGGTACACACAAGAAACAAATTTCTACATTGCACAGCCATAAAAAATACTATTTTTTCTTCAATGTAGTGAAAATAAAGATAACCACAATAACTTAGTGTATACAACATTCCCACTAGACCTGGTCCTCCAAAGAACACTTAAGTATATGAGTCATTAAAAATCCTTTAAGGATGTATTTATATATAACTGTTTTTGTTACCTACCTCTGGGGAGGAAGAGAGGAGAACAGTATATTTCACTTTGAAAGACACTATGTCAATGGTAAGCATGCACTACAACAGGAAAATGTATTTCCCAGATTAAGAAAAATCATTTGAAAGTTTGCTTGCATATTTCTTTGGGGATTCCTCCAGAAATTTACATAAAGTTACAAAATTTTATTTTAAGACAGGTGGAATGAGGAAATCCAGTTTTCAGACTGAGGTTAGGAAAATACAACAAAAATTGGCAACTTACAAAATTTCTCTCTAGGGATTCCAGCTGATGATCTATTTCTTTCAGACGATTCTGCTGCTCACGTTTTTCCTTATTATCTCGCAGAACCTTTTCACCTGGAACTGCTTCTAGGCTTCTGTTTGCATAAACCAAAGACTCCTGACCAAAGAAACAATAGATAGAAGTTAAACACATGACAGTATATCGCTTCATAGCCAGGTGAGTGTTCTTTTGATTGCTATTAGGAAAACACTGAAATGTGTCAATGTCAAATTCTGCAAATGCATAATTTTCATGATGCACATTTTCAAATACAATAGCTAAATATCAGGTTAGATATATTTCAATATAAGAATTCTTACCTTTGCATTTTAAGAGGAATTTCTTAGTCTCCAGAGCTAATACTTTGATGCTTCATTTCTACTACATTAAAAATGCATTGAGACTAGAGGAGACTGAACAACCGGTTTAAAGCTTGCTCCTACTAACCATACTGGGATCAGAATTAAGCCAGAAGGTAAAGGGAGAACTGAGCTGAAATGACAATAGCTTTTGTTTACTAGATACTGTGGAAAAGGAGAAATAACCCTCTCTCTGTAGGTTGTAGTTAGCTGCCCAACCATTATGAAAGATCCAGGTTACACATTCTCACATCCTTCAGCAATTTTGGATTGGATTCTGAAGTTAGTATCAGTCCCAAATACATTCAAAATTCAATATTACATGTAATTCAGTTCATTAAGAATGACAGGTATTGGCAAAATGCAAAGTTATGTTGTAATAGAAAAAAAACAGAGCTTTTTCTTGCAAATCAAGGATCTATAGAAGAATCCAAGGGATCCAAATAATTGTAGAGGGGAAAAAAAACGAGCAAAAAAACCTCCCACCTTGATACCCAATTCAACCCCAAGGACAACCAGCAGCTATGTAATAGAAACACACTCTATTCACTCTTATGTTCAGAAGCAGCTCAAGGAATCTTGATAAACACACACAACAAAAATAATTCCAAATGGTCTGTCTAATTGGAAAGAAAAACAACCTTCACAACTCAACATTCAACAGAAAATTTCTCAACTACAATAAATAAAAACCTGTGAATAACTGTAAACACCTTCTTCTAAACATCAAGCAAATCTATGAGTTCTGACATCTAAATCAAACTATTAGTTGCTTGAAAATAAACTTAACACAGTACAAATCTTATTTACAATCAACAATAGTTAGCAGTACTACAATGACAGTAAATTTTTCTATAATGGACAATCACATTTTGTTTCATTCTGCATTCCTTCCATAATTATTCCTAATAATCTATTTGATATTGACCACTATGGAGCATTAAGCTGCTGCTTTCACAGAAATAGTTCTAACAGTTTCATTTCTCTCATCCCTGAATAGCAACTGATCAGAATTCACACAAGTAAAGGCTTTTCCCCACTTGGTAATTTTTTAGTATTTTTCTCAAGATATTATGAAATAAATGTAGATAGTATTAGATCAAGGAAAACATTTTATTGTCAACGTTTCAAATATTTCAAATATTTCAGTACTTCAATATTTTATGTTTCAGTTATATAGCACGTGTACATAGTGAAAGTCTATTTAGATTACCTCATCTTTAAGATTTATAGATCTGTAAAAAATAAAACTGCTAAATATGTTTACACAAGGGAAAATACATGCATGCAGCAATAGCCAAAACTGTAACAAACATAAAGCAAAACAGTATTTGAAATGTCTCAAATTATTTTTTGCGCTCCCTTTTCTCCAAAATTCTATAAATAAATAATAACAAAATCCTATCTAATGAAATATATTAGTGGCATATAATCTTCTTGAGACATAGCACTGGCTGATCAGCCTATTAACCTGCCTCTAAACATGCCCTGAAACACATATACCTGTGAAAGTCATCTGCTTTGGTGAAGTGCAGGCATAGGGTGTAGGCTATCATAGAGTTCATTAACTGAAAAATTAGTGTGCCTTCTAAATTTTTTAATAATTTTGAGAATTTATGTAGTTTTAAATTGTTAACTACAGTCTATGTCTATAATTGAAAAAGGGAATATTTTCCTGATAAAAAATCCCAAACATGTCAAAGAACTCAAGGTAACACACGACATTAATCACCTTGTCTTTAAAGACAACCAAGCATACAGAAATTATTTTTTCTTTAACAATTAATGCCATTTACTAAGATTTAAGAGTCAGAGCACAGTTCCTATACCCTGACAAAGTATCCATTAGTGGCAGAAAGCAGCTTTCCCACTGAGGCAGGGATGATTAAGTGTTTGCATTTTGAAAGTTACATCTAATGGAATCCTTGAAGAAAATAAAGTGCAGCTTTCTAATATGCAACTCTAAGCTAATTCTGTTTTAATTACTTCTAAAATTCTAAATGAAAATCCCAGAACTACAAGTTTGTAAGCCTTTTATATGCTGCACAACAAAGTTAAAGGGCAACTGTTTTTCATGAATGAAAGGTAACTTAAGGAATTAACTACTTGTTTTAGGGTTAATATTATTCCAAAAAGAAAATACTATACTCTTCAATTAGCATACACCTAAATGCCAATTTCTGTTCAAATACTTCTGAGCTATTACCTGAAAGGAAGCAACAACAACCACTTGAACAAACATTCCCAAACAGAGTGCTCATTATCACAGGCAGTTGCATTAACTTCAAGCTGATGTCTCGTAACACTGAACACAAGATCAGGCAAGCTCAGGTCCATGAACCTGAAGTTACTGGATAACAACTGCATTTGCGTAAGCGATTACCAGCTGGAGGGAGGTGCTCTTTCACACATTAAATTCCAGTTGGTAAATGATCAACATCAAAATGGGACTCCTCTGGAACCACGCTACAGAAAACACCACTAGAGGTAAAACAAAACCTTGCGTTCAGAAAAAAGTCAGTACGAAAAATTACAGTCAAGTGACCTTAGAAAAGGAGAAAAAAAACAATCCCCAGAGGTATTTGAGCCTTTTAATTAAATGTTTCTCATACACTGGTAACTGAACAGTTTGTCAATGTCCACTCTTAAAGAGCCTCCAATATACCAGTTCTGGCCATAGAATGTAAATACTACAGAAGTAAACAGACTTTGTGCAAAATAAGAATTATGGTTTTTTATTTTATGCTCCATTATAGTTGAGGCAACATTACTGAGGATAAGTTGGGGACTTCAAAGTACAAAATATTGATCTCAAAACACACTCAAACAAAAATCTTCAGCATAAGCTCTGTTCTGTAACCTACCTGATAAATCTGGCTTGGAGGTTTTGAGCAAGAGCTGGAAATTGCAGAAAAATCTCCATCAGATAGTAGTACTTGCAGCTTAGTGTCTATCTCATTTAGGAGATGAAATTCCGTCAGTTCAGGTGTGTATCCTTCTCCTGGTGCCAGCCAGCCAGATACATTACCCTGTTGAAAGGTACAGAAAAAACTTAAACTTCATTCCCAAAGAAAAAGACTTTAAAGGCAGTTACACATCAAGTGCATTTATTTTTCAAATGAACCATAGTTAAGAGTAAAATGTACACTTTCATCCATCTCAGTACACAGCAGAAATCTCCCAAATGTTCATGTACCTAGCACACTCGAAAGCAGATACGTATGGAACAAGTAGAGGCATAGATTTTTCATTTTAAAATACAACCAAGCAGCAACTTAATCAGACTTAAAAATATATATACTTAATTTTACTTCTAGAAGGCACACACATCTACTTGCATTGTTGAAATCTAACAGTGAAAAAGGTGCTGTGTTAACCTAAACAGACTTTCACTACTATTGTATGTACTTATTTCTGTCCAAAGCCTGTATCCTCAACAGCTTAGCCACTCAGAAGCCCTGAAATAAAATTGCTTAAAGCCAGATGCTTTGCCTTCATGCCAGCAGGCCAAAGAGCAAACAAGACAGCTCCCAGGTTCTCTCTCCATTCTTCTTGATCAAAGAACAGCCAAGAGAAGCTCTTTGGATATCCAACCCCTTTTTCTTAACAATATACCTCACTTAGCCTCTTAGCCAAGTGAGTCAAACCTTTAAAACAGTTTCATGCCATGCCATGCCACACAATGCCAACCATAGATCCCTTCCATGGATGCAAACTCTTCCCTTCTTGTGGTTTGTGCAACATGGCAGACTCGGCTCCCTTTTGAAGGAATAACTACTTGTCGTGGCCTGACTTGCATAAAGATCTTGCTGTTCAGTGCTGCACAGTAAGTATCCCTCTCAGGTGTCACTAACATGAAAATCAATTTAGAAGTGTTGTGCTCCTTTGGAAGATATTGCACAGAATAAAGATGAAGAGAAAAGTGTCTGGCAGATTTAATTCCCACCAGTCCTAACAGGGCAAACAGAAAGAACATGCCTATAAAGCTCACATTTTCAATGCTAATATTGAAGCGGAAAAGCACAGCTCCCAGAAACTGCACTAAGAGTTTCCTCAATATCATCCTAAATCACTTCTGTTATGCCAAGCATCAGAGCACTCCTTGCTTGCATGCTTATTCTGCAGACACAATATTTACAGATTAAGTCCAAGTAACAGTACAGAGAGTTGACCATATAGTGAATTGAGACAGCAAGGTATACTTTGCTTGTAAAACAGACAAATGAAAGTCCACAGGCACAATGAGATGTTCTTAACTACACCAAACACATCTTTTCAAACACCCCCAATAAACTTGCATCTAAGCAGCAAAGCATCTATTGTGCTACATACCCAAGCACACCGGCACAGCAGCACTTTTAGAAGTCCAAATAAAGTGGAACATAATACACTACTCTCTATTGTCCTCTGAAGAAATTGGAAGCAACAGACTCCTGCACAAGTCAAAGAAGGAAATGCAAGAAGCAGCTATGTCTAATAGGACAGACATTTCCCATCTGGTAAAGGAGTCAAAATGAGACAAAGCCTGATCAAAACCAGGCTTGAAATGGAACTGCAGAGGTTGATGCTATGGCAGAAATCCCCTGGAGTCAAATCTCAGAAGGAGGGTATGAGATGTAATGCCACACTTGCAATTTATCACCAAAGAAGGAAATACGGCATCCACAGGAAATCGAAGGAACTGCTCTGAGGTCAGTAGCTGCCATCCTTACAGAGCCCCAGTGTTAACACAGAAACACTGGGAGAGACAGAAAGCAGAGAGTTCTTTTTCCTGATCATGATCTCCATGACTCTTTCCTCTTGATAGCAGTAACACCTGAATAACAAATGTGAATATATACTCATACTACAGACAGTTGCATAATGAGTGAGCTTGGCCCACTTAACCCAAGCTAAGGAGCTCATACTCACAGATAGATGCAGGTTCTCCACAGCAACTTGGCACTCCTGTATCACACTCAGGGAAGCAAGTGTGCACAACCACCATTCACAGAGTATGGCAGTAGCAGATTACATTTCTGTCCTGACCACAACGAAACACCAGATAGAACCTTAGAAAAGCAGGGATGTGAGGAAGGACATGAGTGTATTGCTGGTTTCCTTTCTTTGTCCTACTCAAAATAGGGCCAGCACCTTGCCTTAATACTCTAATATTTGTCTTGCAAGGAATTCATGTCCACTCTTCCTTTACAGCTTCCAGATAAGTTCTTTGGCTATTCAAGCAGTTGCATCCATACAAGAGGAGGAAATACCAGCTTCCAATTACAATACCACTGCTATGAGGTCATTTGTGGTTCATCTTCATTATTCTAAAGCACACTAGTTTCAAAAAGGAAAAAAGCATACTCCAAACACCTGCCATAAATTATCTTCATAATAATGTTTTTTATAAAAAGAAGAAAGAGAAAGAGTCAAGAGAGAGGCATCCTTTTTGTGAAACAAAATCAGTTCTTACGCTTTCTCATATAAGTATGATGAGACACAACCAGGAAGCCTGACCAGACCTGACCTGACTCCAAAAGAGCCACTCACAAACGTCTTAGATGCTTCCCAGCTTTGTGGAAGTATCTGTTCAGGTGGGACAGTGACCATGACAACATAAATATCCAGCATGGTTCTACATTTGTGTCATGGTAACCACCCCCTAATCAGAGAATGAAGATCACAGTGCAAAAACTCAGAAATTACTCTATAGGGGTCCATTAAGGTGCAACCGGGCTCATTAGCTACAGCTCAGTGTCTATATCCCATGCTCCAAACATCCAAATTAATCCAGTAGTCACTTTACTCCAGGGTGAAATGGACTCACACATTCTCTTTTGTATTTTTAAGATGGCTTTGCTTGGAAAATAAGCTTTTGTCCTGTCAATGTTTCCTGTGTGTTAACTCGGAACAATACTTTTATAACAGCACAGTCAGTACTTACTGTGGAACAACTGAAACAAATTATAACCCTGCAGCTTCAGCTTTGACAATTAGATCAACATGAATATGTACTTCTAAAATATTTTAAAAACTCATAAAACACTTTTTCAAAAAGTGAGAAGTGTAGTTTGGATATTTGACATCTTTAGTAGCACAAATCAAGTGAACTTATCTAATCCCCATTACACTATACACAGGAATTCACACAGCATAGCCAGAACTGCCTTGACTGATAGTCTCCAAAACATTACTTTAGCCAATGTAATTGCACTAGCTTTTTAGAAATCAGAGTGAAATAAGATGAAAAAGGCCATCGGTGGGCCAACTTGAAGCTGTCTAGATTAGTTATTATCTGATAATCTCCTCATGATCTTTGTTATAAAGCAGTCACAGGAAATGCTTCACCCATAATAAAATTCAAATGTGGGAGGGGAAGAATCTAAAATCAGACTACACAGGTTTAAGTAAGTCTTTTATTCCACTTTGATAATAGAGTTAGGAGCTTTTTTCTTTAAGGAGATGATCCAGCACAGACTAGAGTAACCCACAAATTACCATTCTTGTTCATGATACCTAGAACAGACAGCAGCACACATGTCCTGTGAGGTGATCTACTTAATATCAGATATTAATAGTAAAATCTCTATAAATCCATGCCAACATGGTAACGACATGTGCCAAATACAAAATGTGCGTAAACGTTACACTTTCCCTTGCCTTGATGCCATGAGAATCGGTGCAAAACTGCATAAATGACTCTAAATTCTCTGAAGGACACAAGCCTAAAGAAAAAGAAAACCTAGTAACTACACATTTTGAGAGAATAGTTTCACAATCAGTAAAATAAATTAAAAAGAAAAGGCCACTACTGCCTAGGTCAGAAAGCTTTGTTTACTAACAGAAAACTGTTTAAAACATCTTCAGATCTTCAAATGCTGATGTTTATCAAACGGAGAACCATCTCCTCAAACAGAGGTATGTTGTTGATCAGGAAAGAACAGAAGAGACAGCATCATTAATGTAACACTGACCTTTCCAACAAGATGAGAAAAACAAACAAATCCCCCCAATACTCTCCCTCCAGTTTCTTCCTATTCAAAGTCAGGATGAAGTACTGTTTCAGCTGAACATTTTGTCACCCTTGCATGAGTTTGCAATGCCAGCTAAGCCTGTTGCAAGCAGATCCAACAGAATACCTTCAATCTTTTCATAAATGCACAGATACAAGATTAAATAATGATCCAAGGAGCTCTAATTTTGTTCTTCTAATATGCAAAAAAGTAAAAGTACAATAAAAATCAACTCTTAACCAGCAGACCAAAATCAGACCAACGAAGCTTCCACTGCAATTTTTAATGATAACTATGTCAGCTAAGTCAAACATCTCTGTGCAACACAATTAATGGATGAGTATTTTACATAGACAAAAAATTCAATCTGAAAGCTCAGTGTTCATGTCTGAAAAAATTACATTTAGCATCCTAGGTAAAGTGAGGGAACAAATGTCAGGTAAACAAGAAGATTGCTGAAATTTAAAGAAATTGAAGTTTTTCATCTGATGAACAGCAGCGCTGAGTGTGGCTGATAGTTTTAAACCTCTGCACATGAACAATCAACAATCAGCAAAGGATAAGTTCCCTGTGCTTCTACTTTATGTTACTAATTGTGGAAGAAAAGTTACTGTTAAAATGCTGCATGTTTATATAATCTTAGTCATTTGTCCACCAGGTTTTCCTGACTGTTACGGACTCCCTCACTTATATTTGTCCCACAAAGCTCTGAAAATGCCAAAACGTTGTGTGTATTTACCAGTTTCTGTAGAGCAAAAAGAAATTTTCAACCACAGACCAAATGACTTTCACGCTAGAAATCACACTGAAGTGGGGTAAATTACCTATCTGTTTAATGTCACAAACCATGGGCAGTTCTCTGTTTCCATAACCAGTTTGGATTGAGATGAAGAAAACAATAAACTCATCGTCTTCACAACTTTATTAGAAAATATATAAAAATTAAATATTGGAAGAGACAATTAAAAAATAATACCATTGCATTTGCTTTTGTTTCTCTCCCAACTAAGTTGTTATTTAGCCTACTGAAAAATAATTTACTCCAGGTCATCTTTAGCTGTATAAATTAAGAAAAAAGTGCACCTTGGATATATTTTGTTCACTCTATGCAGAGTTCACAACTTTTTTCTTAGATACTGTTATTCAACATGTACTTACAAATGTAGTGAAGAAGTTCATAACATTACTATAGACTTAACATAATGTAATTTTAAATGCAAAGCAAACTAGAAAAGCCACCTAATTTCTTTACACAAAGCATTTTCCCAGTATTTCTTTTTACCTATTAAAATGCAATTTTCTTGAAAACCTATATAAAGTTATATTTTTGAGGATGCTTATTCTATGAAAGCACATATCTTTAGCATATTTGATACCATATACAGTTGAAAAGTACTGCAAGTTCCTAGTATGATTTATTTGTCAAATGAAATTTTATCTTTCCATCCTAGCAGACCAATGAATGCTCCTGTAGAACAACAGAGCCTCCAAGAACACCTTCACTTTGATATTCCCCTCAGAGCATTAAGAAATAAAGGCCATCTCCAAGATCAAAAGATTATTTGATGTCTTCACATTACTGGAAATCATTTTGTTGCACAGACTCTCCTAAAAGCAGTGAATGGTGGGAAATCAAATACTCCTTTTTTTACTCTTGGTCAGAAAAGGTTTTTTTACTTATTTCAGCTCCTGTTATTCACTGCAGTATGCAGACTGTACACTCTTTAACAATACTACATTAAAGTATAAATGTCTAATACTTAAGCAGACTTTGTCTACTCTGTGTACTTTTAAGACAGACAGAGTCAGAAGCTGCAAAAAGATGTCATGTTATCTTTCTAAATGTACATGTAAGCTTCATCAAAGTGTATTTCCCCAATTGCTGCATTTCGTGTCCTCAAAAAATTCTGGTTGGGAATTTTTTAAAGTAGTTGTTGGCCTTTCTATCTTATACTACAGCACTAGCAATTCAGATTGATACTCTGCAAATTCACAGTTTATACAGAGAAAAATACGTAATCCACTTCAAGAGTAGTCCTAAGGGTCCTTCCACCTGTGCCAAAGTTTTCTTTTAAGGTCTTCTGTTAGTAAAATGAACAATGAAACCAATGAGAATCCATTCCTGGAGACAAATCCAATACCATGTCTCCAGCTTTTCTCTCCTATCGCAGTAGGGTAGGATGGTAGGATCAATTTTAGATTTACTGTAAAAACAAGCCAAATACAACAGTACAGTACAGATTAAAGTTGTCATACCTCAAGACCTTGCAATTCAATTCCATCTTCTGTATCTTTCAGTAGTTCAATTAGCCTTTTCCTTTCTCCCTCAAGCATAACAAACTGGTTTCCTGAATCCTTTGCTAGCTGAAATATGTACAAAAAGAAAAAATAAACATACTTTAGAACTCCATTAGCTCAAAACTCACCAAAACAAAGGTTTTTAGCTCTGTGAAATTAACATCCAAATCTGGCTTATTCTCATAATACAAATTATCTGTGACAGAAAAATATAGCATTCTACATATAATAAATTTATAATCTTATAATAGTCTTCGACATAGTGGGGAGTCAAATATCATTCGTTGGATGAGTAATCATTATGGGTACTGCATCTTCAGAAGAAAAAAAGTATGAAAACCAAGGGATGTATTTTCTGACAAAAAGAGGTCCCATGCAGGCTATACATATGCAACCTGTATACCTATCCCTTATCTATGCATAAGGACATGTTCCTTTAACTCAACAGCTGATAAAAGTCTTAGGAAATATTTGCCCTTAAAACAAGCTATGTCCAGGCACAAACAGAACAACTCAGTTTACAATACTCTTTAGCAAATATGTAACAGAATCATCCTCACCAATGTGAGCATCCTAGATGAGAACTACCTTATACAGTACTCTGACATAAATAACAATTTTAACAGCAATTTTTTTAATTTATGCTTAATTAGCTTTTAATGTTCCTGATTTTAAAAAAAACCTGCCTCCAGAAGTACTTACAGACTAATTTTTAGTTAACATTAAACAAAATGATTTTATGCTTTAATGCTCACCTCAATGTTCTTTTTAATGAAATCCTGGTTGCTTGTATTTTTGCTATGTGTTTTCTCTGCTGTTTTTTCTAATTCTGTTTCTAATTCACTTGGATAATCTGAAGTTTGAGGAAGAAAAGTTTCTAAGTTATAATCATTCCTATTCTGAGTTGCAATAACAGCAATTCCATTTAAATCTTTAGCAAACATAAAGTTTATAAACAAAACTTTTTGTATGGTGTTTTCATTATTTACATAAACAAAATGGTTATATTTAAAACATAACTACTGTCAAAATCTATTTTCATTTTTAACTTTTTATTATATGAGATCATTCAATGTGACAAAGGCTAAAATACTTTTGGATTTCTGACCTCAAAAATGTTAAACATGGCGGCCTTAAAAGCCACGGCATTCCTTCAAAGCCTATCATCGTTGCAGTTTTCTCATCAGTAAAAAACCAGACAATAATTTTTTTGAAAACCACAGAACTATTTGGAGATGTATCAAGTACATTTTTCTAAATAAAACAGCTGAAAAACAGATGATATAGTTGATATTATTATAACATAGCTTATAAAACAAATTTTGTTAAAAAATAAAACTCATCATAGAGCTGTAAATCTATTAAACAGACACATGATATTCTAATAACAACGGGTTTCTATCCATCACAAACAAAGGGGCATGCATTCTGAGACTTTTTCCAGAGACTTTTGCAGGTTTAAAATAGCAACTCCTTTATGAACAGCAAATACTTATCACATTAAATAAGAAGTCTAAGCAAATACAAGCAACTCCTAAATCTCAAGAACTACTTCAAAAGTAGACATGGTACTTTCTGGTTTTCTATAAAGTAGTGATTTGAAAAATGGGTGGGCTCTTTGCCTATAAAAAACCAAATTTGACATGTTTGACAATAGAAGACAGGCTATGGCAGTTTACATGGTAGTACCTTTTTTCAGCATGAATAGATTGATAGCAAACTCCCAAGGACATGAAATAAATTCCATGCATCCTTTTACACACAGACCTTAAAGGACTGAGGAGTTGAATCTGACCAAGAAAACCCATCACAGTTCAAATGCACAACTGTTTACTGAAAGCATTCCAAACTTTAACATTACCAGGCAATATCTTGAATCTGTCAAGGAACTGAGCCATATAAGAATTTACCAATC
This sequence comes from Myrmophylax atrothorax, assembly GCA_026770055.1. NCBI lineage: Eukaryota > Metazoa > Chordata > Aves > Passeriformes > Thamnophilidae > Myrmophylax > Myrmophylax atrothorax. The sequence goes on along the minus strand of JAOXXN010000065.1, from coordinate 31,118,729 downwards.
AATACAAACATGAGAAGTTGCATCCTGAAATAAGCAGAACACACCAAACACCAACATAAAATGCAATATAATTCATTACTTTTAAACTACATCTTTCTCTTACTGTAGAATAGCGTTTTTGAGAGGGAGCTACATACAGAATATCTCAGAACAGTCAAGTAAAGAAGGGGCAGACATGGATCACTGAGACAAAGTGATGGCACTGAAGATTGCCATGGGTAAGTAAAAGAGAGATTGCAGCTCAACACATTTTTCATGTGAGTTTGGGTAGATTTGGTATAAATCTCAATGAGACTGCTGAAGTAATAATATAAAACTAATGTATACATTCTTCTTCACAAGTTATGCTCCTCTTGTTCAAGGTCTGCTTTGGGACAGCTGTGACACAGAACTCCAAAAGCAACAAAAACATTAAGTCTTAACTCTTCAGACACCACATCATGAGCTCCCAGCAGAACCAGTAAAAGTCAATTAAGCAATGTATTGCCCACAAGCTGCAAGCCATGTCTACTTCACGTTCCCAAAGGAGGAGCATGTAGAACAGCTCAAAATAGAGCAAGCAATAGCAAGGCCCAACCACGCTTGTACTGGAAGCTTCAGAAGTCAGGGCTGTGCTGAACATTGGTAATGAAACCTACATTGCCATTCAAGGGCACTCCAACACAACTCTGACATTTTGAAGGTAGAAGCTGAGGGTCAAACTTCATCTTAAGGGAGGAATGAAGACACATGATGGAAGACAGAGAAATGAAAAGCACGGTATGGCTCCAGTCCACAAAGCTGAGGTTGCATACTGGTGGACTAAGTGATAAAAAGCGAAGGGAGCTGAGGTCCATGTTCAAAAACTAAAACATGCAATCACATTCTAGAAACGGCAGAGATTCTGCTGCCGCTGATGGTTCAGCCTTGAGGAACACACGTTTATGTCCTTGTCATCTTAGCCAGTCACCAGGAAGATGGATTCCTTCTATTTTCAGACTGGTAGATGACAAAGAAATAAACAATTGCAGCTGATAGCAGTGACTGAAGCTATTTTTCATATGTCACAACACATGTGAAAAGTTACTAAACCACACAAATCTGAATTTCAAATACGGAAAGAACAGAGGCATAAAAGCACAATTCCATTTATTTTGAAATGTTGGTCACGCTACACTATTACCAGCATTTTCTGTATCTATACAGTGCACATTAACAAGTGATCTGCAGAACAATCAGTAGGTGTTTGAGTTTTGCCAGAAAGTACATAATCCATAAAAGTAATGCAGACTTCACAATAACCAGCATAACATAAAATAAGTAGTCTGAAGATATGTTTGTCACAAATCCATACAATTTCATCTGAAAACAAACTTACAGAATAGTTGCAACTATCTACAGCACCACTCATCATTTTTAGATAGTTTCTTGAATATAAGCCTCCTAATTAAAGTTACAATATCCTAGAGTAATAGCAAAGAAACTTTTAAAAGAATTTCCCTGAAGAACCAATGATACATTTTAAAATATGGTACACACCTCTTCATTTTGAAATGAAAGGCAAATGGTTTTATAAACCCAAAAGTAAAAATTTTCATAGCATGTTGAGTAAAATGTTTTAGATAAATCACAAAACTATTCTCTTTCATTATCTGCAAAAAATGTAAGAACTGTTGCCATTTCAGTAAGCAGCCTTACTTTTTCCCATGTCATAGGCCTATCCGCAAAGGTCGAGTCTTCATTACCCACCCATTGTACACGTTGTTATGTCATATTTAAAAATACAAACTATACAATTAATAAAGCTTACCCTTGCTTTTTTGAGTTTTATGGCAATCATAATCTTCTGGATTCATTTGTGTGTGAAATAGTGAAGTACATACTCCATTTTCTTTAGCATACAAGGGATCTGCAAGGAATTTTTCAGCAAAATTTACTTGAAGTGTATTTAAGATCTACCTTCATGTGCACTATACTGTAAGATCTCACAAATGAAAAGTTAAAAGAAATCCACTTGGATAAATTACAAAAACACCATACTTCTCAAGAAATAAAGAAGGGGAAAGTGTGAGATGTGATTCATGAATAAGTCTGCTGTTTCATACAGATACGTTTTTAACTACTGCCCATAGAGGACAATTAATCACATTCTCCAAGATACAGCCCAAGGCCCAAAAATTCAAATGCCTCTGCAGACACCATGTGGTGAGCCATCTAGATATCTGAATGAAAATAAAGTATCCAGGTTTTCACAGCTGGTGTCTGCCTGTGCATGAAATATTAGACTTCCAAGTGGCTTAGGTCAAGGGTATCGTCTAGAAAAGCAGTGTTCAAGCATCCTAGTTGTTTCCGCCACACAAAGAAAACACATCAGTCATAGCATCAACATGTGTCCACTAGAAATGTAAACTCTAGTAGTAACTTGCAGTCTATACACTTAGCACTTGCAGAAAAGAACACATATTTCAAAGAACCACATGAATTACATGTTTTTCACAATGAAAAAACCAGACAATATCCAGAATTATGAAGTATAATGGACTCAAAAGTATGATTTTGATACAGAGAGCAAGGGGTAATGAATGTAGGGCCATTGAATGAACTCCTGATTTACATTTCTGCTGTGAGTGAGCCAGAGGGCTTTGCTGTGCCTGACAGGCTGAAACACTTAAGTTATCAACAACTGTATACCTGGAACTTGTGCTTGATTTCACAGCCCCATTAAAAGCTATCATTAAGTAGCTCCCCTATATAATCTATTTAACAAAGCTCTATCAAATTCAAGTTCTGAGAAGCAAAATATATGAACTGTATTCCTTTTTGGTATCAACCAGGGCAGCTATCAGGGCACTCATTTAAATAAATAAATACATCAATAACCAAACAAGACCTGAAAAGTAAGGCACAAGCATGTTACAGAAAAATTAAGATAAAGATCAAGCTGGAGGAAAAATATCAATCTAAACTATGCAGAGTTTTGTCAGTAAAGTACACCAGAACCGTATGATGCAGGAGTCACTTTTGAAAAAAGGTTTGTTAGCAGTCACATAGTCTTTCTTGTCTACTGTTTTCTTAATATATCCTGACATCTACTGGAGACTTTTTAAATATCACCTGTATTAAATTCTGTTTTCCTCCCTTAATAACCCAAACTCGCACAGAAATAAGAGTAGGTTACTTTGTAATAGTAAGTTTTGTTGAAATGTTTTAACTACACAGTGCTACCATTATTGTGCATGTATGTCCAACATTCAAGCTGAGATTTTTGCTCAGTAACAACCATTCAGACCCCAGATCTTTGTTCCCAACAAGAAGGAAGACAGGATGCACCACAATTCTGTTTCCTTTCAACCATGAAATCCCTTCAACAAAGGTATACAGATCCAAAATGTGCATATCACTGACACATCTCTGAGAATTCCAGCACCCAGATAGATTATTCAAACAGCAATTTTTTAAAAACCATTCTCAAGAAGATTTTACATGGTATATTCGTAACATTCAGTTTGGTTTTGTGCTCCCTCCCCCCCACAAGAAACCATGTGTGTTTGCCAACAACTTCAAAAATGCAATCTTTACTTCTCCTGGACTTCTACCCTTCTGGAATATCCAGTTCTTTGAAAAAATGCAGTTTCTATAAACAACAGTAATGCTAAAGTACAATTTATATATTTGTGCTAATTATTGCAAAAATTATTTCAGTTGATTTTTCAAATATTCCATTTATGCACTTTTTTCATGCAAGTATTATTCTATTGCAAATGTTTGAAAGTTTTATTTTTATCATATCCAACAAAAATATGAATATTAATCAGGATAATTATATCAGGATATTTACTTCTCTTTACTTACCAGTTGAATCCTGCAACGGTGAGAACAAAGCTAAAAAAAGGTTTGTGTTTTCTCTCTCCTCGTGGCTTCCTGTGGTTCTAATAGACTATTCAACAGGAATAAAGTGTAAATATATACATACATGCATGTATTTAAAGTAAATTCTTTAAAATGAAACACATTGTCTGCTTATCATGTCTAATGAACGTCAGACCCTATTAAAAATTCCTTGTTTAGTGGCAACATCTACTTACCACTTTATTTTCTTCTTCAGGTTATCTGAACATTTCCTGAAGTAATGATAAAACATGGTGGAACTTTAAAGCCTCTGTTACATGTTATCTCTTATTTGGAGATACATTTCACAAGACAAAGAAGTTCTGTCATGTATATGTGACCCCAAATCCAAATACAATGAAATTACGAGATGCAGTCAAACCAGTCATGTCTTTTTAGCAACTCACATTTGTATTCATGCCAAATATACAACACTACCTCAGAGGAAATACTAACATGTTTCAAAATTTAAAGTGGCACTTAACTGCTAGAGGCCAGCGTAAGAATAGTGAGAAGGAATTTGTGCTGTAACACAAATTAGGCCGTCTTTTAGGTCTTCTTCAGGCAGCATCTCTAATTTCTTCAACAATAGAGTACTCAATAGACAGGCCTAAGAATGGTCACACTAAAGCAGAACAAACACTTTTCAGCCTGGCTTCACAGACACAGCCTCTCGTCACACTTTATCACGCCTGCAAGCAGTGAACTGAAGCATAATACTATGCCATGCTAGCAGACCACACCCACTCAGCCGTATATTTGGCAATCAGACTCAACAACTTTAAGGACTTCTTTCAAAGCCTGTCTGGCCAACATATATTAAAACCTATCCAATGTTACTTTTGAAGACCCATTTCTTCACTTTTCTCAGCCAACTGTGAGTTACTTTTTAAAATAATGCTTCTGTGAAATGTAATTCTGTAACACAGTAGTTTTAAGAATCACCAGTCACAAAATAAGCACAACACTTCCAACCTGAAGTTCTTCCCAGAGCACTGTCCTCATTTCTTTGCCTTGTTTTTTAATTGCTTTCTCCTTAAGATGTTGTTTTTCAAGTATTGTGTCAAGTTTGTTCATTTTCTTTATAGCTGTTTGAATCTGAGGATCTACATCTGTGTCTTCAGAACACTGCAAGTTTTCTGTAGAACATATTTAAAACTCATGTCAGCTTGAAGCACATCAATGAAAACCCCCAAACAAACACTAAAAAGCACAACAAGTAGTTTGGTAACAACCACAGACAAGAGTACAACTGCTGTCAAGCATATATATATATATATATATATATATTTATATATATATATCATGTTAACTTCTAAACCTGCAGGGAAAAATACAGAAGTCTTTGCAACACAACACTGAATCAATCTCTGAGCTGTGGCAGTTGGATATGGAGGTGTGGGAGAGCAGGAGACACCCATTTGGGGCAAGTGATTCGATTCAAAGTTGTAATGGAAAAGTAACAACATCTCCAGAGTACCAGCAAAAATCACAAAGTAAGCTTAAAAATAAAAAATAATGTCTTCAGCCTGACTAGTAGAATATGTTAAAATGAGTCATTCTGGGGTTAAGAGAGACTCTCTAATATCTCTACCTTTAAATGTTACAGAAGTTTCAGTCTTGACATATCTCAGCCAAACCAGATTTTGATACTGGTTTTAGAAAAATGTTGCTATGAAAAATAGAAATGATGAAACATTATGAAAATTGCCATTACTTAATCAATGAAGATCTCTGTACTGTCTCTTTTTTTTCCCTAAATATGCAGATTAAAATTTCTGATCACTTTCAGGTTCCACTCTGTCCTCTTTCTGGCCAAAATCAGTTTCCATATCACAAGTAGAGGAAACACTTGTAGCACTGTCCCTATCCCACAGACTTGCAAATTTTAGAATCCTGCAATACTCCCTTTCATTTTCTAATCATTTGAGGTCAAATGCTTTACATAGCCACTGAGAAAAGCATTTATTGTGATGCATTGGTCTACTTCATGCCACAAAAAGGGTGAGTGATGTAACAAGGGGAAAGCTATAAAAATCCAAGTGAGCTCTAGGGAAAATCCAAGGACAGATGGTAAAAAGGAGCACTTATTTCACTTATTTTAACTGACCTAAATCCATCAGATGGATTTAAACTTAAAAACAACAGAGTGAAATTTTGAGGTTTATTTCTATCCAATTTCTGTTCTGAAGAAGTGAGTATCATGTTTGGTGACCTGCACTGTTGCACTGGAGAGAATCACCCCTGGATTCTGCCTCACTAGACTGACCAAATGTATGTAAAACTAAATTCTATCATAACATTAAAGAAAGTGAATGTCCATTAATAAAACAATCAAATAATTTATCCAACATTTCTTGAATAGCACAATTCATGTATGTATTCAATTTGTAGTATTTTTTACTAACTACATAATATACACACCAATACATTACACTCCCAAACTCTCCCAGAAGCATTAGTAAGAAAAGGCAAATGAAAAGGTTTTATTGCACTGTTCACTTTATACACCTGAAAAACAATACCTGAGTTTGCATTACTTGGTTTTCCTTGGGAAACTTCACAGAATTTCAAAGTCTGTGTTTCACTGCTATCATCTCCAGAATCTGAATTAGAGCTACATCCTGAAAAACACAGGGAGAAGCCTTTCACAATAACCCAGATCCATTTCTGTCAGTTAGGGATCCTCACTGAACCTCTGCAGTGGCTTAGTTTAAACAAATTTTATGTACTGGTACGCCAGGAGTCACGTTAAACACTGGAGCGGAAATCAAGAGATTTCTTTTGGTCCAAATTCTGTCATGAAATCTTAACTAAATCTGAGGAAGGTATCCAAACTTCTGCTTCAAATACTGGCTTTGAATCCCTAATTTTCAATAGTCAGAAGCTCCAGAAAGTTAACTCATTACCATTTATAGAATGACAGAAGAGCACCATCTAAAGCACTTCTGCAAGTGCCTTAGTTATATATTGCATGCATATACTTACAGTATTTTATTAGTATTAGCATTGTTCAGTCATTAAATACTGTACCTCATAACCATAAATTCCAATTTTTTGGATAGGTGGAACACTGTTAGAATACAGTTTCTAACAAATGATCATGATCTCTGTGAAACATTTGATAAAAACACCTTAATGAAAACACTTTCTAACGTGGTTCCATGGAACACACTGTACTGGGTTTGCGTGGGCAGGGTTTGGTAGTGGGGGGCTACAGGGGTGGCTTCTGTGAGAAGCTGCCAGAAGCTTCCTCCACGTCCAGCAGAGCCAATGTCAGGCAGCTCCAAGATGGACCCACTGCTGGCCAAGGCCAAGCCAGTCAGGAATGATAGTAACACCTCTGTGATAACATACTTAAGAAGGGAAAAAAAAGTTATGGCACAGATGTAATTGTGGCCAGAGAACAGCAGAGTGAGAATATGAGAGAGGAACAGCTCTGCAGACACCAAGGTCAGTGGAGAAGTTGAGGTTCCCCTGCAGCCCATGGTGCAGACCATGGTGAGGCAGCTGTGCCCCTGCAGCCCATGGAGGACCATGGGGATGCAGGGATCCACCTGCAGCCCTTGGGGGAGACCCACACTGGAGCAGGTGGATGCCCAAAGGAGGCTGTGAGCCTGTGGGAGGCCCATAGTGGAGCAGGGGCCTGTCAGACACCTGTGGATTCACGGAGAAAGGACCCCACACTGGAGCAGGGTTTTCTAGTAGGACTTGGGGCCCAGTGAGAGACCCAGCTGGAGCAGCCTTTGCCTGAAGGACTGCCTTAAGAGAGAGTGACCCACTCTGCAGCAATTTGTGGAGAATCATTGCCCGTGGGATGGACTCATCCTGGAGAAGTTCAAGGAGGACTGTTTCCCATGTGAGGGATCCCATCCTGGAGTGGGGAAAGATGTTTATCCCTGAGCAGCAGCAGAAACAACCTGCGATGAACTGACTGTAATCCCCCTGGTGGAGAGGAGGAGGTACAGCTTGGAAAGGAGGGAAGGGTGGAAGCAGGTGTTTTTAAGATTTATTTTATTGCTCATCATCTTGCTCGAATTTTGTTAGTAATATATGCAATTAATATCCCCATTTCAAGTCTGTTTTACCTATGACAGTATCTGGTGAGTGATCTCTCTCTGTCCTTATCTCAAACCATGAACCCTTTGTTATATTTTCTCTCCCCTGTCCAGTTGCAGAGGGGAGCGACAGAGCAGCTTTGACGGGTGCACTGCACAGACACAGATGGTTTCTCCTGATCTTTTAGGCCACCACCAAGGTGCAGATCACAGCTTACAAGACATATGCTGTACTTGCAGTAATAACACATTTCTTTCACATGTGGATTCCAAATAATGAAGAGAAGTGAAGGTATGGACTTTGACATCTTCTTTTCTAGAATTTTAACTATTTGCAACCTCTTTCCCCTTCACCAATAGAATTTTACTCAAACTATGCAAACTTGGTATTTGGTCTGGTCACAACACAAGAAAGTGTTAGTCATTTCCACACCTGACAACTCGCTGGGATTCTGAATACACTCCTGCAGAGAGAAAGTCCTCCTCTTCTCTGTGGTTTGATGTTCTGTTGTTACTTCCTGAACATCAGATTCCTCTCTTTTGTTTTCTGTTGGACAGGAATCTTCCAGACTGCCTCTCTGATAACCATCAGCCACACTGACATGTGTATCAACCTATGAAACACAAATTATTACTACGATGAAGACAGGAATATTTTGGGAGAAGATTTTGGATAATCACAATACTCACATGCTATCACAAAGGTCGACAACAATTTAGTACAATACTGAAGTGTACTTCTTAAATAAAAGAACTATTTTTAGGTCTGATACAGAGCTCAGTTTCCTAGTTATTGCATTGATTCTCAAGTTCATCATTCCACAGATTGCCAGATATGGGACTGCCAGGCTAGGAAATTATTACAAAGGCAATAATCTCTGCTGCAGCAGAGATGCTACGTGTTGCAAAGCACTCACCAGTGTCTGGAAATGGATGAGGCTGTGGTACACACACGGACAACCAGTTAAGGTACTGCGTGTACCACAGCCTCATCTATTTCTGGACACTGTGAGTGCTCTGCAACATGTAGCACACCAATCTCTTGTTCATACTACAGAGAAAGGCTGAAAACCTTATGCTTAATTCATCAGTCCCAAGATATTTCAATTTTCATTCAATAGCCTGTAAATTTAGATCAGAACTTGGATTCAGAGTTATCAGCTGTTAACCTTAATATTCAACCGTGAACCTATAAAAAATATTTTAATACTTCTTTGAAGCATCTAAGTATGAACCCATTCTACAGACAAGTGAGCAGAGGTACAACACAACTGGACTAAGCTAAGTAAATCAATCTAAATCTCTAATTCCCAAGTCCCAGTTCCTACATCCCAACAATTTATCACATATGCCATCCCCAAAATTAGGTTAAACCCCAATACTAATTTTCTCAGAGGATGGACAAATACCTAATTCCAACAAACTTTGCTGAATCCTGGGAGCTGATATTTCTTGGAATACTATGAATTGCTTTCTAAACTTGATTCAAGTTTAATCCTGAAAAAACTTTGTAGTCAAAAATTCTACTTGTAAAGATTGCTCAAATGCTTTCTTTTAATAAGCAAAATAAGTTTTATTCCAACTTAAATTTAAAAGCACAAATAGGATGAAAGTGAAATTATACAGACAATGCTCATGCATCAACAGCGTGTACCTGTTATTTACATACTACTGACAGACTTTCAAATATTTTTCCTTAAAACATAATTTATTCAATAATCCAATTAAATATAAAGAGGCAGACAACCAATTTTTCCATGCTGCAGTGCTGAATTACTCTTTTTATGGAAAATATAAAAGTTACAGAGATTCATAAAAGTGAAATTAAAAATTATTCCATTGCTGCATAAGGAGCAGACGACATTCATGACTGTTCACACAAGCCCTTGGCATACCTGCAGAACACAGAACTGCATATGAAGCTAAAAAAGCAGAATATTACTTCTTTAGCAATCTATTATGAAGAACTAGGCATAGAGTTTCTAACCTGCTGAAGATGAGAAGAATTACCTTTTGCAAATGTGGTTCTGGTGTTAATAACTCCACAGATGTATTTAAAGATCTACAATTAGGGTTTGAGCTAGACATAGTCCTTGAAATGTCATCCACACTCCCACTTGTAACATCCATTGTTACCTAAAATTGGGAACAAAAACCTTCCAAACCATCAGTTTCATAATAAGACCACACAAGCCCTGTCATATTTTAGAGGTAAATCAAACAAGTTTCAAATCTCTTCTAGCAATGCCACATTGAGAGATCTTCCCAGTTGAGACCAGCTTGCCAGTCATCTTTTTAATATAGATACAAATATGTATTTATATGATCAAGCCAAAGTATTCACATGTGCTTACTATCAAAGAAACTTTAAATGGTGTAAATCTTAAAAGTAATCACACAAGAGAAATTATCATGGCACTTTTTTTCTTGCTTTTAAAAACCATTGGACTGACAAAGCTGGCACCCACAAAAGAATTAGGCCATTTCAGAGACAACTTGAACGCAACCAAAACAGGCAAATGCGATTAATGTTAAACAGGGGAAGTTCCCATGTCCAAATTCCAAGTTTCCCATCTCAGCTCAACGGAGTTTAAACCAGAGAAAGGCATGTTTCTCTGCAAAAACTGTGTAAATTCCCAGGAATTAAACACCTTGAGTATGTGACACGCTGGCAATTCTCCAAACGCCCAAGTGAACGCAACTGTCAATTTCAGCACAACAGCCGGAGCAAACAGACTCATGTACACGGGTCCGTAGCATGACACGGTATAAAAAGCGGGCAGAGAAGAGAAAGAGTAGCTTGTATCCATTCACTTCACCTCGTGCAGCCCGACCTCATCCCCCGCAGAGGCCTCTTCACAGCAATCACTACGTGCCTCCAGGCCCGACGAAGCTGCCTCGCCGGTTCCCAGCACGGCCAGTCGGGAGCGCACCGGTGCCCTGCGGAGTTCCGCCATACGCGACAACCCTGCCAGCGGCGGAAGCCACAGCACCTGCGGATTTTGGGGGCGGGAGGTGCGGAGGGAGGGAGGAGACCAGTCCGGTCCGGTCCGGTCCGGTCCGGTCCCGTCCCGTCCCGTCCCGTCTCCCCACGTTCCCCCACGGAGGCGCCGCCGCCGCCGTTGCCGCGACGACCGGCCGGGCGGAGTCTCGAGAGGGGCAGGCCCGCGCGTCGGGGGGGGGGCATCAGCCATGGCACCGGGGCCGCTCCCGCTCCGGCCGTGCCCGGGGGTGAACCTGTGACCCGGGGTGGACCCGTGCCCGGGGGTGAAACTGTGACCAGGGGTGGACCCGTGCCCAGGGGTGCAGCGGTGCCCGGGGATACAGCCGTGCCCAAGGATACAGCCGTGCCCGAGCTCCGCCCTCTCCGCCGCGATGGAGAGCAGTGCTGCTTGAAGGGGCCCTTTGCCTCCGTGTTCCCCCGCAGGGCCCGTCTGAGCAACGGAGTTACAGTACTGACCCTTCTAAGCAGCATCTCTGTGCTGTGAATTACTGCTTTGTCTTTGGAAAATCTTGTTTGCCGGGGCTCCTGCATTAATTGTGTCGTGTTGATTTGGCAACATGGATAGATGAGTCACTTTGAAATAAACTCGTTAAAATTCTTACTCTAGTCATCATTTTTTACTTGGAACATTCAATGTTACTAAGCAATCTAATTAATAAGGGGAGCGTAATTGCCTTCCTAATCCCATCCCTTTTCATATCTTTTCTGCGTTCTCAGCTCGATGTCTAAGAAGGGCAGCGGAGGTTCCCACCACCTATCTGGACCCCTTGAAAACTGCTCCTCACTCCCAAGCCAAGAAGCTCCTGAACTATTAAGAGGTGAAGTGCACTGAAACCAAAGAGGAAATGGAGAAAAACTTATTTTACACACTAATTTATATGCTTTTCTTTAAATATATATTTATTAAAACATTTGCTTTTAATGTCTTGTAGAAATCCACCACTTTGGAATCATCAGAAGCTGGTGACCCTTTCCACATATGTCAAAAGAAGGAAAGGTACATCTCCACATTCTGCTTCAGCAGAATTTTTTCTCACTTTTAAGATTAACTGATTGGATTTAGTAAGTTATTGTGAACTTCTTCACCTTGTCCTGTTAAAAGTATGCTTTAAAGAAAACTACTTTCATAAACAGACAGTAACTACAGACAAAGGTTCAGCATGCAGCAAGGTGCTAAAGTACAGGAAAACTACAAGGAGTAAACAGACCTTATGAGACTGTGCTTTTAAGAAGCTACCCACAGAGACAACAGTGAGTGAGATGGAAAAGATTACTTGCAACAGAACAAGGATTAAAATGTCAGAGTTACAATAGTTTTAGGTCACCTAACAGACAGATATAATTTAAAGTTCACATTCAGTATAAACGAGACAATATGCCTGTGATTATGCAGGGGGGCAAGCTGCAGCACAATGCCTGAATTCTCACAGAAAGGCTGGTGTGCTGATACCAGGGATGGCATGACTGTGACTCATCCAGGAATCAGGCACCAGATTTGAACGTCTCATGTTCATACACTGGGTGGTCTACTCTGTGAGACAAGTGGAGCAGGATGGTTTGTATCTTTATCTGTGAAGGTAGAAGAAGAACCTCCCTACCTCTGTCAATTGTGAGAAACTACATTAATAAACCTTTGCCTTTTGAGGTCTGTTACCAGCTTCTTCACTCAGCAGTTCAGTTGCCACTGAGACACTCAGTGTGTATTTGTGAGTCTCTCTATCTGTAAGACCGACCCAGAAACTGTGACACTCAGAGAAAGCCTATTAGCATTCCACACACACTTCTTTGATTTGCTAGCTTTTCCATGAGAAAACAGCAGAGTGCACCAGCAGGTAAGTTTAAGGTTTACCCCTGTATTACTTACACAATGCACACATTACACTGTTGGGACATTTGTATATGGCCTTTATTACAGGATCAAAGTGTACTATTTATGCCCTTGGCACATACATACTTGTTTATTGGAGTCAGGATTTGTCCTGCATAGTCTCCAATCCAGTTTTTACTTAAAACTACAAGAATATATGTGGGGTCTTTATAAAAATAGGTCTTTCTCAGGTTTCACACACGTGATGATTTGAGTATCCTTGGCTTTGTAGAAGTTCTAAGCCAAAAAATGGTGGTTTAGGTTTTAAAAAACTTCATGGTTTGGCAGATGCTTGGTAACTAATAAGTGCAAAAAAAATCAGTAAGCTTTAACACTGATTGAATAAATGGGCTCAACAGAAACAAATGCACTTAACAGTCCATCTTACATCGTTAATGAAATGTGCAGAATCTCGCTGTCTGTTTGCAGGAGAGCAGGACTTACCTGTGCTGAATGACTTCTGCTCTCTACAGCCTTTCCTATTAAGTTACTTTGATGCCCAGTCCATTTTAATACAACATGAGGTTTCCCAGAAAAGTGACTGCCATATTTCCATAATTCAGTCAGAGTTCCCAAAGCCATATGTAGTTTTTGAAAGTTAATCAGACAGGTATCATTGTAAGGGTATCAGAGATAAAACTCAGAATTTTCACCTTTTGATATATTATTTTCATTAAATATTTCATATTAAGGAACACTTGTGTGTACATTTCCCTTTTGTTTGTTCATTTAAATTATATTTGGTACAAGAAAAAAAATCAGCCAGTAACAAATTTCAACATAATAAAGATCCATGGGATCACATATGTAATAGAAAGTGACCTTCCTCTGTCACTTCAAGCTGCTGCTCTTACTAAGAATCCACCTTGGGAAAAATACTGACTTTATTGTTTCTGCTGACTTTTCTTTCTGCTTTACATTTGGGCTGTTTTGTCTGGATTAGCTCTTCAGGGGTATTCCCCAGAGGAGGCAGGAGTCGCTTCTTACTGTTTCGGTTTTCTGAGAGCCACTGTGGAGGCAGCTCAAAGGGTCCAAAACCAAACTGCATGGAATACTTGTCATTTCTTATATCAGCTTCTGTGGGCATGGCTGGGGCCACCTGAGCTGCAGAGTCTGCAGTCGTCTGTGGCATAAATCTGTGAACCAAAGTCTGTCCTATCTCTAAACTGGTGGTAGGAATTTCTTTCTGTTGCACGTCACCAGAGCCAGTGGATTTGGTCTCATTCTCCTCATCTTCCATGGGCTTGAAGATCTGTTGTTGCCCAATATGAAACATCTCCAGAAGTTGGCTTCCCGAATGGACATTGGGCTCCAGATTATCATCTGCAACGCCACCTGAGCTGACAATGTTTCTCCTGCTAAACCTCCGGTGCAGCTGAACTATTGTCCCCACTAAGCACTTCCGTACTGATTTGTTAACAGTTAAAAATAACAAAGGGTTGGCCAGCAAAGAGACCTTGGGCAACCAAATGGCAGTGAGGAGTAAGAAGACTGAAGTATCTGAAATATTGAGTATGGTGCGGTAAATCACCAAAGTCACATAAGGGATGCTGCAGAAAATAAATATCATGACCATAGAAAGCAGCATGACATGAAGCTCAGCTTCTCGCTGGGAGGCATATGGGATAGAAACTGTATTCTGAGGGGTCCTTAATGCAGCTATGATGACTTTTTTCTTCTGGCTGGCACTCAGTGCTCTGCGAATAAGAATCATAAAGAGAAATACCACAGCCACTGGTGCAATCACAGTGGTGATGTTATAGATGATGACATATATCAGGTGGCCAAGGGAGTAACTCCAAGATTCTGAACAGGTGGACATGGCATAAATATCAGACACATTGGTCACAACAAATACTGGAATGCTGGCCACTATTGCATGGGCCCAGATATAGATAACCAGGTCTCGGGATTTTGCATCAGATATTTTTCTTTCCAGAGGGTATAGAACAGAGTAGTATCTGCCAAAACAAAAATAAAATTATAATTGATACAATGAAAAGGGTGAAGTCTATAATGAGCATTACATATATATATATATAACGCCCCAAATCCCTAGCCATGTTGTCAACTGACTACCTGCTTATGGAAGCAAAAAAAAACCCTACAAAACCAAGGGTCTGCCTTTGCAGACCTGTCTGTAGAAAAAAAGGAATACTGAAACTTCAGGATCACATTATTGGTAGTGAACTATGCTTTCAATAATTGGGACTATATCACTTTGACTGATGCATGTGAACATTATTTTGAAGATTTCATCATTTAGTTACTTGTAAACTAGAACAGCACATTGCACACAACTCAAAACTTCAAATAACATGATGGAGGCATAGACACATCACATTCAATAGCCAGACTCATAGTTAATTTTAAAAGCTGCTTTATGATAAGATCTTTTCCCTGGATATTTGGAAAAACTTGTTGGTGACAAATTACATGTATCCATCTATTGGAAGTACAATGGTGTTGGTTTTGCACAAGCTGTGGCTGGCACAGGCCCGAGCAAGAACTGCTGAACACTGAACATTCTGTGTGCATTTGAAAAAGGAAAAGTGCATCTCTGACATGCACTTCAAATTTTAGACTGATTCATTGTTTGCTTACTACTGAACTACTGCTGTGGTCTTTTAATCTCACAGTTTTCATGACCTAACTCTTCACACTTATCATTATAAGCAGTAGGAGTTTGTGCTTTTTGTGAGGAAGATCACAAGTTTTTTTGCAAAAGGGCAAATGATATGCTGTTTCAGTGGCAACACTGGTGTGCATTACAGACAGTGATACTGCATTTGTCAAGACATTAACATGAAATAAGAAATGTATCACTTTATTAGGTGTACAGCTTGATTTTGTAGAGCTAATATATTCTGCGGTGAGACATAACAGACTAAAAATAATTTTATCTAACTCAAGTAAGTCCACTGTTTTAGTGTCCTGTATTAAACCAGTATCTATCATTCCTTAAAAATATCTAACTTGCAGTCACTGTCAAGGTGATAGAGCTGTGCATTTAGGTGGGATCAGTGACTGATAATAATTTGCAAAATGAATAGAATCAAAAAACTTAGCCAATCCAAAGGGCCACTTTTGTTTTAGACTGATCTACATTTACAAAAGCTCTCTGAACTAATTCTGGTTGTATTAATTTTGTTTGTTTTTTTAAAACAAATCTACATTTGAAATTTGACATTGATGGACAATCTACCTCAGGCACTGGTAAGTCTTTCTAACAGGCAACAGCTTTCAACAGCCACAGTTAAAAATGTGCATTTTATCTATAGTCTGAAGTTCTCTGCTTTTAAGTTTCATTACTAACATTATTAACAGGAGGAAAGTATAAAAACTTCTCTGAAGATAAATCTATACTCTGAAAGTCCTTTATGAACGTCCAGAGACATCAGAGTAAACTGAAAACTTAAGATTTTCACTGTTAAAAAAATACTTATCCCAAAACATTCTAGAAAGAAACCGTACACTGTGAACAAAGCACCAGAACAAATGCAAGACAATATAAAAGGGAGAAAACGATTTCAAAGGGAGAAAGAAGAAAGAAAAATCCAGGATCATGGCAAATTTGCTCCCTTACCTGTCAAGAGCAATGGCTGGAAAACTAAGTATGGTCACTGAGCAGAAGACTTTGTGCAGAAACTTGGCAATTCTGCAGAAGAGCATTGTATAGATCCACCAGCAGCAGTGTGGACTGGCACTAAGAGCAATGTCAAAAGGCACACAGACTAGGCTGGCACAGATCCCCGAACAGGCCAAATTCCTAATGAATCGTTTTGTTACAGATTTAAGTAGAGATGTTCTGCAAGTTGACCACAGCACCATGGTGTTACCTGTGAGCAGAGACAGGAAGCATAAACAAAGGAAAACAAACACACAAACAAACAACTACCCCCAAGTCCCAACAACAATAATCTTAACAGATTTGAATGTTCCCTGGTACTGCAAATAAAAATACCTTTTTTGAGTTTGCCAGGTGTCACTGCTTTGAATCATCACATTGCTCAAACCAGGAAGTCTGTAATGGCTAGTGGCTTTATAAATCAGAAGACTGTAAACAATTATTCCCCAGCTATCTCCTCCCAGCTTCTGGTAATGATTGAATTAGGGAATTTCAGAGGCAGATGCCTATGCAAAATATCCAAACCATATTTTTAGATGCTTATGTTGATTCCAGCATTAAATGGTCCATCTTGAGTATTCAAATACAGAAATTGGCTAAAGTGCTCATATTTTAATCATTAGTGCATAGTCCTTTTTTAAAGATAAAAACAGTGTAAGTAAATACAAATATAATCAAAATATAAATATGTAGTTTTAATTTGTTTGTCTCTAAGTGGATCATAGCAGCTTGCTTTTCTTTCCCCTGACCACTTCACTGGCACAGACAGGCCTGTGGGAAGCCATATCCAGAAGAAATTTGCCTTTCTCCTCACCTCAAGAGTTTCTATATGTACATAATAACATGGAACTAAACAGATGGGACAGGCAGAACAGAAAAAAAAAAAAGACTTGATAACTTCACAGATATGTTTTGGATATTCAAGCCCTACACGTTTGTTTCAAATAGGTGAATGGATGGCAGTGAAGCACAAGTACAGAAAAAAACCAGCATTAGCTAAGGCAGTATTTTTCCCTTATCATTGCTTCTTATTCCATCCAGATCTCATAAAGAAATATCATATGACAGAAACAAATTCTCCATCACAAATTTACCTATAATTCTACCTCACGCAGCAAGAACACAAGAGTAAACAAAGTGACCTGTTCCTACTGTATGCACCTCTGGGCCCTTTCTAACATGTATCAAGATACCAGAAAATTCACAGGATTTTCTCTCTTCTTTAAAAACCTGTCTTTATAAAAATCATAGTATAATACAATGGTTTGGGTGGGAAGTGACCAATCTCCCTGTTGAAAGATCCAACCCCCCTGATATGAGCCAGGACACCTTTCACTAGACCAGGTTGCTCCAAGCCCCATTCAGCCTTGCCTTGAACACTTCCAGGGATGGACATCACAAGGTCTGTGGGCAATCTGGTCCAGTGCCTCACCACCCTCACAATAAAGAATTTCTTCCTAATGTTGAATCTAATCCTATCCTCTTTCAGTTTAAAGCCATTCTGCCTTGGCCTATCAGTAAATGCCCCTGTAAAAGGTCCCTCTCCAGTTCTCCTGTAGTCCCCTTCAGGTACTGGAAGGCTGCAGTGAGGTCTCTGTGGACCCTTTTCTTCTCCAGGCTGAACAATTTCAACTTCCTCAGCTTTTTTAGATCAGGTGCTCCAGCCCTCTGATCTATGGAGGCAGAAGGACCTTCACTAGCACAGCTGACTGAGGCACACATATTCTACATCACATAACCTGGTCCCACCTTTCCAACCCTGACTCCACAGACGCTGTTTTTCTCCTTTATTTATCCCAGAGACGTACTGTGCAGTGTAGTCGAAGTGCAGGTACCAGCGTATCAGCGTACCATCTACCAGCGTACTGCTTGACAAGATAACTCCATTTATTTTGCACCAGCTGGACAGCTTGCAAAGTAGAATTTAGCTTCCCACCTCCAAGAAAAGTTTAATTGTTCTTAATGGAGACCATACCAACAACCATATGTTGTTGATACTATATATTGTTCACACTTACAGAAGCACTATTGAGTGTAATTGATTTATGTGGCAGATTTGTAAGCATTTTAGTAGAGGTTACCTACAAATAGACACAATGAGACAAATCAGCATCATAAGCTGCTGCTTGGGATATGAAAAAGCAGCTGCAGACCCCCATACTTCTTTCTGTTGACACTATCATTCTTTGCCTTGATTTTTACTTTCTAAGAAGAGTTTTCCTATGGCTGCCACATAAAATGCCAGCAAGATCATGCTGTTGTTCACATGGCAGATGTGTATACCCAGTAGCAACCACCAAGAACTAGCAGAAAGTCTAGTTCAGCTCCTTGATAAAAGAACACTCTTTCAATAGAAGCATGCAATATTAACTTTAAAATCTACCTCACAGATCTAGCATTTTGGTCTGTAGTACTTGAATGTCATTTGGGATTCAATTTTCTATATATTGTATGTATCATGTATCTTACGCAAATTCCTTTCGTGTACTGACAAAACATTTATTAAATCTTTACTACCTGATATATTTTAAAGAAAGGACTCATCACCTGGTTTTGGCAGGTGCTTTGGGCTTGGCAATGAATTTACAGGCAGTATTCAATCAGTTGTATCTAAAGCTTTCTAAGTTGCTAGGAGATACTCAATCAAACCATTTACTTTCAAAAAATATCTCTAAATCTCCAGCTATTACAGAAGTACTTCTCACATGGTAATAATATATTATTACAATGCCTAGGAGAAGGGAGAAACTGGGCTTTTTGTTGTGGGTTTATCTTTCATCTAGTTTCAATTGCACTGATTTTATAACCTTACTTCCCAAGCAAGTTTCACCCCCATTAGAATGAATATAAATGAAGAATAGAAAAATAAAAGAAATTAGAGGCATTTTCATTAATATTTCAGAAGCTTCTAGAGAACTACTGAGCTATTCTTCAGGGTCCTGCAGAAGAGTTTCATTCAAGCCTCCATATTCTCAACTGTTGAATTACTTCTACAAATTATGTCATATTGTCATTTATAAACCAGAGAGTCATAAGGAAAGGAAATTAGCTCTGGTTCTGACTGATCCTAAATGGAAGCTGAAAGAATGAAGCATAAAAAAAAATTATTGGTCCTAAGATGAGGAAGAACCCTTTAGACAGACAAAAGAAAGCCAGAGCTTGAAAGGGAAAAATAGGATAAGCAGACAGAAGTGTCTGCTTGGGACACTGGAATATTAGTCAGTGACTATTCCTCAGGGAAACATTCTTTTTGTTCACTTGCAACTATGATTAACTAATATATGAATAAGCTGCTCTGAGGAACCAGATCAGCTTCAGTACAGACTGGTAGATCTTCCTGCTGACGCCTTCAGATCAAGTATTTCCCTTCATGCATCCCAAAGCCACCCACTCAGAAGAAAAATTACACCAGAAACTTTGCATGACATTAAATATAAGAAGTTTCAGAATAAAACTGCAAATATTTCCCATTTCTTTGTTCCTCAGTTTTCCCCAGCAACTCCTTTCCATGGAAGAGGATAAGTGTTCCAGGCAACAAGGCAATTCAACAAGCATTATACTAATTGTGCTCTGAATGTTTTCACAATGTCTGGAGGATCTCTTCCACTCTGTGTTAGTCATTTACTGATGAACCCATGAAACACACTGCTCTTCTTCTCCTTAGGTTACAACTGCAGTAGGTTGTTACACATCATCACAGTGGGCAAAGCTGTCGTTGTCTACCAGGGGTTAGTTTCTGAAGTGTTTCTACTGAATAACTGCTCTAGAGCTACACAACTGTAGACTCAAACTTCCAAACAGGATTGTACTGGAACAATCTGGATAGCTGGGAGGCATCCAGGGAAAGCTGGAATGAACAAACAGCTGGAAAATGCAGCATCTTGCCATTTCCTGTAAGTCAATATTGTCAGGGACATGAGTGTCATTTATAAACAATTACATATGACAAAGCATATCCCATACTGCTTGCACAGAGTTCCACCACTAACACAGAAACAGGAAGTGGTTTTCATTTAAAAAGGGAAAGCATATATTTGGTCTTCTCAGAGAATGAGCTATGTCTAACATAAAACCATTACTACAGCCAACGTAAGTTCACAACCTTCTCAGTCCACAGACTGAGCAGGACATAAACATCTAGCTTAGAACAGAGTAACTCCAGTCACAAGGGACCCAGTAAGGATCACTGACTGACTCCCTGCTCCTTGCAGAACTGCCCCCAACTAAATGATATGACTAAGAGAATCATCCAGACACTCCCTGAACTCTTTCAGGTTTGGTGCTCTGACCACTTCCCTGGGGAGCCTGTTCCAGTAACCAATCACCCTCTAAATGAGGAACCTTTTCCAAATGTCCCACCCAAACTTCCTCTGATGCAGCTTCATTCCATTTCCTTGTGTCCCACTGCCAGTCACCAGAGAGAGATGAGCACCTCCCCTTCCAACTGCCTCCATGGAAGAAGGTGTAGACTGCAATGAGGTCACCCCTCACCCTCTCTCCTCCAACCTGAACAAACCAAGTGACCTCAGCTGCTCCTCATAAAGAGCTTGTCTGTGCCTTTGACAATTTCTCCAAGTAAAAAAGAGAAATGTGAAATACTAAAGGTAACCACTGCATGAGAAACAGGTTTTTCCAGATTAGAAACAAACACATTTAAAATCTACCCAAGTCAGGCGGAGTTTGTTTTATCCCACTGTTATCATAACTATCAACATTCAGTAAAATCTCCATGTACTATATACCAATTCTACCGTATTCACATGGAAAAGATGGTTGTTTCCAGTCATCACCTACTTTGTTTTTAAATTGAGAAGTATCATACATAACCAGCCACACAGTACATTAATTACACAGAAGTACACTGAGAAAGTAAAAATAACAATTCACCACAGCATGCTGCCCAGAAGTCCTTTCTGACCATGAAATATTATCAGAGTTCATTAGTCTGATTCAAAGCAGCAAAAAATATTTTCGCTCCTCTTTCAAGTTGTACCCTCCTTGAATTTCACTGCCAGACACAAAGTGTTGATAAACAGCTCAGATGGTTCTGAAGTACTAGCTCTTAGCAATACTTCAAATAACGTGAAAGATTCTTAAAAATACCTTTAAAAACCAGAAGGAAGATCCCCATGGAAACCAGAGACAGTTAACTAAAAGCAATGCATTTGCCATGCAGTCATCCCCAAAAAACCAACCAAACAAACAAAATTACATGTTGCTCTTTGTCAATTAATTCATGGAATTCAGTCCATCAGCTGGATATGACATCCATCTTACACTTTTGTTAACATTAATCAGTGCGTAATTGAATCAAAACTAAGTCCACTCTCTGGCAAAATACTTCTCACAGCTTGCCTTCCTCTGCTGCCTCACTTTGCTTCCCTCCAGAGCAGGGTTCTAGGGATCCAGCTATCCTTCCCGGCAGAGTCTCTGCGTACCCCACCCATGCTCCCTGCATTGTTACAGGGAAGGAGCTGGCAGCCCTCTATGAAAAAACAAAGCAGGAAGGCTCAGAAAGAGTTAGAAACTGGGCTTTAGCCATTAAAATTGTTCATCAAAACCAACTAACTGAAAAAAAGGTACAAGTTCTGTCAATATGATTAATGGGACAACTTCTCTTGTTGAAACACAGGGGTAGTTACATTCCCAACTCTCTGACTCTCTTTTTTATTATTTTTCAAGGTATTTTGAGGAAGGTGTTTTTTCCAGAACTTACTCTGCTAAAAGACAAACCTCCCTCCAAAAAAGCAGTTCATTGGAATCATTTCTGGTAGCTATCAAATACCCTTCTTATATTAAATGTATGTTTACTTACTGATCTCCATAGAAAACAGGGATATATCGGGATACTTGTGGGCTTACATAACTTGAAGAAATACATAAACTTATGACAGAATCACAGACTGGTTGTGGCTGGAAGGGACCTCTGACGATCATGTGGACCAAATCCTGCTCAAACATGAATCAATTCTTGTAATTCTTTATAATTCTTGCATATTTTAGTTCAAAAAAGTATAGCCATCAGACTGATAGAATAGCCTTTATGGATGAAAGAAAACCATTTAAAAAAAGTAAACTTCCTGAAACCAAATCCAACCTTTTTTAACATTTTAGCTACCAACTTCAAAACTCAGTGACAAAATCACAATTTCAGTCAAAAACACTTGGCAAATATTTGTCATTTCAATATACTTCTTTCAATTTCAGCTTGTGCATATGTGCAACCAAATGTTTTATATCCAAGATGAAGTGTCTGCTGCAAGAGAACTACCTTGAAACAAGGTTTTCTGTATACCAAACCCTTTTTTTCCTTCATAGAACAGGTGAACTCTAAGACGATGCCTCTCACTCCTGTTTTAGAATTCTCAATCACACATTCCTCCTCACATCATAAGTATTGATTCAGAAGTATAATTATGTAAGAGATTTACCAGCATAGAGTTCTGGTCACCAAACTCAGTTCAACTACACAAAGCAGGCATTTCCACAGTACAGCGTAGTTACCTGCAGAGCATTTCAGCATGGATCTAAATTAGATTGGAAGACTTTTCATTTGAAGTGTGACATTTATCTACCCAGTTTCTGTTCCCAAGAAAGTGTATAGTTACAAGGTAGAAAAGATTTTAGAACAGAAGAAAGTTCATAGCAGCTTAGTCACAGAAAGTGAACAGATTTCCTTGTAGGAACAGGTACGTCACAGACTTTTGTTGCAGCATTGCCTAGAATTAGCCCAAGGCTACAACTTGCCTACAGAATCCACTGGCAGCAGCTGCTGTGACTTATTGTGAAGGAGAAGATAGAAAACATACAGGAGGAAATTTTAAATTATACTTAAGCAAACTTGTGATATGATATTTTTTAATGTCAGAATCACTGTGAAATTATCATTAATATATTTCCATTGTGACTTTTTTTACTGTTGTTCTTAGTGTCTGTAGACAGATTCTAAATATCTGCAGCATACTGATAGTCTTGTATATCCACTTGTATTTCTTTCAGATACACCTATTTGAAGAGAGGTAAGAAAGCACTTTGGCCACAACAACCCCATGCAGCGCTACAGGCTGGGGACAGAGTGGCTGGAGAGCAGCCAGGTGGAAAGGGACCTGGGGGTTCAGATTGACAGGAAGCTGAACATGAGCCAGCAGTGTGCCCAGGTGGCCAAGAAGGCCAATGGCATCCTGGCTGTATCAGGAATAGTGTGGCCAGCAGGACGAGGGAAGTGATCCTTCCCCTGTACTCAGCACTGGTGAGGCCACACCTTGAGTACTGTGTCCAGTTCTGGGCCCCTCAGTTCAGGAAAGATTTGAGGTGCTGGAGCAGGTCCAGAGAAGGGCAACAAGGCTGGTGAAGGGACTGGAGCACAAGTCCAATGAGGAAAGGCCGAGAGAGCTGGAGTTGTTCAGCCAGAAGAAGAGGAGGCTCGGGGTGACTTCATCACACTCTACAACTACCTGAAAGGAGGTTGTAGTCAAGTGGGGGTTGGCCTCTTCTCCCAGGGAACCAGCTGTAAAACAAGAGGACACAGGCTTAAGCTCTGCCAGGGAGGTTTAGGTTGGACATCAGGCAGGAATTCTTTACAGAGAGAGTAATAAGGCACTGG
>JAOXXN010000065.1:31067330-31084976 GCA_026770055.1 Myrmophylax atrothorax | reverse complement strand
CCCTTTGTTAGCTGGTTCTAGGAGCAGGTAGTGGGGGCTGGCCTCCAGCTCCCAAACATCTGTGTTGGTAAGGGAGAGAAAAGAATTCCATGACAGATTTTTAAACTATAACATAAGCATCTTTACAACACTTAAAATTATGATACTGTGTTGTTGTCTACAAGAGGTATTGGTGGATAATTTTTTTCTCTGAATGTATCCTTTTTCTGCCAGATGTTATGCTTGTAAACAAATTAATTTCCTTACTAATTCTACGTTTTTACCCTATTTGAATAGTTCATCATGGCATGGGGTTTTTAAATACATTTTTAATGCCTATTACTAAAGCTAGATTGGATTAGTCATGTATATTTTGTGAAACTGCTCTTCAGGTGAAGTCTTTACAACTTTCAGAGGATGAAGCAGAAAAAAACGAATCTCAAGTTACCGTTTCAGTTCAACAAACACCAGCAAGAACCCCAGCTCTGCCAAGTAATGAGAGGCAAAGATGGTATGGGAGGCAATCTTTCACTCAACCAGCTGCAAAACTGGGGGGGAGAGAGAATCTTGCAGGCTGAAGACAGACCTCTCTTGGACATGAAAGTTGTTCAGTAGTCTTTGATCTGCATTGTTATTTACAAGACCTCTTTTTTCTCTGATTTCATACAAACTTAGTAGGGTATTTCTTTACTGAGATGCAAGTAAACAAAATGTAAAATAAAGCAGACTTCATGAAAAGTGTGAATACTAAGTAATCTTCAAAGCTGTTTCATTACTCTAATGATGCTGTCATTGAGATAAATACTGCATTAACACTGCAGTGTGTATACAGCTCAGCTGCTCATGTGCATGGAATGACTACTTAGCTTTTTCATGGACACTTTCCAGCATATTTACCTAAAAACCTTTATTCATGTGCCTTTAAACTTAATTTTATCTATATGGATTATCATTACACACTGTATCACACAGCCTGCAATCAGAGCAGATGGAGGTAACACTCCAGTGTAGCTGCAAATTTTTTGTTTGGTACCAGGGGCAGGATCATCTGCAGTTCTCTGTTTTGCTTTCTGTGGACAAAACTGATTTACACTTCTGTGATCTTTAGCAAAAAATACAGTTAAACACAGGGGAACATAAAACAATCAAACACATTACAGAAATCTCTCATATTCTTCAATCTGCACCTTTCCAAATAAAATCTTGCATTTTTTACTATGCCAAGAAAGGCTTAGTTCTAGTCATGTTAACTCAACTAAATTAAGGATAAGACATTGAAAATTAGCTTGATTTAAGGCAAATTCTTTTTACCCAGCGAAGTTGAAGATTCACAAATTTACAGTTTTAATCATGTTTTCTACAGAACAAAAATTCATTTATCATGAGAAACCTATATAAAGGCAGGAAAATGTTTTAAAAACACTAGAAAGGCAGACTAACATTTCTTTTTTTAGAAGATTTAAGGCACATCAAACTTCATTAATCTGCTGGAATTAGAAAACCTTACAAAATGAGCCCACTCAGTGCTGCAACACACCGCAAAGATTTGGTTTAGCAAGAAACAACCATGAGGAGTCTGAATGCTTGTTTCTTAAGCCCAAATCTCATCTGTGATTCACACCTTTGAATGCAAAGGATGATAAACATTTCAGCCTACTTCCACTCCATCTTGAGTCCACACAGATGGGGCAAAGAAGTCTTACTGCTCCAAGCATGACACTGAGCTTCCTGACACCTACTTATTTGTGCAAAGAAAACCAAAACAAACTCCCATACTTTGTATTACAGTTCTGAGGTCCAAGTTGGACCCATAAAGCAAAACTCAGATCTGCCAACAGTTCCTGAACTCAGACGTTACCAAAATATAGGCTGCTGTCCTCTTTAGCAGCAGTGAACAATTAAAAGGTTAGCAAGTTACAAAGTCACATTTAGAATTTTTGAGCACTTTTTCTATTCTTTTTTGAAAACATTTTACTCTGTTAATTGATCTCCCCATAAATCTTCCTATGAAGATCTTCACGAAAAGTAACCAGGACCTTCAGCATGAACTAGTTCAACACATGCAAGAGCGTATGACCTGGTATAACCTCTCACAAAATAAGGAGGTCAGCAGCTTTATTTACATAAGACAGAGAATCACAGTAATACCAGAGAGTAAATCAGTAAAATGCTTCTTTTTCCAGCAGAAGATGATACAGGAAGAGCCCTCTCTCCTGCTGAAACATCACCACTGCATTGGGACTCTGAGTAACAACCCCCTTGGCTTTTCTCCTGGATGTACTTCTATGCAGAAGTCCCTTCCTTCAATGCCCTTTATCTCTGCACCTCACTGTAAACGCTGCTCTTTGTGTCCCTTGTTACCAGGTGTAACACTTTGCTTCTTAGGTAACAGAGGACAGAGATGTCTCAGCCCACACCAGGACAAACAGCAGGAAAGCAAGCCAGGTAGCCAGCGCTGGTTTCCTTGGGCACAGGCGATTCAGTGCCCACAGCACCCCTCCAGCCATGCCGGCCCTGGGCTCCAGTGGTGCAACTTGTGTACCCAAAACTCTCACTTTCTCTTACCAGCTACCAGAGTGTGAAAGATGCCACAGAGAGCAGAGTATACTTTTCTCCCTTACTGCACCAGACCAAGAGGGAAGTGTATTACAGATCTGGCTGCAGTGCCTGATGTGTTTAGCAAGCTACCACACATCACTTTTCCTAACTTTTTAAGTGGGAACATCAGCTGAGCAAGAAGGGCAGAAAGAGACCATCCTCAATCTGCAAATTTCACACAGCCTTAGTGGTCCCAACTGGCCTCACCTGGGAGCCTCAGGCCCTGCCCCAGGCTGTGGCAGCTGTGCTTAATCTCTGAACTGGGCACACTCTCCCAGCAGGTGTGCTTGCCTCCTGTCTCTGGAGGATGTCTGACCTATGTCACTTTATTTTCCAGTCAAAGAGATTAAACATTGTGTGCTGCCACTTTCCTCCACCTTAAAAGAGAGGGAACATCAAAAATATGGCAAACATATCACAGAAGATCTATTCTTTACCTGCACAAAGCTTGGGATTTTCCATGTTGACCAAAGAAGCTCCCTCTCTATTCCAGCTAGGGTAGCTATCTCTATGGCTGGTTTTCCTGACATGGAAGTAAGTTAAATAAAAGAGATCAGAAGCTGTCATTCATACTTAAGGTCAAGCCAAGGTTCCCCACTGCTTCTCTGAACTACATGCACTTTCTGGCAAGTGTTTCTTGGGTAAGTATTGCTACAGTACAATTCTATAATGTAATAGTCCCTGATGACTATAACACACTGCTGATATCTGTGACTCCTACCACATGCTGCTGTCGCAATAGTTAACCTTCCAAAAAGATAAATATAAAAAAAATAAAATCTCCATTTACATTTAGTAGGTTTAGCAACAAAACAGTCAAAAGGCTACAAGAAAAAGGAGACGTAAGAAAACTCTTTGGTCTGCCTGCTCTCTCCTCCATAGATCAAAGTAATTTTGTGCAACTCACCTCTATATCAACCATCAGATTTCAGTCTTCATTTCACTTCTTTACAGGCTTTGCAACGAGTTAAAAAACCACTGAATTATTTTATTACGTGCTCCTGTGATGGTCTCAGTTTATAATCAATCTTTTGGGAACCCCTAAGCAGCAGCAAATTGTTCAAAAGACTCCCCAAGTCATGGCAGCATTATTCCACACAGTGGTAGCATCCGATTAATCAGAATAACTGAAAACACTCAACAGCCAGTAGGGATTTTCTAATTAAGGCTCTTCCAGTATAGTGAATAATTTTTCAAATCAAAATTTATTTAAAAAATAGTGTAGCTGAAGCATAATAGAAGGCAGGGTGGGAGGTGACTGTGGGTGTGTGGTTTGTTTTTTCTAAAATCAAAAGTATACAAAATTTTAATTTCTAGAGCTTCCAAAGATACAGCCTGGTCACTGCCTACAATGAGAGACTAGAAATAGGAGTACTAAGATAAGACCATAGAGTTCCCTAAGTAGCCATGTTACTTCTGGAAGTCATTTATGGCTCAATTTTGCAAAAGCAGAGAATGATTTTTCATTGTCTCCTTCATAGGTGACATCCTAAGCCTGATACTCAGGACATGGTGAACATCCATCTGTATGGCTTCTCAGGACAGACAGGCAAAACTCATTCATGATTTCTGACAATTTCAGCTGTATGAACATACATGCACATCACAACCATTGGTCCTTCTATTACTACCTTTACATATTCTAGTTTTTTAACTGTTTCCTTTGCTCTTTGGACTTTAGAAATCTAAACTACAAGCTTTTCAGACAACTTCAGGCAAAATCAAGTGATGTACACAGACATGTTGAAGGCTTCCAAATGCTGGGGAAGAACAATTTCCAAATATTGACCCATAATGTGTAATACAAGCCAATCTCAAGTTTAAAACTTAACTAAAATTATGAAGTCAGAGAAGAAGAAAAAAACAGTGAATTGGTTCAAGACATAGCTATGTAAATCACTCTAGAATTAGAAGAATTATAGATATGAAGAAATTTTTTTTGGCAAAAAGCAAAGTTACATAGTCTTGACTAGTCTGAACCTGGCCACTGTGTAGAATGAGAGGCCAGAACTTTGTGGTGTCTTAGCACTCTCTGTTCATTGGCCAAAGGATGTTGACACTGGCTTAAAAGGACAAAAATTATTCATGGGCTCCACACTTCAAAGTTAATTTAGTGATTAAAAAAACAAAGGATAAAAAAAATGAGAGAGCAAAGAAATAGGAAAAGCTCTGCCCCATGGTGACAGGAAGTAGACACAATGGGGTCTCAAGGTAAATGTTCTCCTCTTGGCATCCGTAGCAGTGCAGTAGGTTATGATGGTGAAGATGACAAGACTGATGATGCTTTTCCCTAGTACAAACAGCACTTTACACCAGGACCCATGCAAACACCCAGTCTCCCACACACACTTAGGACAGCCCTGTCTGGAGCAAAACTCTGTGGGTGTAAGAGCTGCTGCACATCACTCACCGCTAAGCTTATCAGACATTTAAATAGCTATTGCCTACTTTGATATTCGCTAAGTCTTTTTCTTTCCCCAGTGTTAAACTAAAGGTTACAATACAAGAGGCTGGAGAAGGCAGGAGAAAGAAGGGGAGAGGGTTACCATTGGTGGCAATGACTAGGGTGTATGAAATTAAAGATGTTAAACAATTTTAATGATAAATGTATCAGAGCTCAAGAGCAAGGCCTGTGGTATCAGGTTAAAATAAGTGGTTAAAGTATCTGCCACTTAATAAGGCCAGGCACCAGAAACAATAGGCTTATGCCCAGGGTGTGGTAGCTCAGTTCAAGTGTCCCCTCCACACATATGGGCTGGTACTTCATTACCAGGTGCAAAACACCATTTGAATATCAATTTAATTTTACTCTCAATAAAGGTGCTGACACTGAATAAGAGTGATCTTTTAAAGCAGTATTATATAAATTAATGCAAGTTTGTGTGTAAATACGGCTTTCAAATTAGAACATACAAATTAGCTGCCACACTGGACCCACAGATAATCTACTGCCACGTCAGAGCTGGATATACAGCACAGAAGCTTACAGAGTCTTTTTCAACAATTTAAAAAAGGAGTGGTCTCATCCTTCCAGGCTAGTGTTATTGGGCAGATATCACAAAACAATATATGAAGTTGGCCATGACTGAAGACTGAAGCAAACTCAGAGCCTGCTTGTCTCTCAGTCCACAAGGAAGCCTTGTAGACAGTGTGCAAGCAGTCTAATTCACCCAGGACAGACCTGGACCAGGTCTCCATCCACTCTTCCAAACAAAAATCAAAGAAATCCTCCTCTTTCAGATACCAGATTTCCAAGACTGAAAAACTACTTAGTCTCTGAAAGTCCAAACAGAAACTGTTAAGAACACTTCATAATGATGCTAAAATACATGTAACTAACATTATTGACTCCTATGCAAATAGTAGCATTTTTGTTAGCTCTCGACATTACTTACTTAAGTAAAGACCCTTACTACCAGCATATACAGAAGCTCTAGGGCTCTATTTAACCTTTCTAGACGTTTTCATATGTTATGTCTTTGTTTTAGACCCTAACAGATAGAAATGTCTTTGCCCATGTAATCTGCGTTTTCAAATTGCAAAGTAATCACTTTTTCACTAGATTAGCCCAGCAAAGACAAGGTATTTTGAGACAGCTACTTGTTTGGATCTGTCCACATTATGCTCTAAGAAATTACTGGAGAAACAGAATCCAAAGAGTAGTTCAGTGTTTTTCAGCTCCTTTGGAACCTGAAGTGCAATTTTACTTTCTTAAATGCTTAAAATAATCAAAATAGGTCTCCAGAGGCTGGTACCACCACATCATGCAGTATCAGCCTTTGCCACTGCATAGGTGTTTTATGATCTCCTTTAACCAGATTCTTTTACTGACTGTGTCTTTAAAACCAGATAAAACAAAATGTCTTTGCTGCCCTACTACAGAGGCTTGTTATAGTCAGAAAAATTTTAGTGTGGTGGCAATTTATTCTTTTTTTCGAATTAAAATGCAGAATAGAATACTGAACTTAGCCAAATCTAGCACAAACACTAGACAACTGTAGTGGATGAAAATAGGGATAATAGATAACAATTTTTATAAGTGAAGCAAAAGAACATTCTGTAATACACTATTGAGTTCTGCAGCTTTTTCTCTAAGTATTACAGTAATTCCTCTGACCTGTACATGATGTTCCTTGCAATGTCCCCATTTTCTCTTAATGCATCAATGTTTGGATAGAATGGGCAAAATAAGAACCGTATCTTTTAAAATACAGGCTCAAAAAAGATGTGGACATGTAGAGAACAGTGTTATGTGGCAACATCTCATTATCATTTCCTGATGATTAGTAGTCATATACACAGTGTTACTGTACACATACATGTAGCTTCCCAGACTTAACCAAGATGGAGAGACAACGTATACAAAAAACCCAGATGGATGCTACATTCAGCCATCACAATGTATCTCTGCATTCCAAACAAAATAAGATGAATGCTTATCTCTCTGTGGTGGGAGTACAGGTAACAAACAAGGGCAATCGAACAGGGCAGGTGGCACAGCTGCTATGCCCAGGAAAGAAAAGAGAAGAACAGGGGGAAGGCAAGCAAAATTAGTGAGTTTGGGATTGGCCTGCCTCCTTGGGTGGCCATGTGCTTTGGGTAAGCAGGAGTTTGGGTAAGCTGAGGCTGCTCTGAGTGTTTGCCAAGTGACTGCTGTCAAGGATGTGGGACAATAGGATGCAAAGCGGTCTGGAAATCCTGATGAGGGGGCTAAGTGTACCCACGGTGGAGGCAACAACAGAACAAAAGGCAGAAGCTAAATAACCAGAGGAGCATGGTGAACAGGGACAGCCAAGATGGAAGAGGGCACTGGGAGCCTGCACTGGCAAAGGTACAAACCAGCCTGGTTCTCCACACACCCTCATTCACATATGCACACACTCACTCCTCAGCTTCTCTCATGTAGGCTATATCTTAATTCACTGCTAAGCATCTCAAAAAGACATCATCCTACAGTACAGTAGGAGGACAGCAATCTTAATCACTGAAGCAAAAGACAAGCTAAAGTAATAAAAGTTTTTAAAAACTAATGTTAAGCTCAATATGGCAGTCAAATTCCGGGAACTAAGATTGCCAGGGCACAGTATGTCTGGTTACCTGCTATGGGGTAGGAGTGGTTGGTTTTAGGTCTTAGGGGGGTTTTTTGGAGGAGGGGGAGGAGCTGTGTGTACAGTACAAGTAGTTCCTGGCCCTCATCTTCTTCAGGTAGGAATCACTGAACTGGAAAAGCTAAGAGAAATAAAAAAGTCCCAGATGATGTCTACAGGGACACTGCTATACAGCCTCACCTCCACTGCTGAATTTCTTGTGCTGGGGACATGAGTCTTGAGGAAGGACAGGCAGTATCCACCTGGGCAAGAGTATTCTCTTGCATACTGGATGCACCTGCAGTAGAAAGGACTCCAAGGACAGGAGGCAAGAATGGCAGGAGGTTGCTTTACTAGGCAAAGAGTTAGCTGGCTTTGAGACACTGGAGAGGAAGGTCTACAGGGTAACTTGCCTGACAGATGCAAAGAAAGCGGATCTCTTGGGATCTCCCAATAGCTCACAAGGGAAAACACGATCAGTGGTCAAGATGTATCAGTACTGGCAACACAGGGAAGTGTTGAAGGAAGATTCTAGAGGCTCAGTTCAGGTGATCAACCAGGATAGTAAAGCCCAGCACCTTCCTAACTACTGTCATTAAGAGAGTTATTAAGAGCTCTATATGCTAGGGGCAGGCAGAGATCTGGAGTCTCAATCAATGCATGAACGGGATGGGGATGCTGAGAAGTGGGGTTTAGATATGTAAGAAACAGGACAGGTACCATTTTGGGTAAGACAGACCTGTAAAAGGACAGGCTTGCTATATCTTAAACAAACTGAAGTCACACTTAAAATTGCAGGGCAACACTTAAACTAAGAGCTGGGGAAAGCCAAAAAGCAGAGAAGCATCTGATGCAGACTGACACAGTACAAAAGTGTTGTAGCTAAAGCTCCTCTGAAAAGACTATGGGAAATCAGCAGCGTAATACAACAAATGGAAAAGGCAAATCAGACTACCCTCTTTGTTCTAGATATGCCTAAAAATTACAGATCCTAAATTGAAACAGCAACAAAAACCACCTTACCTCAGTATTTTTCACTTCTTCCAATTAATTTGGACAATAGTGGAAGAAAATGTATTTTAGTCCTTTGTATGAGTGACTTTTTTGCTTGTTCTGCAGTATTAAAGAAATTATCCAATTGTGCCCTAAGAAATAGAGGTACAACAAAAGTAAGGCCTGTTGAAGTTTGAAAACATGCCATGTGACACAAGGTTTGTGGAGAAAGATACAAGAGGTCACATGAGAAGCAAGATCACTTCATATTTTATCAGTCTTCTGGAAGAAATTCATGAGTTCTTGTATGGAACTGCTCTGACACACATGAAAGTAAGTCAAGGGTGGTACAAAAGAGCAGACTAAAAATAGCCTCTGTCTCCCAAAAATTACAGGCTTTTTTCCCCTGCCAAGGGAACTGGCAAAACAGAAAGGACTGTATTTGCCAAAAAGTAAGCCAGCCTATTCATGATGGAGAAGAATGTCCATTACAGTGCGGAATATCAAAACTAATAAAGCATTTTAAAAGGCAACACTCCACAGCAACCTCTCAGCAATCGCCAACAGCAGACCATGAGCAGAGAGTAAGACAATTGGAGCTTTCTCTGCCATCACCATTTCAGCTTCACTATTGCTTTTGTTACTACCATAATTGCCATTTGCATTGCCTGGCTAATCTAATGCCATAGCATAAGAGGTTATGCAATTTCTTATTCAGCCAGCCTTCAGTACAGGATATTCTCCTTATTCCAAGGTTTCTGTGGAAGCTGGCTGACTACAAGGCCAGTTCTTGTCCCTGCTTCCAGCTGCTAAATCTAATTTAAAGATGCTAAAAATAAAAAAGGCTTACATGTAACAGTACTGTTCGGAAAGCAAGAGGCTGTACATCCTACAGGGATAGTATTTAATCAGAAATGAAATGAAGGTAGGTACAACACACTCATTGCTTCACTAGTATTTGTGCAATTTGCAAACTTTCTAGCAGTACCTAGCCCGCTCTCAAAACATTTTGAGAACTCTTTCCTCATTAGATATTGAGACAGTAAGTAAAGGAAACATAATATGGAGAAATCCCAAGTCTTCGGACATTCAGTTCAGCTGTTGCCCAGTGACCACCTATACTGGATGCTCAAGACTATTTAGACTAATCTACAAATTCTGTGATGGGCCGGGTGGGTGCAGGGTTCAAAAAAAGTACAACAAGAAAACAAAACATTACCCAGATAATTTAGGAATTTTTCCTTAAATATATACATTTCCTGAGCAAACCATTTCACATGGATGTTCCCACTAGTACACAGAGAATCTTCTGCATGATTCCAGAGCCTCATCTTACCCAAATTATCTAAAAGAAGTGGTTTGTAGCTTATATTAAGAAATATGATTAATTACAGGCTCACCTCCATGAAGATGAAGGAGCAGAGAGACAAAACACCAAGCGTGGGAACACCAAAATCCTATTCAGAAGGGGGCCCCTGCCCCAAACCATCCCCAGCAAACAAAACCATATGCTTAAGTGAATAACAACTATTTTATTTAACAATGAATGTGAGACAGAGAAGTAGAAAGACACAGAAAAGAGAGAGGAGAGGGAGGGAAAGAGGAGGTGGGAGGGAGAGAGGGAGAGATCAAGCAGGAGCTAGTCCCCATCTGTGGATCCAGTGGTGTTCCATTGGTCCCTCTGGGTGTCTTGGTGGTGGGCATTAACCAGGATGTGCTAAACAGATCTCATGTCCACCAGGCCTGGAGTTAGCACCATCCTATCGATCCCTTCTCTGCTTACCTCATGGCAAAGTCCTTCTATGGCCTTAACATATCTGAGACAGGCAACTATGCTCTTTAACTCCTTACACCAGTCTGTCATAGTGGAGCCTCAGCCCCATGGGCCAGAGGTGGCCCCCATCCAGGTGTCTGTGGGGGAGGCTCTCCAAGTCTCCTTTCAGACTAGGGAGTTTTAGCCCAGGGGTAAGGCAGGTGGATGCAGGGAACAAGCATTTTGCGATTGTACAAAACCTATTACAGGATGTTTATAGTAGGGGGTAAAAGGAGAGTTCATGGTGGTTTCAGTAGGAACAAGTGTGGGAGACTAGAGGGAAGATGATATAAAAGCCATGTATAAACTGGCATTTGGGCCATACATTTATCTGGCTGTGCCCCGCATCTGATCACCACAGTCTATCCCATCTTCTCATTAAACTTCATTTCCAACTCTTCTTGTGGGTGAAGGGATCCATGGATCTGTGAACATACAGAAATCCAAGTGCAGTAACTGAATGAAGACCATGGCACATCAGGGCTGATGCATCAGGATGGCAATGACTGGAAAGACCGGAGAATAAGAATTTTTGTGGAAGCATATGTCAGTGTGTGACCATGACCGAACATCAAGTCAGACTAGCCAGCAAGTAGGAGAAGATGCTTAGAAGGCAAGTATTGGTGTGGCTATAAGTCTGAGCCCGGTAACCAGGAGGGGACAAGAGGGCTCTAAAAGTTAGCTAGCAGAGCACCTGGAGATCCAATCCAGCTACTGGAGAAAGCCATCTACATCTGTGTGTGTGTGAGGCAACTGGGAGACCAGAGGATCCCAGGCCAGCTACTGGGGAGACTGGGTGTCTAAGACCAGCTACTACAGAGGGATTCATTTTGGCTTATATATCTGTATACTTATATATTTTATACTAATGGGCTTTCATCCTGAGGAGCCAGAGGA
Source organism: Myrmophylax atrothorax (assembly GCA_026770055.1). Taxonomy (NCBI): domain Eukaryota; kingdom Metazoa; phylum Chordata; class Aves; order Passeriformes; family Thamnophilidae; genus Myrmophylax; species Myrmophylax atrothorax. The sequence goes on along the minus strand of JAOXXN010000065.1, from coordinate 31,073,609 downwards.
AAAGGAGGACAAGGCCACTGAGGCACCTTGTGTCTGCATGAATGCTGCAATTTCCTTCTGTGTCAGACTGTGTGGCTGCTCAGGGATATATACACAGATGTACCGTGTGCATGTGTGCCTCTTGGGAGTGTGTGCCCAGCCTTGCTATGGCTGGTTCTGATAACACGGAGCAGCAGCAAGTTCACCTCTATCAGCCTACAGGATTCAGCAGCACTTGAATACTTAGGAGCATCTTTTTTGGAGACGAGTAGAAGAAAAGCATACAATTTCCTAGATCTTGAAAAATGTTTCTAATAAGTGGCTAACTTACTTCTTTCAAGATCACACAAATAAGAAATTAATTCTTGCAAATAAACAATGCTTGTGGTGTCTGCCCAATAGCAAGCCAATAAATGAGACCTCTAACAGAACTAGCACCATTTAAAATTCTTGCTAAGTATGTGGGTTCCTCCATGCTGGAAATACTAATTGATTGTCCATAAAATCCAATATAAAATCTTGATGTATCTAGATCTTTACTAAAGTTCGAAAGAGTCAAGTGATACATACATCAGCAGGCATTTCAGCAACTGTAATTCACAATGAAAAGCAAACCATGGCATCCAGTCACTTAGTTAAAGAGCTGTGGTTTGTAGCTCTCATTAAAATGTTCACACGGGGGCTACAGACAGTAAAATGACTGGTATGAATCAGTTTCACACCAAGCAGTATCAGTCTATAACCTCCTCAGAAGGGGAAGTGGAGGGGTACGTGCTGATCTCTTCTCTGTGGTGATCACACAGGACCTAAGAAAATGGTATGAAACTATGTCACAAGAGATTTAGGTTGGATATTAGGAAAATATTCTTCCCCCAGAGCACTGGTTGGGCACTGGAACAGACTCCCCAGAGAGGTGGTCATAGCAGCAAGCCTGACAAGAGTTCAAGAAACATTTGGACAATGCTCTCAGGCACATGGTGTGATTGTTGGGGCTGTCCTGTGAATGCCCAAGTTGGACTCCTGTGATCCTTGTGAGTCCCTTCCAACTCCACATATTCTGTGATTCTATGATACATGAGGATCAATTTAACATCCTTGACAAACACAACCTTTAGAGACATTGGCTAACCCCCCAGCACATGACTGAGGAACTCTTCAGCACACAATATCCCCACAGTATCAGGCACATGCATTTCAGGTACAAATCACTGCCTCTTACACATTTCCAGGTTAGGTAAATGGCTGTTTTCCCAATGCCTCTCTTGTAAAAGGCAGCAATAATGCTATCTGAGGAGCCCCTCAGCAAAAGCCAGACAAGGTGCCTCTGCCAAAGCTCGGGGAGAAGAGAGGTCTCCATGGCAACGGGGGCCCCAGCACTCTCACAACACCTCTTCTTCACCCTCTCCTCAAACTCAATTTTTCTTCCAAAGAGAATTGCTTAGTAGTTCACTGAATACACACAAAAAGCAAAGGCATAATATCTATTCCAGACAGACTTTACCAAGGTTCATCCTGGACTGGGCTTTTTGCTGCAGGGTCCATGGTTCCTGAGGCTTAGACCTGCCCATACGAAACTGCAGGGGAAAATTATCACCGGAATATTATGGTCGTGTAACACATTATTACTATCAATCATTATTACACACAAACACCACTCATATCATCCTTTGCCTGATGCCTCCTTTTACACTCTATTTTCAGTCACTTTTTGCTTTGCCAAACTTTAACTAATCCAGCTAAATTAATCTGTGCAAAATGCCTGGTTTAGAAGATTGCATCTAGAACAATTCCAAATTTTACAAGTGTGACACCAGTAGAAACAAAACACCATCATTCCCACCCCACCCCCCTTTTTTTTACCCTCAGATCATTCTACCCTTTTTGGGGGCAAGGATATAAATTTTTGCTGGAGCTCTTGCAGATGTGCCCCTCTCATTCTTTAAATGTTCTTCCAGTTTAGCCTTGAATCATGTATCTGCAATATTGTTTTACTGCAAGATTCCCTGCTCCATTCTTTATAGAAGATGCTTGTGGCAAACTTCACTGGTAACCACTGAAAGACAGAGACACTTATTCCTTATGTTAGTGTACATTACCTTTGCAAGCACATTACCTAGACTGCCAGTTAGTTTAGGTTTTTACCCCAGAAGGGATCTATTCCTTTACAAATAAATTGCTGTAACAATTCCATTTTACATCTGTCTGCACAGATAACAAGACAGGAAGAAGACAATCAGTTTCAGGGGCAGGGAGGGACTGGGAAACCCTCACAAAAAGGGGCAGGCCTGTCCTGCAGGACACTGGGAAGGCAGCAGGGGCTCACTTTGCACTGCCAAAATCTGGTATCTCTTTCAAAGGGCCCCATTTTCTTTCAAAGGACACCTCCCCTTGACATCATCACAGCATGGCTAGAAACCAGAAGGTAACCAGTCTAACCTACAGTTTCCCAAAAAGTGCTATAACCACTGAAATAGAGTTCAGACTTCATCAGAGCATCCTCAACCTTTCCAGTGAAATTTCTTTCTGTACAAGAGAGATTTGGGAAGACAAAAGAGCAGGTAATAAGGAGCCTAATTCCCCAAACCTCAAATAAGGCACTGATCTAAAAGGTCCGGTAATGTTTCCCAGATTTGGAATTATTTGTGATACAGTTAGTAAAAAATGCACAGAAAGCAAGATGCATATTTAATCTGTGGAGTAGACACTAGCTGTGAGGGCATCTCTTTCTCATTGTAATTTTCATCAATTTTTGTGGTTTGTTTTTTTTCCTAAACATCAGAAAAGAATTCTTTTTTATAGAAAAAATTATGTTTTATCTGCATGGCTAACATGAAAATTGTGAACAGACTTAAATAATCTCAGGAGCAAATGCAGACTCTCAGACCTTGGAAATATGAAAAGAATAGAAACTACAAACCATGATAAGGGGTAATTTAGGTGAGCTATATAGAAGAAATTCCTTCCTGTGAGACACTAGGACAGGTTTCCCAGAGAAGTCGTGGATGCCTCATCCCTGCAAGTGTTCAAGACCAGGTTGGATGGGGCCCTGAGCAACCTGATCTAGTGGAAGGTGTCCCTGCCCATGGCAGGCAGGTTGGCACTGGGTGATCTTCAAGGTCCTTTCCAATGTAAACCATTTTGTGATTCTATGCTATTCTACAATGGGATATAATCTCATCTAAGCCTACTATGACATGAACAGTCACACCTGTCGGTAAAAGCACAACTCATAAGCTTCTCCATTTAACTGCAGTTAATGGTATGTGAATCTCTATGCAAGTGAGTGAGCTGTGGTAAATCTTGTGTTAAATGAGAGAGCCCATATCCTCATCTCCCTCAAAACTGTTATTCCTGGTCTTCCTTGCCATTCTCCTGAGAATAACAGCAGGTGCTATTTTCCATTGCATTTCACCCATTAATTTTATCTCCCTTTCAAGCTAAGCTCACTGTGCATGCTGGCTACAAGTGCTCTCTTTAGACCTTCTTCTTCATTTTCAAGATCCCCTCCCACTGCTTGCACTTCACTGAAAGCAGTTGCAGCCACCTCCAGTGACCTCTCCCCACCAAAACTCAGAATTAATACACCCAATCTTGCTACTGTCCAAGGTTTGGTTGCTGTGCCAAAGTAATCACCTCTGCAGACTGATTCCTTCTAGTGGCAAGAGGAAAATATGCTTTGTAGATCAATACTGCTGTACTCCAATATTCACTACAAAACTAATCTCAAGAATCTTCTTTAATAAAAAGGAAGCTATTAAAAAATTATTCACTTTGAAAAGGAGCCCCATGTCATCCCAAGCATAAAACAAACAAAGCAAAAAGCATATTTGATTTGCCATTCACCAGTTGTCACCTATTTAGAAGTCATTGATCACATGTATCCTTTTTCAAACTAGCCACAAAAGCAATAACTCCATATTATTCTGAATCAAATTGCTAGTATTTTTTCACAGTCACTTTATTCAAATACTCTATTTTCATAAACTGCTTATTCATTTTTGAATAGCAGCCAAGAATATATTAGAGTTTGCTGCTGTTCTCTTTTTACGTGGAGGAGGGAGTGGAGTAAAGAAATAGTCTGAATTAAAAAATACTATAAATTCCAAGTTAAAAATTTAAATATTTTAATCTAATGAAAAACAACCTATAAACTTTTCTCTACCCCTCTGACCTGAGAGTGAAAGATCTGAAGCCTCTGTTTCTTCTGACTGCAAGCATGTGATCAGCAACAGCACTGGTGACCACTTGCTGCAACCTGGCTGCTCTGCTCTGCATTACTGAAACATTGCAGTGCTAGTTTCAGTACTACCATGATGTAGTCAATCCTCACAGCATGCTCTGTATATTAGAAGCCCAAACAGCCTGAAGTATACCCCAAAAAATCGAAGAGTGAGATCACTGTGTAAGCTCCATCCCTCTATATGGTCTTCATGATGAGAGAACAAACAAGAGAAAATCTAGAATACAGAGCTTACACAGGTCTCAGAAGGAGGTGGATGGAAAACAAAAACCAACAAACCCTTTTGTAAGGTAATATAATAGAATTGCTGCACAACATGCTTCTCAAATGGTGGAAACTTCTTTACCTTAGAGTCCTTTTACCTGTAAAGCCAGCACGGATGTATCTGCACAGCCAGATGTAAGTCTGTCACTATGGGGCAAGTCAGCACTCTCACTGTCCTGGCCTATTGACCTCAGTCAGGCAAACCACAGCCTTCTCTTCACTGCAGTAGCAGGCAAAAAAAATGGTCTCCCCTCACAGGCTCTTGAACCTCCTGATTTCTACACTTGTTCTATGAGAAAAAGCCCTATCCATACATGGGAAAGGTACAGACAACCTAGCACAGTGGAAGTCTTGGTTACAGCCCTCAGTGGCCTGCATTTCTCTAAGACATGCTAACCAACCATTGTGATCACAACAAATCATACAAAAGCTGAAGCCTAACTACTCTCCAGCAAGAGAAACCAACTTTCCATGGACATAGGAACACTATAAATTCTCCTTTTCTACCATTCCAGTAGTACTCATCAGTCCTCTTCCAAGTAAATCCCTACACAATCAGCAAAACTGATGAAATCTTTTTTCTTATGTAAAGAAGAAAAAAAATCCCAAGCAGAATTTTACTCCTGCTTAAAGAGGAGTAGCTTTAGAAATTGCATGAAAAACTGTGCTTTTTTTGTGAATTTGCATCACTGATGGCACTCTGTTAATATAGCAATAGGTGGCAGAACAACACTGTCAAGTGGACAGACTCAGAAGAGAAACTCTGAAACAAGAACCCAGAGACAAACAGGATAACGACAAAAAAAAAAATCTGGAGGATGGAGAATATGGTATTCATCTTCAAAACTTTAGTCATTTGACAAGGCAATAGTCCTAAACCTAAATTTTATTTTAGCTTTCCTTTTATCAACTTCATCCCTTAAATAACAGCCAGTTGAATTTGCCAGCTAAGGACCTTAGCCTGTATTACTGAGACTGAAAATCATCATTCACTTCCATGAGTAATCCTGACTTCATCATCCTAGCCACATTCATTTGGTAGCAGGCGGAGGGAAGTGACCTGAAATGCTGGGTAGATAAAACAAAACAATTCCTACAGTTCTCACAAGGCAGTAAAAAACTATCTGATCTGAGTCAGGCAGAATACCCAGGGAACTGCAGCATGGAGAGATCAGTGCAGGATTAGTGGAAGTGAAGCAATCAATCTCAAAGCAAATCTCTACCATTCTTGTTCTTTCATTGATAACTTTTACATCCTTTCTAAACAAGTTAGGACATGAAAAGCTTGAATCTCTTGACACCTTTTACCACACAGGACTAAGTGAATCAAAGGGAATCAGTACTGACAGCATGTGTTGTTTCTCATGGCACATTGCTCCCATCTGTATCATTACAGTGACCAGTAAAAACAGCAGTTCTTTCCTCTGGTGCCTTGCACTTTCCCTCCTATTAAGGTAAACAATGTTGCTACATTACACATAGAAATTAATCACTTCAGCTTTAGGATTAGGGTTAGGGTTAGCCAATCATTAGGGTTGGTTGAGAGATTAAAAAAAAACAGTCATTCCTATGAGACAATTGTCAGAAGCAGCATAATTATTTTGGCTTCTGTTCTCGTATAGTAACTTTTCTTAGAAGCAACAAATTTAATTGTACAGTATCTGCACCTTAAGCACATTACTGAGAGCAACTCACCTGACCCCACACCAGAAACCCATCTCTACATATGTACTTGTCATATCAGAGTTCCTGAGGCACCCACTGTCTTGATTTCAGGGAGTTCCTGGTACACATGT
>JAOXXN010000065.1:31021678-31047099 GCA_026770055.1 Myrmophylax atrothorax | reverse complement strand
TCCCTGCAGTGTGTCACTGCCCTGCCCCTGTCCCATGGCCTGGCTGTCCCTGCAGTGTGTGCCACTGCCCTGTCCCTGTTCCATGGGCTGGCTGTCCCTGCAGTGTGTCCCGCTGTCCCTGCAGTGTGTCACTGCCCTGCCCCTGTCCCATGGGCTGGCTGTCCCTGCAGTGTGTCACTGCTCTGCCCCTGTTCCATGGCCTGGCTGTCCCTTCAGTGTGTGCCACTGCCCTGCCCCTGTCCCATGGCCTGGCTGTCCCTGCAGTGTGTCCCACTGTCCCTGCAGTGTGCCACTGCCCTGCCTCCTGTCCCATGGGCTGGCTGTCCCTGCAGTGTGTCCCACTGTCCCTGCAGTGTGTCCCACTGCCTGCCCCACTGTGGGCTGGCAGGAGCTGGGTGGACTCTGAGCATGGCACATCACAGGGCTGTCCTGGCCCTGTTCCTGTCCTCATGTCCTGCCGTTGTCCCACCAGCTCTGTAAGAGAGCCCTGCTGTGGCTTGCAGTGCACTTTGAAATACAGGCTCTGTGGTGTTCCTGTGCCAGAAAATAGAGCAATTTTATGCAAATTTTGAGCACATCCTATGCAGCTGAATCTAGTAAACTATAACCACATTCTGGATCACTCTAGAGAGCAGATAAATAGTCTGTGTCACTGTTTATGGTCACAAACGAAGCTGCCACATCAGCTGAGGAAGCAACTGTGTCCTGGGCTGGAGTCTTTGCTCCTCATCCTTGTGTAATACAGTGAATGCAGCAGTACTTCTGAACTGGAAAGAAAGATGGACATGAATGTCCTAGAGGAAGCAAAGCACATACTTTGATAATTTCCCACTGCATTTGCAGAGCCAAAAAGTGGTTGGCAGGAATAAGATGTGAGTGTCAAGAGAGACTAAAAAGATACACGTGGCATTAATAAAATCTGCATCACTGCTGATTGCACTGAGAAATCTCAGAGAGAACTGCAGTAAGTAGCTGGATATTCCTGTGGTAAGGACTCCCTTAAACACATCTGTCCAGTTCTATTTCATTTCACCTGGGTGCTTGTGTGTGATCACTTTGTCCCGTGTGGTGCTTTCCTTCGTGCCTCTGTACTTGCTCTGTTGTGCCACTGCAGCTCGGCCTGTATTTGCCTGTGTTAGCAGCAAACTTGGAGAACATCTTGGTACAGAAATCAATGAACCAGCTCCTGTTCTTTGCAGTGGTTGTGTAACTTGAGCTATGGCATTATCTGCTGGACAGGCATGGCTGAGAGGGCACTCACTGTGCTTAGGTGGGTCCTGGGAACTCAAAGGAAGGTTCTAGTGGGCAAGCTGGGAAAGGATATGACTGGCTAGAAATCAGGAAGGTTATATTCTGTAGAAGAAATTGGGAAGATGACAGAGCCAAATTTCTGGAATGCTGAAGTAGAGGAAAAAAATCAAGTAGGCACCTTTCTAGTGACCACAAACAAGCCCACAGCTGTCAGAACCATACTGTGTACTCCCCCACTGCTTCCCCATGGTGACAGATGTCCTACTTTTGCAATCCAACACTCTGGTCATGCTAACTTATGAATTATACAAGGAAAAAACACCAAAATCAGTTCACCCATCACTGAAAAGGAGCTACCTCTAGGCTGCAAAATTGTCACTGTTTAATGGCGTGGGACAACTGTATAAAGCATTTATGACTTCAGGAAGATATTAAGCATAAGATAACTCTTCAGTTTTTAAAAATTACTGTTGTATGCATGGGAACACAAACACATATGCATTGGTTTTCCCTGGCCATGCATTTCCAAGACACTTTTTCCTTTATCTGATTGAAAGAAGAACCTCACTGCCCTATCCAGTGTTGACCTGGGGGAAAAACTGACTTCCTAGATCATGACCATGAGCATTTCTAGTAACAACTGCACCTTCTCCCTGCTGACCTTTCATGCAAATAGATAGTCAAGTTAATCCTGGGTAGTTTAAAGGAAACAGTGAATGACTTTTCCAACAACTCTGATAGCAAAAATATATTTGCTGTGATTTATGAAAATTTAAAATCTTTTGGGCTTAGGGGATCAAACTTTATGCATACTTAGTAGCTTTTTTTTTTGCATTATTTATAACTTCAACTGCAAACAATAGCAGTATTTATACTTGGGATATAAATTGTGCAGTTCAACATGGCCTGAGCTAGTTGTCTGCAGAATAAACTTTCACCAATCTGAAAGCTGTAAAAATACATAACAAAAGATGTTCTGAGAAAATATTTGAATGGAGAAAAGTACATAGGAGTGGCAGACCAATCCTGGAAAATAGTGCAGTACTATTTTCCAGTGATGCACAAAATAAAACTGGCAAACGTTCAGGTACTGGGGCTTGAACTTGGGTGGGAATGATATTTTAATGTAACTGCCTTTCCCACTTGCATAAGAAGTAGCAAATGCTCAAAAGTTGTGAAAGGAAGAGATGGATTTAACTCTTCCAGTTAACTGAACAAAGTGAAGAGCTTTAGACCTCCTTTACTCATTTTCATTCAGGATACAATTATCAATTTATATGTTTGGAAGTAGTTTATGCATCCATTATTTTTGTCAGTTATGCACAAACAGTTTTGGTTTTAGTTTAAGGATCCCAGTACAGACATAGCAGAAAATTTAGGTGTGTCCTCTCCTGTTCTTTTCCTTTCCTTGTCCTCTCATTGCCCTCCCATTCTCTTCCTGGCATAATCCCCCAGTTCCATAGACACATCCCATGGAGTTCCACAGACATGTGTGGCATTCTGGACAATAAAAATCTGAAGATTGTGGTGGCTTTGCCACAGGCCAGTGTTTGTGGAAATGCTCAGCCACTATCTTGCTCTTCATTTTCTGTGTAAGAAGTGTAAGAGTCCTGCTCTACCCTTTCCTCCATATTCTCTCGAGGTTAAATGCCAGACATGGTTTCCTGCAATCCTAGCAGTAATTTCTTTGCACAGGGCCTGGTGGGAGAAGAAACAGTTTGCAGATGACATTTACAGAATGAGATGATGGCACATGTTTGGGACTAAATGCAGTTGTCAGACACTAATTGATTCACTTGTCAACCTCTTGCTCTGCGTGTAAAGTGGATGTGGAGAATTGTAGCTTGCAACTTGTCTGGGGCAAGGCTGTTTCCAGTGTTTGGATATTCTTGTTAATTGTCTGTCTGCATTTTGTGAACTACAATAGACTAAGAGACTGGAAAATAGTTGTTTTTAGAGGTGTCAGTTTTGATGTACTTTTGAAGGTCACAGAATTGTAGAATGTTTAGAGTTGGAAGGGACCATAAAGATCATTCTAGTTCCAACCCCCTGCCATGGGCAGGGACACCTTTTACTAGACCATGTTGTTCAGAGCCCCATCCAACCTGACCTTGGACACTGCCAGGGATGGGGCAGCCACAGCTTCCCTGGGCAACCTGTGCCAGTCCCTCACCACCCTCACAGTAAAGAATTTCTTCCCTATATCTAATCTAAACCTACCCTCCTTCAGTTTGAAGCCATTCCCCCTTGTCCTGTCACTCCATGCCCTTGTAAATAGTCTTTCTCCATCTTTCTTGTAGGCCCCCTTCATGTACTGGAAGGCCACAATTAGATCTACCTGAAGCCTTCTCTTCTCCAGGCTGCATAAGCCCAATTCTTTCAGCCTTTCCTTGTAGGAGAGGTGTTCCATCCCTCTAACCATCCTGGTGACCTCCTCTGGACTTGCTCCACCAGGTCCATGTCCTTGCTGTGCTGGGGACCCCAGAGCTGGATGCAGGCCTGCAAGGGGGCTGTCACCAGAGCAGAGCAGAGGGGCAGAATCCTCTCCCTCACCTGCTGCCCACACTGCTTTGGATGCAGCCCAGGATACACAATTGTCTTTCTGAGCTTTAGGTGCACATTCCTGAGTCATGTCCTGTGGGGGGTGACCGAGTGCATCCCTTAAGGAAAGCTGTTTGGAGTTCTACCTTAAAGAGAGCTACCTGCAGTGTGTGTGCCTTGTGACCAATGAGAGGCTGTGGTGTGTGCAAGGTGAGTTGGTTAACCAATAATGTCATGGCACGTTAGATGGGAGAGTGCATAAAAGGTGGGGATGTTACTGCGTGAGAGAGAGATCTAAGAGAGATCTACGAGAGATCTACTAGGAACGAGAGATGATGTAATAGGAACTTCTAGAACTATCTACTTCTACTATGAGCTATGAGAACTGTCTGTTATCTATCTTGAATAAACTCTCTAAGTATAAGCCTTCTGATCAAGCCTTCTGATGTCTGCTGTGCCTGAGCTCTTCTGACCGTCAGTCCACAGCCCCCCAGTTCAGGATTAAGAGGTGACCCCAATATCTGGTGACCCCGAACGTGCGGACCCCAATATCTGGTGACCCTGAATGTGTGGACGCCAGATGTGCCGAGGTGTCGACGATCCGGTGGGTGATTGATGATGGAGGTGACCTCCTGAAGGTAAAGGATGACGGTATCTCTTAGTGTAGCGGAGTTTTCGCCGTGGTCAAGGTCACGGAAAAGCTGTTGTGATTACGGAATCTAAAAGATGTACGCCGGGATGGCTGTTGCAAAGAAGCCGCGGGGCTGCGGAATTTATGGAAGTTTTTCTCTGTGATGGCATCTCGGAAAAGCCGCTGTGTGGGGAGTGCGGAAAAAGCGTCGACGCAAGAACACCTGGAGTTTATTCAGGTGAGCCACTAAGAGCAATCCTAAGAGATGAACCTCGAGACAGTAGATCTCTAGAGAAGAGCGCGATAGTGCTTAAAGTGAATGGGGTGATGATTGCTTTAAGACATATGATGGCACAGCACGCAGAAGTGTGTGATACAGAATGATTAAGGACAGTAAATGAACTTCAGAAGCAAGAAAGAGAAGGCAAAGATAAGGTGGATCAAAAGAAAGAACTAAGGGTAGAAAGCTATGGAACTGTTTGGCTAAGAAACTTCATGCTATAAGGAAGAGTTAATTTGGAGAAGGTTTTCTGTTCTGCATAGTAAATCAAACTGCTGGTAAGAGGACTGATACTAATTAACAAGGACTCTGACAAGCTGAACTGATAAGGACTTAGCCAGCTAGCTAAGAAAAACAGAAGCGGGAGAAGAGAGGCAGATTTATTACCGGCATAAAAACGTGTTGCCTACTAAGACTGTGGGAAGGCTCTCTCTTACCAAAAAATGCTGCTTTGAGTTTGAGTTTGGGTCAACTGTTGCTCTGAGAGACTGTATAAAAGCTTATTTGCTGCATATTGATAACTGTGCATAAGATGAGGAATTTTTGCTGTGTATTTCAAGATGGCACCGGATCCCACAGAGAAGGGAGGTGACACCCTCGGGGGAGCAAGAGTAACACCCCCAGGGAGGTCTCCACGTCATGTGTGTCGGCTCTTGCAAAGTATGCTGGGCATTGAAGTTCTTCAGTTGCAAAGGCTGCTGGGTGTTGTAGTCAAAACAACATCTGGTGGCTCCAAGGTCATCACCAAAGCAACAAAGGCAAGCAGCTGAGATGGGTTTGACGGTGATGCACAGCAGCTGAAGCCTGCTTGCAGCACAGCTAAAGGCAGACACCTCGAACCTCGGGACAGAAGTCCTGGAGTCAGTCATGAAGAAACAAGAGTGCAACACTTCTCAGAGAAGAAGAAAATAATAGAGAAGAAGAGGAGAGCAGCAAAATACCTCTTAGAGAAGATAAATCATCAAAGAAGGAGAAGAGAGCAGCAAAGAAACCTGGAGTAGCGAACTGGACTTTTGCTAAAAGGGTGAAAAGCAGTGTGGACCTTTAATAATGTGTGAACAGTTAATAACTTGGAAAAGGTTTCTGGGTTTTTTGTCTCCACAGGTAAAAATCTACAATGGACAAGAGCTATTGCAGTGCTGAGACTAACAATGCAAATGAAGAGAAATAATAGTTCAGCTCACATGTTTTGGGTTTGTTCTTGCAGGTGAACATCTGGTAATGTAATAAGAGTGGTGTTAACTTGAAACAGAGTCATACTATGGTTTGGGGTGCTAAGAAAGTTAAGAATGCAGAAAATTAAGGTGTTAAGTAAGTAGAATGGTGTTAACTGGAAATGGAGCAATACAACATCTATAGCTTGGGATAACTGGTACTGCTGGAAGATGATGTTAAGTCTGCTATGGTGTAAGGCAGCTGAGGTTTTTGTTACTGATGCATGTGTTAAAAAAAGTGAAAAAACAGAGAAAAAAAGAGGAAAAGTGTTTAAAAAAAGGAAAAAAGAAAAAAATAAAATCCCAGAAAGAGTGGAGAGCCTGAGCTCTTCTGACTGTCAGTCCACAGCGCCCCAGCTCAGGATTAAGAGGTAACCCCAAAACAAATTATCTTAGAAGACTCAGTCCCCAGAGAGCCAGACCTGAGCAGAGAGAGAAGAACCCACAACAAACATTTTACTTCCCAAAACAACTGCTGGGCCAGTGCTGGGCCTAGTTCTCCCCATCTCTCCTGGGATTCCACCGTGTGTGTCCTCTTGGCAAGGAAGCTGTGGGGTGACTGACTAAACCACACCCACACTGATTCTACTTCCCTGGAACATGATGTCATAATATGGTATGGAATAAAACACTATTGGCTAGAAGAAGTCAGCTGCCAGTTCAGCCCAGCTCAAATCAGCTGACAGCTCCAGGCCTAGCCTGAACTTTAAAATCCCAAATTTAGGCCCACCTAGGTGAACCCATGGCAGATGGTTTTATTTATTATCTGCTAGTGTGCTGTGTCTATGTTGTGTTTTTTTCTGGAATTGAATAGGCTGAAAAATTTTGCAAAAGGTTTCTGGGAGTCTGTGGAGAAGTCTGTCAGCATGGGGAAACTTGTATTTGAATTGTTGTCATTTTCTGTGTGGAAGGAAGACTTCCTGTTTCACAAAATTATTCTACTTCTGGCTCTACTTGGTAAGGCACTTGTAAACATTTGACTTTAGATTAATTTGAATTTTTCAGGTGAGAAATAAGCTTGATGGTTGCTATTATGCTGTGAAACGTATTCGGGTAAACCCTACCAGCAAGCAATTTCGGAGGATTAAGGGAGAAGTGACATTACTTTCCCGCTTGAACCATGAGAATATTGTGAGGTATTACAATGCTTGGATAGAGAAACATGAAAGTCCTGTTCCTGCTGTGGCATCATCTGAAACAACTGAAGAGAGAAGAATGCCCCCCAAAGCTGGTGTCTTTACCCTTACCACGGAGGAGACAAATGATGTGGAAACTAATGCTCCTCCTCCGGTATTGACAAGTTCAGTTGAGTGGAGTACTTCATGTGAAAGATCCTCCAGCAACAAATTCAGTGGAGCTGATCAGGAGTCCAGTGATGATGACGATGATGGTGATGGTGTGTTCTCACATTCGTTTTTGTAAGTAGGCTTCAGTCTTGGCACTATAGGGAACAGAGCAGAGAACTATAGGGAACAGTGAGCAGAGTTATTTTTTCCAAGTTTATTTCTTTTACCATTCTTGTTTCTTTTGTCAGAGGTAGTTCACTACATTTTCATTCTGTCTCCTTGTTCAAAAACAGTCTACTTGGCAACAGTCAGATAGCCACGGAAGAGGAAAATTTGTAGCTAAAAATTGTCAGTCTGTGATGAAAGTTTTGGTGTAGGCTTATTGATGTTTTTTGTTATTTGTACCAGAATGCATGACTGTTTTACCTTATGTTGGACTGTCTGTACTAATGTATTCCATACCTTCCTCTGTGTATGGCATGGGTGATTTTTTCTTTTTTTTTTTTTGGAAGCAAATAAATAAACCTATCTCAGTTTTGCTTACAAAATATAGAAATTAATTTTACTGATGCAAATATGTACTTTCCCTTTTAGAGACTGGGCTGTCAAAAGAAGTGTTGCTTTGTGAGCAGGATACTTTTGTGGATATTGTTTTCTTTTCCTTTTTTGTCTTAAGGCATATGGGTCTTCAGCAGAGGCTTAGGTTTTCTTTTTCCCCCAAGTAATTGCCAGATTTATTAGTAAGTATTTCTTGGTATGCAGAACTTTTGGGTTTGTTTCTTTCTCCTTTTAAACAGGCCAGCTACAGATTCTGAAAGTGAAATAATTTTTGATAATGAGGATGAAAACAGTAAAGGTCATTCTCCGGTAAGTATAAAGATACATCTAGTGAAAACAAAAAGATCGCAAAGTAGTCTTTGACAAACAAACACGTCAGCTGGGAAGTTTTGCTTTGCTTCTGATACACATACAGGACCATAACAAGATGATGTTCTGTTAGAGTAAATGTGCTATTCTGAGCTGCATTTCATAGAAATCAGTCTGATGCAGCTAATCTGGGTTCTGTTTGCTATAATGTTCATTGAGCTAAGTGTTAGGTCTTTTAGTCACAAGCTAGGTTTGTTACAAGTTTGACGCTTCATTGTGTACATGACTTACCAGTTAACCATATGGATTATATGGCCTTACATCATCTGAACAGTGGAATTCTGTTCTGCTTTTAGATGCTATAAACCAATATATCAGCTCATGCTCTCCACTTTTGGAAAGCAGGCACAATATGTATTGCTAGCAGTCAGAAAGCGAGGGGAAGTCAGTATAATGTCTAAGGTTTTAGTTGATTTTAGGATTTTTTGTCACAGCACTTACTTTGAACAGTCAGTTCACTATATCATTAGAAAGCTAATGCACAGTTTTCTACAGCATTTAGAATATGTCTTTATCCTGATGATCTGTGACATGCTCTTACTGAATCTTCATCTCTCTTCCTCTTTCTGTTATACATTGGCATGAAAATGTTTTCAGTATAGAATTTAATATGGCAGTGCATTCTTTTGCCATTATATACACATACACACACACACATATATATGTGTGTGTGTGTATATATATACCATATGAAAACTTAGTTGAGGGTGAGGGTTCCATTATTTAGCAAGCAAGCTTTGTATCTTTTAGTTTCAAATTTTATCTTTTTTTCTTTTTTTAACATGACACAGATTGAAATTTAGGTTTAATCCAAATCTTCAGGAGTGCCTTTTCTCCAGTGTCTAATGATGGCAAAACGTTACTCATATTCAATTTGAAAATGAGAGTTGAGTCACACCTGGTTTTTCTAGTTTATTTAGAAGCAATGACATTACAAAAATGTCATTATGTTATTTTGCTGCTTTTTAAACCTAGCCATAGAAGTGAGTTCTCATCAATGTGTTTCTGCCATTAAAAGATAGTGGTATGTATAGCAAAATATGCCTGCACAGCTTCCTGTTGCTAATTATTCTGTTGGCTTTTACTGTGATAAAGAATGAAGAAGGCAATGAAAAGAATAGCTGTGGAGGAGAAGACAGGACACCAGTTGTTCAGACAGTGCATTACCTGTATATTCAGGTAAAAACGTTATTTTGTGTTCAGATAAAACAATACTGTATTTTTTCAACCTGCAGAGATTAGTTGCTGGTTTTCATGAGAAAAGTAATGCCCTTTGAAAATGCGAATGAGTAAGGTCAGTGTTAGTTTTGCAACAGACTGGTTTTTAAAGGCTCAGCTGGTGGAAGGCCCTGTGCAGTGTACATGGCTTGTTATGCCTTGCAAGGCTCTGTAATTGTGCCTGGAGAGAGCCAAGTTTTGTAGTGCCATAGCATGTAATGAGATAACTGTTGTTGCTTGTGTACAGGTAAAAGCTGGCAATTCCTAACCTAACCACAGAACAACCCAACCAGCCAACCATTGAGATCATCACTTCCAAAGCACTCTTTTGCCTCCTGCTTGTTATTTGTTTAGAACATCCATCCCAATCCCCTAACGCTGTAGCTGGTGTTCCTCAGTTTGGTTATGTGTTAATTCCCAATGTGGAGTTGAACTGTATTGTGGTAAATTGCAGAGGGGAAATTACCTTTCACAGATGTGAAGACTTCCTCATTCTTTTCAATGGCACGGTATTGTGTATGCACTTTATTTTAATACAAAACAGTAATCTATAAAGCCATTGTATGGCTCTAACAGCCATAAAATGAAATCCACACAGGTTTGCAGCTTCAGGCTTTACTGCTGACATCTCCTTTGTGTTAAGAGTTAGTCTGTTTCTGGGAGAAATCGATAATCATAGCTAACAGTTCTGTGGTGATGTGCAATTTTTTATAATACACTTAAATGCTAGAGCTTGTCTGGAAGGACGATACAATTATATGGAATTAGATTTTAATACGCTTGTTTGCATGTGTTGTGTATATTCATAATATAAACAGTTAAGATGCCAAGTAAAATGAAGCCAGATTCTTTTGAGTTTGGCTTAAACACACATTATGATTTCAACTTCTTAACATTTACTTTAGAGAAAATGCTACTTTGCAAGTTTGTATTATTGTCCCAGAAAATGGGGTAGGACCCAGGAGTGAATGCATGTTTTCTAGCTAAAAAACAGCTCTCAGGAAAATTCCAAACAGCTCAATGTTTTGAGGATACTATTTGCTCCTGAAGCATGGCATTAATATGCATACTGATACAAGTTTTGATAGTCTCTTTTCTTGACAAAAGTGTTCTTTTTCCCTCTGTCCCTTATCTATACACAACTGAAGATGGAGTATTGTGAGAAGAGCACATTAAGGGACACTATTGACCAAGGGTTATATGAAGACACGAGTCGGCTTTGGAGGCTTTTCCGAGAAATTTTGGATGGGTTAGCTTACATCCATGAAAAGGTTAGTGAATATGACAGTTATGACCTGTCCATAGTATCTGTGCTATGCCTCTTTCTGTATGGGTTTCTTCATTTAAAATTTGGGACATTTATTAGCAGATTTTTTCTCTTTGCCCTTATTAATCTATTCTTGGGGTTTATATTTTTTTATCTTAAATTTGAATTATGTAATAAACCATTTCAGATTTTATCTATTTGTCATAAAAATTTGACCGTCTTTTAAAAACAATTTGTTATCTATGTGATAGCACTGAAAATTGTTTCCAGCTTCTGGGTTATAGACTATAGTCTGCCTTCAAGATTAATCTTCAGTGACTTAATGCAGCAGACTTCCCACTGTAATAAAAGTATGTAATATGATTATCCAGTCTATTATAAAGAGTTTTATTTTCTATTATGTTTCTCGTTTATTATTCTGTGGGTCTTTTTTTGTTGTCCTGCTGTAACAGGGAATGATCCACAGAGACTTGAAACCTGTGAACATCTTTTTAGATTCAGATGATCATGTGAAAATTGGTGATTTTGGTTTAGCTACAGATCATCCAGCAAATGCAGTAAGTACAGCTTGAAGTGAATGAAAAAAAACCTTGAATATGGTGATGCAATTACATGAAAGGTGAAAATGAAACACAAAGTCCAATGAGCAAGATGTTTTTATATTGTGAATACCATGAACTTTTTAAATTTCTAAGGTTCTAGAATTAAACCATGCACGGCCAAGCAAAGCGGAAAGAAAAGCCAAGAGAAGCGTTTCATGTCCTCTTCACACTGTTGTCTGTTCTGCTTATTTCAGGTGATCTCTAAACAAGAAGAACATCCCTCGGATGGTTCTGCTATGTCTGACCCATCAGGTTAGTTTACATTGCAGCTTGTTCTAAATTATTTTAAGCAAACATTTATATTCTGCAGTCTTGTATACTCTGTTAGAACTTCCATTTGTGCTTTGAAAATAATTTTTTTTTTTATTGAGGGCCAGGGCCAGGACATACCAACCACCAATTTTTGGGTAGATATGTTACATAGAATCTGGCAGTTTTGCCTGTTATCTAAAAATTAATTTGCTTACCCTGCTAGACTTCTGCCACAGATCAGTGCTTTTCTCTGGTGAGATATATAAACGTTCTGTATATCCATTTCATCTCACTTCTGTTCTCTTTCCGATGCAGGACAATTTCAAAGCTTAAGTGTGTCTTGTTTGGTTAGGGGTTTTTTGACACCACCTGTTAAGGGACTGAGTTCTGTGTTTTGGGAAAACTTCAGTACATGGTATGTCTTAAGATGAGTGTAATGGAAGTGAAATTTAGTTGTAGCATTTGTGTCCTGGCCTACTATAAATCTGTAAGGCAGTAGATAGGTTTAGCTACTGTAGACATTGATAGATTGACATGTGAAGGTAAGAACTGTCAGTTTTGCAAACGGTTCTCATTGGGGTCTCTCGCAATAAGGACTGCACTACAACCTAGAAGAAAGAGAAGATGTGAGTTTATTTTTGATGTTGCATTTCTCTCCCACTTTTTAAACTAGTACTGTCATCTTTTGCCTTGCAGGTAATTTGACTGGGATGGTTGGCACGGCGCTGTATGTGAGCCCAGAGGTTCAAGGAAGCACTAAATCCACATACAATCAGGTATGATTAGAGTAGACTTAATAAAAAAGGTAGCATGGAATTCAAGGTGTACCAGATATGATTTGGATTGTTCCTCCTCAACAAAGGTGAATTCAGTGTGGAGCAGAGTGTGGTGGGACTGCAGTGATAATCAGGGGAATGAAGTATTCTTTTGAGGAAACCAAGGGCAGAAGGATGGGGCAAGCCAGTTTTTCTACCTGTGCTGTGATCATGACTAGATGCAAGGAACTTCAAGTTGAAATCATGTAATCATGGAGGACCTTTATAAATTAATAGGATAGAAAGCTTACAGTCTTTAGTTAAGGTAAAATGTCTTTATCAAAAGTATATATTTCTTTACTGGATTTCTAGACTGATTTTGAAAGGTGTGGCATTTTTTATTTCATAAAAGAGAAGTCTGTTTATATGTAGAGACAAACTGAATTTCAAAGCAAGAATGTTTTCAAAGTTGGAGTCATAGAATCATAGAATGGTTTATGTTGGAAGGAATCCCAAAGATTATCCAGTTCCAACACTCTGCCATGGACACTTTCCACTAGAACCAGGTTCCTCCAAGCCCCATCCAACCTCATTATGAACATTTCCAGTGGTGGGGCACCCACAGCTTCTGTGGGCAACCTGTTCCACCCTCACAGTAAAGAATTTCTTCCTAATATCCAATCTAAACCTACTCTCAGTTTAAAGCCATTGCCCTTTGGCCTATCACTAAATGCCCTTGTAAAAAGTCCCTCTCCAGCCTTCTTGGACCCCCCCCGCCTTTAGGTACTGGAAGGCTGCAATGAGGTCTTCTCAGAGCTTTCTCTTTTCCAGGCTGAACAATCCTAATTCTCTTAGCCTTTTCTCACAGAGGTGCTCCGTCCCTTTAATCATCTTTGTGGCGCTCCTCTGGGCTTGCTCCAGCCACATCCATGCTCTCCTTCAGAGCTGGACACAGTACTTCAGGTGGGATATCATGAGAATGGAGTAGATGGGGAGAATTCTCTCTCTTGACCTGCTGGGTGCCACTGCTTTTGATGCAGCTCAGGATGTGTTTGGCTTTCTGGTCTGCAAGCATGCACCATCAGATCATGTTGAGCATCTTGTCAACCAACACCTCCAGGTCCTTCTCAGGGCTGCTCTCAATCCATTCTCTACCCAGCCTGTATTTGTACTTGGGATGGATTGCCCCAACTTGGATGCAGAACCTTGTACTAGGTCTTGTTGTACTTCATGTGCTTTGCACAGGCCCAGATCTCAAGCCTGTCCAGGTCCCTCTGGATGATATCCCTTCCCTCCAGGATATTGACCATGTCACACAGCCTGGGGTCATTGGCAAACTTGGTGAGGGGTGCCCTTAGTCCCACTGTTCTGGTCACTGACAAAGATGTTAAACAGAGCCATTCCCAACACCAGCCCCTGAGGAACATCCACTCCTCACTGGTCTCCACCTGGGCATTGAGCTGTTGACCAAATGCTTTGAGTGCAAACATCATTTATGTCATGTCAGTTATGTGATGACAGACGAGATTGAAGCCTACCAAATCTTAATGGATTGTGTCTTTTAACAAAATAAAATCAGATAAAAATACTAAAAAACAAAAACACATGAAAAGACCAGCTCTTCTCTCCAGCTATAATATGCTGTGAAATTTAACCTGAACAGTCTTTTTCCTTTCCTCTGCTATTTTCTTCTTCAGAGAATTTATAAGTATTACAGGGAAGTTTTCTTTTTTTTTTCCTTCCATAGAAGGTGGACCTGTTCAGTCTGGGTATAATATTCTTTGAAATGTCTTACCATCCTATGAATACTGCATCAGAAAGGATCTTTGTTCTTGGTCAGCTAAGGCTGGTAAGTACACAGATATGAAACATACTAATTCTGTGCATCAAGTACTTTGTTGAGAGAAGTAAAAGGATGCAAAATATAGCAAAGTATGTTTCCTTGGGGAGTGATGAAAAACAAAGTTTGTAAAATATACATCGAAAAGTGAAGAATAAAATTCAGGCTGGCACTGACATTTCTTCAATGCACTGTGGATTCTAATGGTATTGCCACATGGTGAAACTAATTTTTGTACTGCAGAATATTAGAACTGTAAATGTCAGATAAAGGCATCACAGCTTTAGTATACCTAGGTTAAGCCTGGTGGGTCTTTCTCAGAAATCAGATGGTATTTACGGTTGGGAAATGCTTGTGAATATTGGTTGTTATGTTCATTGTGCAAAACAACACTTAAGCATTCTTTTTCCTTTTAGCTCTTCAAACTAAATTTTTCATGTGGAGGGGGTTTTTTGTTTGTTTTTGGGAGGATTTGTCTGTTTTTCCATGGGCAGTGAAAATGCTTAGTTGCTTTGTATAAATATGTAGGACTTAAAAATAAGACTAATCTGAGCAAGTTAGACTGCCTGTTATAATTCAAATGTGGATTTTGTTTTTGTTAGCCCACTATTGTATTTCCTAAGGACTTTGATGAAGTCAAGCATGCAAAGCAGGTAATTTTGAAGATATTTTAACTATTAGGTATTCTCTGTCAGGAAACATGAATTATAATTTTTTGCCCTTAATTTCCCACTTAATTCCCCACTGAGTATGTTCTGACAAGTTATTACATGACTTTAGAACAAAGTAAGGAAACAAAATCTCAAAAGAATGTTTTAAGTTGACATGGAAATATATTTACCCATGAAATGCCATGAGCACAGTCATAAAGAAATTTAGTGTTCACTGTCATACTTTTTAAGCTCTGAGGGAGAAATGGCAGCCAAATAGTTTAAACTTTTTGGAAGAAGTCTGTGTCACAGAACAGAAAGGTGTGCAAGCTCAGTTGGCTGCTCTGCATTTGAAAGAGCTGCCAGGAGCTGTTCTGGATGCCTCCGTGGCAGAGTATTGAAATGATGAGGAGCAGTGTAATCTTTTCTGGACCATCTAAGTAGCCTTTCCCCTGTGCTAGTCAAATCTTCTGTTGACCATTAGTATTAACTGTTATGCTTGTAGAACTGCAATGTCCATGTTACTAGTACCGTGAAAACATTTCCATCTTGTACATTTTACTGAAATATGCCAGGAAGATTCTCCCTTCTTTAGTATTTGTAGCTCTCAAATCTTTTATTTTTCATGCATACAATTCTGCTTTTTCCTAAATTTGTTGATATAGATGCCAGAGCTAGCATACCACAAAACAAGAAAGGATAAGGATACTGCATACTTTCTCATCCCAGGAGGCACATTTCTAATAATTTTTGTGGTTTAGTGAATTTTTTCAGATGATAATAAAAGATACTTAGAATTTAACAAGCAAATAATGCCCACCACGAAGATTCTAATTCTGCTTTTTTTTGTCCCCTTTAGAGTCTCATAATTTTTTTATTAAAGTGACGTGACTAAGAGGTTTGTTGTGAATGCTTCTAATTTACAAAATTCTTCTAATCTATATAATTTTGATATAATTTGTAGAGATTGGTTATTACGTGGCTCCTGAACCATGATCCTACAGCACGACCAACAGCTGTGGAGCTGTTAAAAAGTGAACATCTTCCTCCACCACAAATGGAAGAGTCTGAACTGCATGAAGTTCTCCACCACACTTTAGCAAACGTGGATGGCAAGGCATACCGGACTATGATGAGTCAGATATTTTCACAGCGTATATCTCCAGCAATAGACTATACCTATGACAGTGATATCCTGAAGGTTTGTAGGTGTTCAAGGGATGCATGGGTTTGGCTTTTTTTCCAGTTTTGAATTTTTTAAAAATGTTTATATGGATAAACTCTAACATGTTTGAAAGAATTGCATTATTTCTTAAGATTAACGTTCACACTGGTTTCCATTTAAAACTAGGGTCTATACTATGTGGGTTTGAACAGGCACTTCCCCTTTGAACCTTACATTCATTCTTTAATGAAGAAACCAGCAGTGTTGGATTGTAGCAGCTAAAGCTTTAAGCTTATGTCCAGATGATTAGTTTCTTTACTTTGAAATTCTGTTAAACTAATGGTACCTCTGTCTGATTGCCAGCAGAGCGTTGCCTCTGTTTTCTTCCCTTTCTAATCAAAGTGACTTGGTTTATCAACTCTTACATCTTCCTAATTCTAAAGAGATACAAGGTAACACAGAACAACAGTGCTTTGCATAGCTGCAGTTATTTTTCATTATGTAAGAATTGCAATTTATTATAGTGGGACAAGGTAGCAGAATGTTTATTGCCTGTATTACATGGAATGATTGCCTGCATAGTGTTCATCGCATGTGAATCATATATATACTTTTTATTTGTGATGGTTCCAGGGTAGTTTTTCTATTTGGGCAGCCAAGATACAGCAGCATGTATGTGAGATTGTCAGCCGGATATTTAAAAGACACGGTGGGTGTGTTTACAAATGTCATTTATTTCCTTTTTTGTGATTAAATGGATTTAAGAGACTGGAATGGTTTTACTGCTATAAGAGGAGTCAGAAAGTATGTTCAATAGCTGCACATCATTTGAAGTTTTTATAGTATTTTTTGCTGTCATTTTGTTGTCCCAATAATAGCTACTTGTATCAAATCTGAATGATTTACATTTTCTACAGAAAAAACAGTGAAAATCTTAATTATATTTTTGAATGTATGTGGTTTTTCTGATAAGTCTGTATGAACTTTTAGAGGTGAGGAGTGTTACACAAAATCTGGATCTGAACATAAGGGTAGCTCTGTAGTGAAAGGCCAAACATCCATGTAGCACAATAACCTCTCTGAACAATGCCAGAATGGGAAACACATAAGAAAGAGTGTGGAAACAGCAAGTACATAGTGGTACTGCCAAGATACTACTCTTAGCAATGGCTTGCTGTTCAGGAACTTCCCGAGCCAAAGCTGATGCCACGATATTAAGTACTCTTTTGTTTTTCTTTCCAGAAATCTATCATTAGTCATTAGTGACAGTATTTACTTCAAATTAGTTTTTGAGAGGAAGAAAATTTATGCAGACACTGTCACACTTGGAATGTTATGAACTGTGTTCGTGGTACTATTTCATATAAATATAGGGAATTTTAAAATAGAAACCAGGAGATTGCTTAATATATCATAAGCTGATTAAACATGATAACAGTTTGGCAATACAAAAGAATGAGAAACTGAGAAATACAAAGTCAAAAATTACTCCCTCCCCTCCCTGCCATTTCTTTTTATTTGAGGCTTTTTTTTCCTGATTTAAAAATTTATATTGAAATCTAATTGAAAACGCGAGTTAAACCTCTATAATACTTGATTGAGAATCACTAGAGAATTTAAAACGGGAAACTTCTTCAGTGATTACTGATAGTAACGTTTCAGTGAAGATCAGATGCATACAGATAGATGGTTGCAAAATATAGCCAGAAAAAAAGTATTTGAGGTTTTAAAATTATACATAAACACTTCTAGTATTTTTTTAAAGCAACATGTCTCAACAAGATTTGTCACATATGGAAGTGCCTCTAGACCAAAGCAGTATCACTGGTAACTGCAGGGATTCTCATCTGTTTCGTGTGCATGCTTTTGTGAAAGGTGGTGTTTAAGGAGGGATGGCAAAGTGAGGACTCTGTTGGGCTGTGGAATTGGCAGTGTCCTCTCTTACGCTGTGGGCTGCCTGCTGAGCCCAAGAAGCATGCAAGATAGAACATGAAAGTTTGTTTTATGCCTTTGTTTAAATGTGGAAGAGGACACTTACTGCAATTTTTAAAATGCATGGGCTGACATTATGATGCCCTGCAAGGTTGTTCATGCACTTATTAAAAGATGTTACTTCTGAAATGAGAGAATAGTATTTTCTCATTTTTGTGCAGGAGCCATCAAGCTGCATACTCCACTGCTAATGCCCAGGAATAAAAAACTTTATGAACATAATGAAGCTTCATATTTCATGGATCACAGTGGGATGCTGGTAATGCTTCCTTATGACCTCAGGGTAAGTAGTATCATCTCTGCAGGCAAAGCTGGGTTTTACGTGTGCTGTGGTGTTTGCAGATTCCTTTGATTCACTAGTTACAAATTTGATGTAGGCTTATACTTGTTCTGACTGCATCTTTCTGTGTGTGTTCCTGTACTCCTGTTTTTCACTCCTAGTCTTGACAGCCGGAGCCCTGACCACGTATCAAAGAAATAGACTTTTTCTTAAACATAAGTGAAAATAATGTTTTTATTTAAAACTTCCAGCAAGGGTGATTAGATTAATATTACTTGGCTGTAGCAAGTATTTAAGGCCTTACATTACACGTCAGAGTACAGGTGTAATTGCATGGTAGTAATTAATCTCCAGTTACAAAAGCCCAGTCATACTGACTGTTTTGTTTCAACAGTTTTCATGGATTTTGTTTTTCAGATTCCTTTTGCAAGATTTGTAGCTAGAAATAACATATCAAACTTGAAAAGGTAAGAGATGCAGAGGTGATGTTCTGTACAGATACCATGATTTGACAGTGACTCCTGAACAGGATTCATTCTTCAATGTTTTCTTTAGATACTGTATAGAGCGAGTTTTCAGACCTCGGAAGTTAGACCGCTGTCATCCCAAAGAACTCCTAGAATGTGCGTTTGACATCGTTACATCTACTGGAAATAGCTTTTTGCCTATAGCAGAAACAATTTATGCCATTTCAGAAATCATCCAAGAGTTTTCAGTGCTCCAGGTAGATTGTCTAATCAGTCCCTTTGCTCTCTTTTCAATCCCAAAATTTTCATCTGCTTAGATATTTAGTCTATAATGTGTTTTAAAAGGATATTTCTTTAATCTTAACAAGTACAGAACTATTTTCACGTTTTATCACTAGTCAGTTATAGAACACTGTAATTTAGTCAAAAATATGTTTTGTAGGTAAACTTAAAATGAAGCATGGGTTTATGTTCAAAAGATCTATTGAGTCCTTTACAGCACCATTGAAATAATTTTCTTTTTTTCAGTCAGGAAAGTGATTATTTTAGAATGGGACAAGGCTTGCAATCCTTTAGTTATAGATGGAAGGGAAGGTAGTGAAAGAAGAGTTTTGAAGTTAGTTTTGAACTATTACTAAATGTTTAGGAAACCTCTTTGGTTTTTGTGGGTTTGTTTGGTTTTTTAAGCAAAATGGAATGCAAGTAGAATTTGCTTTTTTCATTTCTTTTTTCTTTATACTTTATTAGGAAAGAAACTACAGTATTTACTTGAATCACACTGCCTTACTGAAAGCTATACTCTTGCACTGTGGGATACCAGAAGACAAACTCAGTCAAGTCTACATCATTCTATATGATGCTGTGGTAAGGCATTAGTTATTTGTCTAATCTCTATAATTGTCACTGTAGAGTATCCTATTTTGTGGGGCTGTCTGAAGCCCATTGCCAGCATAACCAGGGATATCCTGTTGATACCTGAAAAGGCTGGCTATTTTTGGGCTGTAAACATAGATTAATTACTTTTCTTTTACTTCTGAGTTGGAGTGGTTTATGATCAATTTGTATATTTGAGGTAATTATTCACCTGTATAATCAAGAACTGGCAGGCTAGTTAATAAAAACTTTAAAATGTATCTTAATATCAAGTTGATCTTTTTACTTTATAAGCAGAGAATATAGATGAAAGTCATGTGAATAATTATGTAATGCATAAAACCCAACAAAACGCCATTTGAATCTGTTGTAGACTGAAAAGCTAACTAAAAGAGAAGTGGAAGCCAAATTCTGTAATCTTTCTCTCACATCAAATAGTGTAAGTAATTTTAATTCATTGTTAATTTCCCTATAATTTGCCATAGGTCAGTAGTATTTTATTGTCTTTGTAATTTAATCAACCAGAGTAAGAAAAATAACATGTGCTGTTCAAGTGGTCTGACTGTTCTCTATTCTCTCTGGAAGTCAGTATTGCAGCTGTTCAGGTTACTTCTTTAAACATATTTTTCAGACTGTGGAAACTAGTATGGGTAAATGAAATACTGTACAGTGGTATTTAGCTAAACAAACTGGGACAAACTTTCTAAAAAAAAATCTGCACATGTTGATGAATGTGTACAAAGAGCTGAAATTAACTTCTGGACACTCTGAGACTTGTCTGTCAATTCCTTTCATCAACTCATTAGGTAAAAACAGACTTCTAGGCAAAACAAACAAAAAAGGCAGATATTTTACTCCCACAAATATAAAGTCAAATATTTCTTTAAGATGTGACCTATTATGACTGCTGTCTGTTGTTACATATGTTTATAGTTTTGGTTTTTGTTTTTAGCTTTCTCGACTCTACAGATTCATTGAGCAGAAGGGAGAAGCAAGTAATGTATTTCCATTTTTAAACACAATGATAAAACAAAAGCCAGGTGTCACTCAGCTCTTGAAGCATGGCATGAAGGATTTAGAGGAAGTCATTGCTCTGTTAAAGCAGCTGGGAATAAAACTTCAGGTTTGTAAAATATTCTGCTAATAAATTACTGGATTAACAGTCTGCTGGGCCTTGTAATTTGCCAGGAAACAAAGTAATGATACTTTAGAATAGAAAAGCATATCAAAGTGTCTTTTCATGTCCAGTAATAATACTGGCATTGATTTTTCTTCATTATTTTCCTTTCTTTTTAAGGATGCATTTTAAAAATAAAACCTCTTGCAGTCAGAAGTCTCTACCTTAACTACTGTCTAATGACAGACAGACTTCTTTTTTCCCCCAACCAATACTGAAGGCATTAATTAGAGCATAAAGGAGCGTTTTTATTAACTTTTGAAACAAACTGTAAATATTTTGAAAATACAGAAATCTGATGACTACTAAAGGCTTCCACCTTCCTTGAGGCTGGCTGTTTGGATTTTGTGCTGTAGGTTTCTTGGGATGCTTTAAGATTAAAGCATAATATCCTTATTTTTCACAGTATTTTAAATTTTTGGAGATAAGTAGTGTTTCCATATGTCTTCCTTATGTGTAAACAATGTTTTCAACCATTATGCTAACAGGAAATTAATTATGTATGTGCACATATTCATTTGTATTTTACAGATTTCTATAAATCTGGGACTAGTTTACAAAATACAGCAGCACAACGGTATTATCTTTCAGTTTATAGCATACATCAAAAGGAGACAAAGAACTGTGCCTGAAATTCTTGCTGCGGGGGGCAGATATGATCATCTGGTATGTGCTCATTTCTTTTAATGAATTTAGATTTTTTTTTTTAGCCCATGAAAAAATTTAAAGCCTATTTGTCATTTTGCCAAGATAATGATTTTGTCTTCCATTTTGTTTTTGTCTTGTTCTGAGATTCCACAATTTAGGGGGCCACAGATGGTAGGACCAGTTCCTTCAGCTGTTGGAGTCAGCATAGCTATAGATAAAATAACTGCTGCTGTTTCCAGTGTGGAGGATTCTGTAAGTCTCTTTGCTGGGAAGTGGGGGATTTGTTTGTTTATTACTGACAGTTCAAAAACCTATTTGTAGCTACAGAAGGGCAAAAAATAAGATGTTCATATCTGTTCTAAAATAATACCATACTGAAATAGAAGGAAGACATCAAGATGACCTTTTTCCTTTAGTGTTTCTCTACATAGAATTATTTAGTAAAATGAGAGTTAGGGGAAGAAAGGCTCTTCAGGCTTACAACTTTTTATTTGCAATTTAAATGCGACATTTTTCTCAGCCTGTGTATTCTTTCAAATGGAAGAGTGCAACTGTAGATATTTAGTGTTACTTTTCCCCTACTACTTCTCCCTTTTATAAAGTATAGAAGGTGGAGATGGAAGGAAACTTTAAGAATGTGGACTATTTTGTACAATGTCACACAACTCCTCTTTTTTTTTAGCTTGAGGCATTTTGACAAAAATTGATATATTTATCCTTCTTTGTTACTTTCCCTTATGAAGGGGAAAAGGTGATCGATCTTGTGACTAATACTGTCCCCTTGTTTTTACTTTCCCTTCAGGTTTCTGTCAGTTCATGTGACCTGCTGGTTGTAAGCGTTGGTCAGATGTCAATGGGTAGAGCTATCAATATTATTCAGAAACTCTGGACTGCAGGAATTCCAGCTGAAATAATGTATGACTGGTCCCAGGTAGAATTTCTATCTCCATGTGTTAACTAACTGTATTTTGTTCTCTAAAATTAGTGCAAGCTGAAACTATACTTTTTCAGGCTTTTTTCTGGTTTTATGGAATTACAGGCTCATAACACTGAGCACATAAGGTGCTAGTCAGATACAATAATGTTAAGAAACTCTCACTGGCCTTGCAACAGTCTTCCAGAGTATTTAAAAGTGCAATGAAGGATCCCTCAATTAATAAATTTAATAAAGGATCCCTCAATTAATAAATTTAATAAAGGCCACATCAAAACAGGATGGTATCATCAACTTTTAAATATCCAGATTGTTGAAGACTGTCAGATACAGGGGGAATACTGACATCATTCTACTGTTAGAAAAACAGTTTAGCAAACTGAGCTACTAATGGTTGCCATGTAGTTCTTGGGGAAATGTATGGTAGAAGGAAGAGAGAGTGACAAGCTGAGTTGTGCTCTTCTATCTCCAGTTGAAACCAAACAGTGCTTTAGCCACTACTACCTCACTGGAGTAGTGAGCTACGTGGCAAGGCTGAAGTTCCTTTAATAGTGGTGGAAATTACCTCAGGGCTATGAGTCTGTCACCTTTAAGTATGCTAGTTGGTGACTAGCAAAAGAAACACTGTGCTGTTGCCCATTCTGAGTCATGGTACAGAGTGGGCAGTTTTGATTTCACTCACTTAATTGCCTAACTTTTTTCTGATCTTTTACCATAACATTTCCAAAGGTTTCAATCCCTCAGAACTGGAAAAAATTCAAATCATGTGCTTTTCCCGTGATTACCTGGGTTTTCTTTTTTTTCCATAAGGAATGACAATTCAGGTAGTTCTTGCCTCTGTCTGATGCTGTCCTGCAACCCAGTGCTGAGTAAGTCAGCATAACAAGCCCTTCGGTAAGCTCAGCACTGAGGGATGTGAGTCAGCCTCAGGTTTACAGGAAACCCAGCTGACTTCAGCTTTCAGGACAGACTGAGCATGCAGGACTGAGCTATTACTGAAAGCTGCAGACAGCAGCAGTTTGAGTGTTGTTACAGTCCATATTTTTACAGTTATGTAGACCCTGCACTTCTAGATACAGCTAGCCCTTCCACGTGGGAACTAGGACTGCAGGGCCTAGGCTTTCTCTCTGACTAAGTGTAGATTTAACTTTCAATTTTGAAGGAGCATTAGGTGGATAAATACATGCATAATGAAGTTTCATCTCCTGGAGTTGTTGATAAAGCTTTTCTCTCTCAGAGACTCATATAGGCAATGTAACCATTGCATATCAAGTTATTTGAAAAAGAGGAGACTTTGGTTACTTAAATGATCATTTTATAATCTGTCAAATTTTTGTCCCATTCACCTTCTCCTGTTCAAATTTTAGTCCCAAGAAGAACTGCAGGAATACTGCAGATGCTCTGGGATTACATATGTGGCTCTTGTGTCAGATAAAGAAGGAAGTCACGTGAAGGTAAGTGTAGGGCCAGAGGATGCTTGATGGTGTTTCTCATTTATGATCTGTTGTTCTACATTACTTTATTTTTTATGGTCAATATTATTAATATAATATTAATTATACTTAAGTAGGTGAAAGTGAGGTAAATACAGTTTCAGTTATTATGCAGTAGAATGTTCTTCTGAAGAAACCTGCTTTTTATTCCTGCATAACATGGTTATTCATAGATCTCCTTTCCTCTGAGAAAGTCCAGAGATTAATGCAAACATTGCTGGACTTTGTCACTGGTGGTTTTATATGGAAAAAGGTTTCTCTTGTCTCTGATTTCTTTGGATCTACAAAATGAATTAGTTCACATAGTGATCTTTCTAGCTGGCAGATTTTCATGTTGCAAAATAAATACAACTAAAATGTAAATCTAAAAATGTAGTTCAAACAGGCAGAGTCAGAACGACATTCTTCACCTCTGTAAGCTTGCGTTAAGATGCAAAGAGTGGACTGTGTAATAACATGAATTACCATCTTCTGTACTCTGCAGCCTGTGGTTCTGGTACCTTTTCTTGAAGGTATTCTAGATCATTAGAGAAAAGGTCATTATTTTTTTAATAAAGATCCATTCATTGAGAAAGATAGTAACCATTTGCCAGCATCTGGCACAGACATTTTACCAAGCCAATGTGCCTTACTAAAATATTTTTCACTTGTTACTCACTCTCTTGGTTATTCTAACAGAGATGGCAACTAACTGCAATAATTGTATAAATAAGCACATTGTGGTTATGAGGATGTGATGTATCAAAGTCTTCCACAAGACTATTCTTTTAAATGTGGCTTTATTGAAGCAAAACCAAGAAAGAGCATGCTAATGAGGTGAATGGTGTTGTAACTGATTAATCTCTTGCCAGTAAAGGTTGTACAGATTCCTAAGTTTCGAATGTTCGACTCTAACTCTTGCAAAGTGAAAGGCAGCCTTATTCTAACATAATTCTTTGTTAAAAAGATGCTATTAATAATATTGTATTTATACCTATAGACCATTCTGTTAAAAATTTAATTATCGCATATTAAATACAGGTAGCCAAGCTAGTTTAAGCTTTGGGAATGCAGAAGAAATTTCTTGGTTGGAAAAAAAAATCTAATCAAAGATTTAATGGGCAGTGATTGATTGGTGATGAACCTTTCTACCTTTGACTGTTTCATCTTTTTGGATGAATAATCCAATTTGGTTTTGATTAAACTTGTTAAGTTTTTTCATATGCCATTTTAAGAATCAACAGTCTTAAGAACCATTGATCTACATTGTAGGTGAAATCCTTTGAGAAAGACAGACAGACAGAGAAAAGGATTTTAGAATCTGACTTAGTAGATCACCTGGTCCAGAAGCTGAAAATGAAAACTGGTGACGAGAGATGTAGTAGGTAAGTAGCAGAACGTGGGAAATGCTGAACTGAAGCAGTAGTTTGTACAGGTGGTTGATGTGTCCTGGGGCCCATCTCATTCCTGCCTCAGCCAGTCTTGGCATTTAACTTTGCAACCAACCTGATTCTCAGGTGTTTTGTGATGGATCTGTTAGAAGCTATGAAAGAAGATAATTCTTTATAAAAATTAACATTATTCTAAATCCTGAAAAGAGAATAGAAAAACCTCTGTTTGGTACTACTGAACGGAGAAATGCAATAACTATGATTGTAATAACACTGGTAGATTTCTCTTTTAATGATTTCTGAATGTG
>JAOXXN010000065.1:30956491-30999636 GCA_026770055.1 Myrmophylax atrothorax | reverse complement strand
CAATAGTGTGACACTCCTAGGGACCAGGAATGCAGTGTGGCAGGAGAATGCACCTTGGGACAGGTCTTGTGCTCATGGGTGCTCTGATTCAACACTGTGGGTTCAGAGAAGCACCAAAGAACAACCCTGCCCTGGCTGAGGGAGATGCTCATTCTTCCAAGAATTTTAACTTTTTTCCCACATGCACTTTTTTGGGGGGTTGTTTCAGTTCCTCTTTCCCTTCAGTTTTTTCCCTTGTTCCCCTCTCTCTCATCTCTCTCCTCCCCATCAGTCACTTCTCTGTCACTACTTGCTATTCTTCACTACTCCCTGTCAAGTACCTGGCTGTCACCCAGGATGGTTTTCAATAAGCAGGGCTGTGACCTCACTGACACAGGCACTTCCTGCCAATGCCTCTCGTGCAAGACATGGCACTAACATCACAGCTGGAGTAGCCATGGCGTGATCAAGCTTGGAAGGTGAATCTTTTTGCTACTCAAGACAGGACAGTTCTTACATCACAGCACTATGAGAAGAAACAGATGTTGCAAAAGGGAGAGCTGTTGTGCTGCTTATGGTGCACTGTGGTGTTTTGGTGCAGGAGTCCAGGTTGCTGTAGCAGTTAGGCACGCCTGTATAAAACAATAGTTCACTACCCAAAGCACTCACAGTGTAAGTGCCTTTCATAAACTAAGCATCAAAATCTCTAGTGAAAGCTGCCGTGCATTTGAAGAGCAAGTTGGGGAAGTCCCGCCCTTTGCAGAATGAAAGTCCCATCTCTGAGTGAGGAAGAACACAGGTATCACTTTCTCTCCTTTTCTCCAC
The DNA here is from genome assembly GCA_026770055.1 of Myrmophylax atrothorax. Lineage (NCBI taxonomy): Eukaryota > Metazoa > Chordata > Aves > Passeriformes > Thamnophilidae > Myrmophylax > Myrmophylax atrothorax. Next base: position 30,998,832 of record JAOXXN010000065.1, on the reverse strand, counting down.
TGTTTTGCTTCTGGTCCTAAGCTACAAAACAAACCCAGGATTTCAGAGAACGTTCAATCTGCAGCTTGTTCTCAGCTGATCCTGTTGCAGGGAGCAAGTTCCTGGCTGATTCACAAGCAGTAAAAATAAACATAGTCTGGGGAAGGCAGGGAAGAGGGAGGGAAACTGGTGGTTACAGAGGAAAAGTAGGAGCTACAGCAGCTGGTGTTTTCTTTGCTGGTTCTTTTCAGAGGATTTAGGCAGGTTGGAGATGTAAGTGATTAATGGAGAATGATAACACCTCACCCCCTCCTCCTCCTGGAAGGAACATGAGTCTTTATGTATATCACTGGTCTCTCGGCTTTAACCTTTCCAAGATTTACACACTCCATTCACTCCGATTCAGTGCTGTGGAGCTGACAGCACATCTGAGTGTATTAACTGTACACTCTGCGGTTTTTACAAATGCTTAGGGTTTGTTCTCAGTGTTTGGAAACACTGCACTCAAAGCTCAGAGACTTCCCTCGTACAGCTGACCAGACTGAAGACAATGAACTGCCACACAAACTCAAGACTGTCAAGTGTCTTCTCTATGTGGAGTAAAGGACACACCTATGAATTGCTGGACCCCAGTAAAATGTGCCTCCACAATGACTCCCAAAACATATTTAGGAAAAATGTACAAGCAGCAGAAGTCCTTTTCTATTCCTCTCCATAGGTATATGAACTACTCTGCCAAGTACATCTAGGGAGCCCACCCTCGGCTCTGCTCAGGGCTGAGCATATCACAGCACACTTCTGTTGTGCTTCATGGTTAAGAAGTCTGCTTTCCTCTTGCCTTTCTTGCACTGGAGAAAAGCATTTGGCAGATGGATGGACAAAGGTGCAGGCAAGGTTTTGCTATGGATGAAAAGGAGTTGCAGCACAGGTTTTGTGTTATAACTTAAAGGTTGAGATTCCCACCAGGAACTGCATAAGATAAAAGTTAATGAGCTCTTATTATTTGTCTTAAGCTGGGCTGATGGAGGCATAAAATTAATAATAGTGTGCTAATGAAATTTACTGAAGATGAGATGACACATCAACAGAGAAGATAAGTAGAATACTAGGAAAAAAATCTGATGACTTCAGAAACTCACAGCACAAAAAGTCATACACCCAGGCAGCAGGGGCTCCTGCTGTAAAGACAGGGACACAGTACTTGTAAGAAACAGTGGTGAATAAAGATCAACATTTTTCACCCATTACAGGATAACTGAGCCACCAGTGTAACATGGAAGAGGTAAACACAGTAAGAGGATGTATTAGACAAGATATTTTAGCTATTAGAAAAGTATTACTGCCATTGTGTAAGTATCAAAACATCATCCAGAACAACATATACAGCCCTTGACAACCATATTTACAAAAAAAAAAATAGACCACAACAACGGATAATCAGGGAAATGAAGGCTCTGTCTTAGAAGAATGTAAAAAAACTTACTTAAAAGCAACAAAACAACAAGAATGGATGAGAAGGGACAGGAGCCTTTAAATATGTCAGAGGAGAAAGCAAAAGGGAAAGAAAACTAATTATTTAAATCACGACCTTCACACAAGAACAAGATGGTATAAAATAATGACCAGGGGAACAAGCTTATAAGAAAAATTTCCCTTATATTTAAGGGGGAAGCAGAGCAAGCTTAGAATGGAGCTTGACAAATTATTAACATTTTATGATGTGGAAGGTCCAGTCAGACCCTTTCCATCTGAAGTCCTGGCATGGACTTTGAAGATATATATGGATTAAGAACGGCATGGGTGTTTACTCACAGGGTGATTTAATCTTTCATGATCAGGACAAGACACTGTGGTGTACCAGAGGTAAGAACTGGAACCCGACATATCTTGGTTCCTGGTTGAAACTCAGACCAGACTAAGTGTGGCTGAAGGAGGATCACCTGACTGTTGGAAAATGAGCTGTTGTGCAACTTCTAATGGGCCATTTTCTATGTCACCACTGCCCAAACTGGTGATAGTGGAAAGTTTTGCAGATAATATTTTTAGAGATTGATGCCTTAGGATTTTATGTATTTGTAGATTTTTATATAGCTGTATAGCTTCTCACATTTGAGGTAGCAGCTAGTAGTTTCTACCTTTGTGCCACATTCCTGAATTTCTGCCTCAAGGGTGAGATAGCAGCCGGAGCATCCTGTTTGGGGCACATGTACGAGGACTAGAGTAACAAGACATATTGTAGTCAAAATAAGATAGAAGACCCAGGGCCCTTGGAGGCACTCCAACAGGGCAGTTCTGGGGGTGGCACCAGGGTGGTACCAGGGATAAGGGGGTTTTGAGTTGGATGTAACTATTAGTTTTAGTTATTAAGTAGTTTTATAAATTGGTAAGATGCCTATACGGAGCGCATGCATCTATATACTTAGTAAACTCGAAAGCTCTCAGTAAAAGAACTACTCTCTACTTTACCCAGACTAATATTGTCTCTAAAGTTTTTCCACAATTTGAGGCAACACAGTGCCTGCACAGGGAGAGCAAACAAGCCAGCAACTATGTGCAGTGTAGTGGAGGAGGTGGGTGGAAGTCATGCCAGCTGTTACCTGCCCTAAGTTCAGAGAAGGATCCAGGTCTCTGTGACTGCTTGCCAAGCAATTGTTCATTTGACTTCCCCACTGAAAGCACAGACCAAGACCAAACTGAATGGGAGTGCCCTCTTACTGTCCCATAGCTGGTGGTGTCTGCCATGCTCTGCCAGTGGGGGCACACACTTCCCACTCCCTGATTTATGGGAGCATGGATTATGTGCTGGCAAGGCAGCCATGTGCCCCTCTCCTGCATCTCCCCAGAGCACACCCACCACCACATGCTCTTCTTGTGGTGAAGGCTGGGGCAGGAGGAGAGGAGGCCTGGTAAAGGCTGAGCTAGTCACAAACATACTGGAGTTTCCTTCAATTTTAAGATCCAAGACTGGCTTTCACCAAGACAAGTACTGGCACATCCTGCAGCAAAAGGGAAGGGGGAGTGCAAAGGAGGTGAGGGAGCAGGGTGGAGGAGACCAAAAGAGACAACTGATTATCTTTTTTTCTACTATACTGGTCCTGTGAGATAGGGGAAATTTATAATGCACGTACATACTCCAGGTTTTTCAAGGGCTGTCTTTAGCTGTATATCATATTTCCAGGGGTCAAATGTTTATACATTTTGTCTACAAGAGTAAAAATATGTATTTTTATTAGGGAGTGACTGATCACAGGAGTGAGCCAGAGTGTAGTACATTAAAGAAAAGGCAAGTTGCTTCACTTCTGCTCTGAAGTTGCCTAAGCGCTGTAGGCTTTGTGCCCCATCTTGATCAGAACTGATTTATCAAGGTGATTACCATCTTGACTGCATTGCATTTGTCCTTCCTAACAAAACCAAACCATCTTGAACAACACCTGAGGATACTTGTTTATTAAGCTTATACTGGTTTTGAGAATTCTTACATCTTTTGATATATAAATGCTTTCCTGGACTCAATCAGCCCACATCACTTGTTTAACCCACAGGGCACTGCAGTTGGAAGCAGCACACTGCATACCCACACAACACGCGTGTAAGAGGTGCTGTAGCCATGCTGATGAACTTTGTGCAGATGGGCTCCCTATAGGTCTTGAACACAACCAAACTGACTGGCTATCTATAAATGGCTATCTATAAAAAGCAATATAGCTGTTCTAAATAAGTTTTCTAATTATGTTTAGCAGAAAGAGGTTGCTGGGACAGCGCAACCCTGGATGTACATACCGAGTTGCGGACAAGACATTGGAAAGCAGAGCCATGGAAAGAGACCTAGGGGTGCTGGTCAAAGGCAAGTTGAATATGAGTCAGCAGTGCCCTGGCAGCCAGGAGGGCCAACCGTGTCCTGGGGGGCATCAGGCACAGCATCACCAGCTGGTCGAGGGAGGGGATTGTCCCACTCTGCTCTGACACCCCACCTCAAGTACTGTGCGCAGTTTTGGGCACCACATTATAAGAAATATATATAAAGCTATTAGAGAGCATCCAAAGGAGTTCTACCAAGAGGGTGAAGAGTCTAGAGGGGAAGACATACAAGGAGTGGCTGAGGTTATTTGGCTTGTTCATCCAGGATGAGACTGAGGGGAGACCTCATACCAATCTACAGCTTCCTTACAAGGGGAAGCAGAGAAGCAGGCACTGATCTCTTCTCTCTGGTAAGCAGTGACTGGACCCAAAGAAATGACATGAAGCTGAGCCAGGGGAGGTTTAGGTTGGATATCAGGAAAAGATTTTTTACCCAGAGGGTTGTTGGGCACTGGAACAGGCTTCCCAGGGAAGTGGTCACAGCACCAATCCTGACTGAGTTCAAGAAACATTTGGACAACTGTTCCTTCTCAGGAATCATTGCACCATTCTTACACAGGGTGAAGGAAGATTCACTGCTCAAAAGACAGACATTGCTTATGACACACTGTTACTGAGCAAGGTTTAGGGAACAAGATAGGATTTCTAAGGCCTTGAGCAACCCGATCTAGTGCGAGGTGTCCCTGCCCCTGGCAGGAGCCTTGGGACTAGATGATCTTTAAGGTCCCTTCCAACCCTTAACATTCTGTAATTCCATGATTCTTCTGCTAAAGCCAGAAGTCTTGTGAACAGCCTACAGGTAAAATGAATACGTATTTCTAACAGAATAAACTAACTGTTTCTCACCATTCCTGCTTTAGTTGCTGCCTACAAAGGTAATTTTGTTGTTATTTTTTTAACAGCCTGTCTCAGAGCTGATTCGGAGATGCTTCCCATGGGATGATAAGCCCTGCCACCCTTTAGGCTGTTCAGTCATGCTGCATGCATCAAGCATGCAGCAGTCCCAACAAGTCTTGTAGCATTGCCCATGCCAGATCAGCTCTGTCTCCCCCTGATCCCTGAGTTGCCTAGTGCTAGGTGCTTGTTTTCCATGCTTAGCCAGTTCAGGCTGCTCCCACTCAGAACTGCAATACCTGTGATCTTTTTGTAGGTGCCCTTAAAGTAGACTCACAGGGTCTGTCCCAGCTTAGCCTCAAATACCTGTCTGGGTAACCTGCTGCATACTACACAAACATGGGCACTTGCCAAATTACCAATTCAGCAAGGAGCAGGCTGAGATGTGGGCTGTTGGATATGGAGGGTCAGCAACAGCTGACAACATGCTTGACACACCACAAGGCGTTAGGAAAGACAAAGTCCAACCTCAGCATGAAACCATACCCAGCTTCCCATGTGTGTTTGTGTAAGGCAGACAGCTCTTGAGGACAGTGTCATGCTTTTATGTATGTTTAAACAGTGCCTAGCACAACAGAGTCCTAATCCAAACTGGAGCTCTTAAGTATCACAGTAATGCAAATTAAATAACACTAATAATACACTTTCCCTCTGTGCTCAGCAGGTCAGGCACAAGGGAAGGCCCCTTGTTGTCCATGTGGGGAAGGGCCTGGGCTTCACATCTAGCTGAGACGTATCTCCGGGCTAACCCCAGTTAGTGAGTTACTGCCCATGAGCCAAGCTGCCCTGCTGGACCTCCAATCGCCTCCTGCTGGGACGTGAAATGTGTTAGTCTGTACCCAAGAGGAAAGTTAATGTCATTTATCTTGTGTTTGCCCCAGCTAAAAGCTCATGTTTGTACAATTACCAGGCTTCAGCTAACACTGGTATTTTAGCAAGCCACAGCAACTTGGCTGTGTCAAAGTCTATAGGACCTTTTTTTAGAAAGCAGATAAAATGGAATTGGTAGAGAAAAGTTTTATGCAGATATTTGCTGAACGTGTACTTTTTAAAATAGTCAGTGCCAGTTGATGTCACAAAATTTAATGAAAATTCTAGAACTTGTAGCAAAATATTTCTGACCCCAAAAGAAAATATGTTTCAGTCATTTCCATCTATTCTGTAATCCAACATTATTAGTTGGCCCATTTCCCACAGGCAGAGTGCTGTACAGCAGGTAATCCTACAGACACAAAGCTTGTCACAGACTTCACCTCCTGCCATGAAACTGCATTGTAATGAATGATAGCTAAGGATCTGCTCATGAGTGAGCATTTCATCTCTTCTAGTTACAGAAGGCAAGGCAGAACCATTAAAATAATTAAACATACACATCTACATCATTAATCAATAACAAAACTTTCCTTAAAAATTGACAAACCATATTTGACCATTCACTGAACTTGGCCGACAGTAGAAAACCACCTTCACAAATAATATCAGTCAGAAAAACATAATTAGACACATTATCCCAAGTAACATAGAAACTCATAGATATAGAACAAAGGTGCAGCGTTCAAACAATTGCATCCAACAGATGCCTTCCGTTAGCTGCTTATATACAGGAGATATCATTTGAGAAGAAGAGGCTCCAGGTAGGTTTAAGAAGGGAAGCAAGATTGTAATTTTGCTTATCAGTAACACTTTTTTTGAAGGCAAATGTTGAGAAAGATGAGCAATATTGGGATAAGATTAAAAGTATGTCTTTTGGTAGGACATTTGTTGATTAGTTCTGTGGGTAAATGCACTGGATTAATGGCTTCTTTCATACTGTAACAGTATCCTCAGCGGGATTTGCTTCCTCGGCTGCTCAGTCCCCTCCCCCAACACTGTGACATGAGAAATGCAGTGTTTTTAATGACTGGAGCAGGAGGGATCTTGTTATTGTGGCTGCATCACCCCTCCAGGACACAGTTCAGTTGAAGTTTGTCATGTGGCTGAGTAGAAACGATGAATGCAGGTTTTATGAAGTTCATTCCCCAAATACAAAGGAATAGGGGAAAAAAACCCCACCACATTCATGGCTACAGGCTGTGAGAGTACACAGTTCACAGCTGGAGCTCTGCATTGATCACTGTCAAGCTGCTGGGCTGCAATGCACCTGCGAGCTCTGCCCTACTCCCTCAGCAGCAAGCCTTTACCTGCACTCCCACCTGCATTCACAACATCTCCCCCCTTACCCACCTCCATCTTTCTCACCCCTCTTCTTTCCTAGCTGGGGTCATAGGGTGCTTTAGTGCCCCCTTGATACCTAGCTTACATCTGGGGAGAACTAGATTGCACCTCTGCTTAGAGGCACATAGATATTCACCAGTTAATACCCCCACACACTTGTTTCTTTACAGCCCTGCTGCCCTTGCCTGTCTTACCTTGGGTATTGCTTCATTTCCTGTTTGCCTCCAGCAGCCACCTCCTTTCCTTTAACTCCGGGCCATTATGCAGGCTAATATCAAACAGGTGGAAGAGGTAAACATTAAAAAACCAAAACTGAACAACCCAACATGTCCTTCCTCTCCTCAATAGGCATGATGATACGGTCAGGAAATGGGTAACAGCTGCAGGTGCTAAAAAAATTAACTGCATGTATAGGAATGCCTGGAGTTTGTGTGTTGAAAATACACAGGCAAGTAACTTTTACTGTGAATAGGTTATTCTAAATGGGTTAGTGAGCCCCCTGGAACCATAGAATGGTTTGGGTTGGAAGGGACCTTAAAGATCATCTAGTTCCAACCCTCCCTGCCTTAGGCAGGGAGACCTTCCACTAGACCAGGTTGCTTAGGGTCCATCTGCATCCAACCTGGCCTTCAACAGTTCCAGGGATGGGGCATCCACAGTTTCTCTGAGCAATCTGTTCAGTGCCTCACCATCCTCACAGTAAAGAATTTCTTCCTTATATTTAGCCTAAACCTACCCTCTTTCAGCTTAAAGCCAATCCCCCTTGTCCTATCCCTAAATTCCCTAGCAAAACATTCCTCTCCAGCTCTTTTGTAGCCTCCTTTAGGTACTGGAAAGCTGCATGAAGGTCTTCCCTTTTGTAGCCTCCTTTAGGTACTGGAAAGCTGCATGAAGGTCTTCCCAGAGCCTTCTCTTCTCCAGGCTGAACAATCCCAACTCTCTCAGCCTTTCCTCCTAGGAGAGGTGTTCCAGCTCTCTGATCATCTTCTTGTCCTTCCTCTGGACTTGCTCTAACAGGTTTAATGAGCTTCATGTGCTGAGGATTCCAGAGCTGATGGAGTATTCCAGGTGGGAGGAATGAGGGTCTGGGGCAGCCAAGCTGGCTGCCAGCAATGGCATGGTGCAGCCCTCCAGCACACAACACCACAGGGTTGAAACCTGAATTGGGAACTGCCACGCTCTCATTGCTCTGGCTGCCACCTTATCCTGACCTCTCCCCAGTGTGTTTCATTCTGCAGGATTTGGGAGCTTAGCTGCAGGAAGGAGGTGGCAGTACTGGGAAAAAGCATATGCCCCTTCCTACTGTTGCATGTCCACAGGCAAGTTTGCGTGTACCTGTGTCTGCACATACTGGTCCAATCTGACCATCTGAGGCTCATGAATGCATCACATGCTGGGGTTTATAGGATAGCCACTTGGTTTAACATCTTCCTGCGTGTACTGGGTCATTCAGTTTGTTGGCATCTTATGTGACAAAAATTTAAGGTGCTCTTTTCTCTAGGAGGACGGCAAGCAAGGCAGGACAATATCAGGCGTTGCTCCCTTGGCTTTACTTGTCCACTCAAGTCTTGGAAACCATACCCCTGAGCCCATTTCACCAGCTTTCTTTTGGAAATCAGTATCATTGTTAGCTGTCAATAACTCACTCCATTTACTGCTCTCAGCTGCTCAGGAGGACACAGCAGACTCTAAGCCGGGTAAAGTTACTGTGTGATAACAGCAATTCTTAAGTCAAATAGTATAATGAGGCTCTCCCTAGACAGTGACAAGCTTTGGATTTCCCATAGAAATGTGTGATTGTGCCTGTGTCTTTGCCTGCTGCGCTGTGGACTCTCCCTCTCCTCCACAGGTCCGGTTCCCCAGCCCCAGCCCCAGCGGTGGTGGAGCTGAGTGGCTGTGGGCACTTGATGCTGATTAAATTCTGCTGACTGAGGAAGATGTCAAATTCTACCCAAAGCAGAGAGCCGCCAAGGAAAAGCTGCTTTTCTTTGCTTTTGACAGCTGGAGCCATGAATTTAAGCAGAGGTCTCACCTTCAGGCAAGTCAACAGCTGGGCAGGGAGCAGTCTTTCTTAAAGAGAGAGTGCACCATATTTTGCTGGAGTTCATTGTTGCCAGGAGGTGGACAAGTTGAAGTGCAAGAAAACATTTATGTAAAAACCCAGGTGCAGCTGGGGTTTTTGTTGTTGTGTTTTTTTTTCTTTGGCTAGAGAATGACCAAGTAACAAACAAGAAAGAGGAAATGAAAACACAGTCAATTCCCACCCTTGGTGTTTCTCATCTTCCATTTCCCCTGCAGTACATATGAGGAGAAGATGCAGCCCTTGTCTGTACACAGAGTTCCCAAACACAAAGTCCTTTTGCTAAGAAGACCATGCACTGCGTCACATCTATTTTTATATTTGCATGCCAGCCATGCTTCAAGAATCAGTGGCTCTGTTGACTAGTAGTGGGGTCTGTAAGACTCTTCCCTGTTTCTAAACCTGTCTGTGCACAATATTCATCCAAAGCTCTTACTGCTGAGGAACTGTTCCTTGCCTTTGTGATGTGACACCTGCAGGCTCAGTTCAGGGGCAGTGGATCGAAGTTCCCATAACAAAATACCACTGCCATAACTAAGTGGCCATCCCTGTAGTTATTATTGGCAATATCACCAGAACACTGAGGGCTGAATGGTACTGAAAAATAATTAGGTTTCACTCCCACACTGTATTTTCTGAGTCCAAAACAGAAACTTTGTCATTGCAGGGTGAGGCTTTGTGATACCAAATTTTCAGCCCCACGGAGCAGAAACCAGGACCCTGAGGAGGTTCAGAACTAGGAGGCAGAGACAGACACATCTCGAGTCTACATGCAGAGGGAAATACTTTGTGCACAGTCGCATGGCCAATGCCACATCACATAATTCATGTGTGAGGTACCTTAGCAGGTGCGATTGGCCAGGAGTGTGAAATGCAGTGGAGCCTTGCTATTGCCCTTTCCTACCCTCCATAAAGCCACAGCTGCTTAGAGTACTCTGGCCACTAGACAAGAAATTCAGGGATGCTCCCCAGCTCTCTTGAGGGAAAGACAACTTTAGGAAAGAACTGGAAATTAGTTGAACCAAAAGGAAAGTACAGAACTGTTTAGTTTGTGGTCAGATGGTAAGGGACATTCTGGGCTCCACATGGTGATCTCAGTGATGTTTAGGTATTTCATGCAATAACTGCTGAGCACAAAATGCAGAATCAATCCTTAAGCAGGGTGAGGAAGCCAAGGCTCTGGCTAGTGAGTGCCCCAGCCAGTAGATATCACTCTTTTTCTATCTGACATAGTGAATCCAATTTTATTTCCCTTCCCAGCTGGAAGACCTACAAGAGAAGAAATGTCCCACACCAGTCTTTCCCCTGATCATTATAACACTTTCTAGGAAGGTGGGAAATGTGAATTTTAAGCCCTTCAGAAGTGAGTTACGTCCATTTCTACAGAAACTTGGAAATATGAAATGAGAGCAGGACAGCTCTTCCCTTGGTTAGGATGGAGTAAGTCCCAATGGACTTAACCATGTTTAGGAGTGTCAGGTACTTTGTGGCATCCAATAAATATCCTGGGTAGACTGTCAGGACTGCCAAACCCTTGTGTGAAAACACAGATTCATCATCATCCTCCGTATTGCTTTGAGGGGAAATAAAAAAACAACAAAAACCAGCAAGCATCATCAGCCAGCCCAACAGGGAAAAGTAGAGAAGGGCAGAGAGAAAAAACGTTTTGTGTCTGGGTCTCCACCAGCCTTTGATGTGGAGTAAAAGTCACACTTTTCTGACCTGCCAACATCAAAGTGCTAGTAAGCATTTTAAGAGTGCTTAAAATAGGATTATTTTTCATGTTAAGAGTTGAAGCACCTATTGAAAGTAGGTATTTGCAGAGTTAAGCAGTAACTGAGGTTATCAGCATTAAAATTTAGAGCATAGGAACCAAAACTCTGTCCAGATCCCAACCTTAATACAGGCAGACCCTCTTTGGATTTAGCCTGATCCGTGCCAGCACTTTTTCCTAAATTTTTTCATCTTTATTTTAGCTCCATAAGTAGTAGGAAAAGTTGAAGGTGATTGTGTTATCTTACTTGTTAAACAGACAAGAAGGCAAACAAAAAAAACCCAAACATTTTCTTAACTATTTCATTATCATGGCATAGAGGGAAGATAAACTTGCGCTTCTGCCATAATAGCAACTAGCTACCACCCTAAGCCTTTTTCTGAAACTCTGCCAAATCTCAGCTTTCAAACATTGTTAAAGTGTAAAGGCATTTGGAAAACGTGAAGAAGTTTTATTTCAAGTAGAATAAAAAGACAGACCTCTTTCTCACTAGGTTTTCTGGCTAATTTTATATCCTGCTACTATTCAGGTGGAGCTCTAAGAGTAGAAACTTGAATGGCTAAATATTTTTCTGAATCTCATTTTTAAATGCTTATATCATCCAGCATCATCATCTCAAGTAAGAAAGATCCTTGGTCCAGTTGAAACCAGCAAGACATTAAATGAAAAAACAGTTTGTTGTAAGCATTGCAACTAGAACTGCCAGCTTTGTGATTTTAGAAGAGAAACTTAACTATCAGCACATCATGACATTTTTGGTGTGATGCATGATGATGTGTGGGTGGATTACAATGCCACATGTTGTTATTTCAATATATTATCATCATCAGGGTTTACTGAAGCATTGCTGTGTTTCAGCAGAACATCATTATCTCCTCCAGCAGCTTCAGCTTAGCCAATCCTACTAGTTTCTCATATATTAGTGAATAAAAAAATCTACTTTGCCTAGATTTACATCTTAATATTCTAACAAGCCTGATAACTGGAAGCAACTTCATGGAAAATTATTTTAAAATGCAGGTGCATACATTCATACTGGAGGCCTCATTCCCTCTTCAGTCTTTTCAGAGAAGGGAAACATGCCTTGTTACTTTTGCAAATAATCATGCAGTTTCCATTTCAGACAATAATTATAATTAAAGAATATATTGGAAGAAAAAAAACCAAACAATTTTCTTCCAAAACCATATAACTATTCTAAAAAAAGTATCAAATACATTTTTTTCTTCCAATTCCCAGGTATCTTGTGGGCACAAAGAATGATTTTGCTGCAACTTTTGTCAAGGAGAGATGCAAATAATATGATTAGCTTGCTACACAAAATGTATCTGATCTTGAAATCCTAGAATAAATATCAACTATGCCTTCTAGAAATAAAGCTTTAAACTAATGCTAATGGAAGTTGTAGGATGAAAGCTTTCCCTGCTGCACTGAAGATGCAGGGCACAATGCACAAACCTAGCTGAATTTGGAAGAGACTCCAGAATATTCAATCTGTAGTCATTTAAGCTAGGATCTGTTAAGCACAGTTATGTATTCATTTGGATAGTAACTTCCCACACAGGCCATGTCCTGGAACTGTGCTGAGATTACTTTAGCCATATGAAGGACCTCTGTGTCCTTATTACCAGGAAATAGTTAATATTCTTCCCCTCTGGGGCCCACATGCACCTGCACAACTGTGGTGTGTGGTTTCTCCTTGCAGCTGCATCTGTGACTCTGCTGCTGCCTGCGCAGAGGTTTTAAAGTGTAAGTGGAGAGCTGGTGGGGCTGCCCTTCAGCGGCATTGCAGCCTCAAGGGCTGCTGCAAACACAGTGAAACCACGCGCTGAGGAAAGAAACGTGTTCAGCAAAGCATGTTTCTCAGCTGTTAATATTATACCATTGGAAAATTCAACACATAAATATACCAATTAATGATGTATCCTCATAGTGCCATTCTGGAGTTGCTGTCTATCATTACCTTGATTTTTCCAGAGGAAGTAAAAATGAGACTGTGAGACCAACTAATCTTCCTAAGGTCACTGAGAGCAAGCCTGTGGCAGATCCAGATACACAATGCAGATCTTTCCCAGCCCTGTAGTTTGGCTCTTCAGCCTCTCTGCTGCTCCCTTAGTTTGCTATCTGAATTCCTTGAGCAAAAGGAGGACTATTTTTTCCCTAATTGCTAAAACCCATCATTCACTATATCTGCTCCCTCTCAGGAATGAGAAGATTATGGGGGTCAGTAGTCAGAAGAGAGTTATCAGCTAGCCCTGGGCTCCAGGAGCAGTGATTAGGATCCTGTTATTAACCGCAGATGCATGCTCTGAAGCAGAAGTGCTCAATTCTCCTCTGCATTTGAGATCTGTGTGGTGTGAGGGTGATATATGGGAGGGAAGAGATTGTGTTCACTGATTCTACAAGGTGATGTGATTTAGAGGAGCTAGATGGTTGTTTCACTCTATTCCCATCATGTGATCCCCTTAAGGCTCATATACCACTGAAGAATCGCCAGAGCCAAAGGACTGTTTGCCCTTTGCACTCCTTTTCTGCACTGTTCCTTCCCCCAGCATGCTCCCCACAGTGTGGTGGGAGAGTGACAATTGGCACATGAGCCAAATCTGCTGCCTTTGGACTGACGGAGATTTTTTTCCCCCAGGCAACATTTTTAAGCCAAGGATTTCAGTGTCAACCTTGCTTTTAAGAGAGTGCGTGCTGTTATCTTTAGGTTTACAACTTTCTGAGAAGAAAAGGGGATTTATAGGAAGAAATATGATAGTGCACCTTATCATGCAAGGCAGGCAGACAAACGTAGCTACATGAAGAATTACTGCGAGCGGGTGTTGGTGCATGGTTGCACAGGGAGTCTTACTTCATGTTCACACACAAAGCTGCTCGTTTTGAGCGTAAAGACTACCAGGGTGAGAGATCATGTAAGTGGAAAGAGATGCTGTCTGTGTTTTTGTGTGTACCTTTTAGTGTAAAAGTTCTCCCTGTCTGCTCTAACAGTAGCTGTATTTAGGTTAAAAACACAAAATGTCTCAGCATAAATCACTGAAGTTTTTCTTTCTTTTGGAGACTTCATTTCCCCCCTTTTCCCCTGATTCTTGGCTTTGTTTTATTCAACCTGAAATAAAACCTCTTGAATTTTTTTTGTGAGTGGGAAAAACCTATCCCTGTGTTGCACAGCAAGTGACCCTCACTTTATCTCATTTAGAAGAACAAAAGTCATAGGAAAGATTTCTGGGAAATGTCTTATTACTGTCATAGCCCTAAGCCTTGATAAGAGCTCCATCAAGCTGATACACCCACGCATACATATGTAACAGGTGGCCACTGCTCACAAACAACCTGCTCCTAAAAGAGAATGAGGCATTTTTCTCACAATATTTAGATACTATTAAGATTTTGAGACTCCTGCTGAGTCCTCACACACACAATCAAACCCCTGTCTGAATGGCCAGGCCTCATTGCAGCAAGTTTAACTTGGAGGAAAAATAAGTGGGGACAAGTCTCAATTGTCACTGACCCTTTATCACACCAGCACACAAGCATTCGAGTATTCCTTAAGGAATTGAAGGATCCACCTCTGAATTTCTCTTCTGGTATCTGGCACCTCTGAGGAGAGCAGCTTCATCATTAGGCTCATAGATGACTTGGGCAAGTCACTTGTCTGTGGAAGCTTTTCCACTTGTTACACATGCATAGGGACTCAACATTCTTGCAAGTCTCCTGCAAATAAATAGCCTCTACAAGAGGCAAGAGAATCAGAAAATTTTTCTCCCCTTTCATTCTATGTCTGACCCATTTTAGGCAGAAGGCAGGAGCTTCAGCAGGAAAGCAAATGCTAGTGAACATTTTGCCTTCAGCTCTGGAGCACCTGGATCCAACTTCTGCTACTAGCCAAGCCAAATAAATAAAAATAAGAGAAAGATGGCACTACTAATGACTCAGACCATGCTGGGAGACTCCCAGCACGGACACCTAGTCAAGGAGAACCTCACAGCTGTGAGCAGTTAAGGGAACAGCAATCTCTTCCTCTGTTCTGGAGCTAAGACACTTAAATACTTTTGTGACACTTCAAGTTAAGGCTGCTTGTTGGCTGGCTTGGCAGCTCTTCAGCACTTTGCTGGACTCTGGGGTTCCTTGTCTAGCAAGGAGAAGAAGCTCTCTCGTTGCCCAGTAGAGAAAGCCTCAATGCCTGGAGGCTGTGCCTCAGCCAGGGCCTCCGCTAAGCTCTGCTTGGCATCAGGTGCTGCAGCAGAGCAGCCTTCACCTTTTGCATCTGCAGGCTGGTGATAGGCTTGCTCTCCAGCACTTCAGTGGGTGTCACTTTTTATCTATGCCCCATGCATTTCAAAACAGATACTAAATATAAAGAAGCCATCTGCTTCTAGCCATAATGAAGAAATTCATGCTACTACCAGTAACACCAAATAAGGCAATAAAAGACATTGCTTAGTTTGCACAACCTTTTATTTTCCTTCCTAGAACTATTTTTAGTTAAACAATTTTCTGCCAAAAAAGTTCTGTCTGTGTCCAGAACTGCCCTGGTCATCGGCGCTGTTACCAGGGATTCGAGCTTTATGGCCCTCATAACTCTGGAGGGCGAAAGGTCGAGCTGTGGAGCCTTTGTGTCAGCTCCACATTTCTCTTTAAACACATGTGAGAGACAAAGCTCCCCTGAGACCCCCATGGAAACTGCCTCCGGGGGAGGGGAGAGGGTGAGAGAGCAGTGGCCTGGCAGATAAAAGCAACATCAAAAGGAGCAGGGAGCAGCTGTCCATCTGGAGAAGCAAGCTTTTTTTTCCTTCTTCTTCTTCTTTTAGGAGAAAGAGATTGTCTCAAAGGATAGTCTCAAAAACTTTTGCATGGAAGGAGGAAAAAACCCAACAACCAACCCACTGGTGAGGGGGAGGGCAGAAAAGCCCCCGCAGCTAACAGAAGGAGGTGCTGCTTGGCAAAAGTCCCAGGCTGGATCATTTAAATCACTTTTAGTGCCTCCAAATGCCCGTTGCTGCCTCTGTTTATAGAGTCACAGCGAGAGACCTGAAGAGAATATATTTCCCAAAGCAACATCTGAGCTCAGGAATGAATCAAAATTCACTTCATACGCTGCAAACCCTCTTCCCTCTCTGACCAAGCTTTTGTTCTGTTGCTGGTCTTGGTGTCAGCCTCCATCCCTGAAAGAAAAAAACCCAAAGCTTGATGACTAGATAGCTGAGCTAGTTTATGACAGGGAGGGTTTCACTACACAGGCTTTGCAGCATGTGTAATTGCCAATATAAACAGTCTGGTATCAGTATTTGTATATATCAACACAGCAGTGTAGGTGTAATCCTTCAATGTTCCAAACTGACAAATTGCACATCTTTACCATTGGATTTACAGACACTAAAAAGCTCTTCTCCTAGGTTGTAACTATTAAAATAGTTTCTCAAACACAACATGTACCCACCCCAAAATTAAAAGAAAACTGCAATCAACCTCAACAAATTCAGCAGCAAGTCTCAGCCAACATCATAAAGAGGACTGACAGGGCTACCTCTCACTTCTGCCCTCGTACAAGGGCTTCCTATCATGTCCACGTGCACCTGAAGACACTTAAGATGCTGACAATAGATTTCACATTTCAATATGGTTTGAAAAGATATTTTTAAAACCAGAGAGTGAGTGATATAAAATCAAGAAAGTCTAACTCTTGGGTTTTGCCAGACCAGCTGTCTCAGTATTGTGAAGCTGAAGGCTTGAAATTATTTGAGGACCCAAGAGAATGCCAGGCTGCAGCTGTTGGAGACTCTTTTAAACTCTGCATCAGTGAACTGAAGATGTTGAAAATGGCCTGTAACACACGTGTATCTATCCTGTGTGACTCCTCACATGAAAATACCTGAAAGAGTCCCACATGTCCAGCAATGTACCTTGTACCAAAGGGAGAAGGGATGAAGGATGGATGCAAGCGTCCTGTGCCCTCACAAGGTGAACAGCACCCCAGGGTACTCCCTGCCTGCAAAGTCCAGTGCAGCATCACTGCCCTAACACAGGACCAAGATCTTCCTTCTGCTCTGCAGTGTGTGTATGAGCCATGGCCACGGTTAACTGGACCAGACCAGTAGTCAGTCAGCCCTGCCATGGCAGTGCCTGACACTCTGTGTAGTGCTTCACATGTGTGCCTTAAAACAACTCAATTCATGCAATAATGTATCTATGAAGGGCTTCTGCATCCATGGAGAGGTGATGGGGGAGCATGATCCCATTCCCAATGCATCCTGGACACTGATCAACATCTCTTCACATTTTCACAGCCTTCCACAGTGGCAGCCTAGGTTGCTCCCAAAAGCCTGTGGTGGCATCCAAAGGGCAGGCAAACATGCCTGAATGTATGCAGCATACTCTGTGCAGCATATTGCAGGCAGTGCTACAGATCTTGTCAGCCTGGAGGACAAGGGCAGGAGCTGTGGGGACATCTCCTGGGAACTAGGCTGAGATGTCATAACAATATGTGCAGGGAGAGGGCAATTCTCCCAACTCCATACTGACATGGATTATTTTAGCCAACTTGCAACAGGCACCTGTGGTATGCAGGTGCAGCTTGCAAAGACAGATACCTCCATCTGCAGTGCCATCCATGGCTCCTGCAGCACCCTCCTGTCCTCAATTCAGGCATCCTCCATGCCAAGGGCAGAGCCAAGCCCTGCATTCCTCACAGATCTGACTCCCACCTCAT
Source organism: Myrmophylax atrothorax (assembly GCA_026770055.1). Lineage (NCBI taxonomy): Eukaryota > Metazoa > Chordata > Aves > Passeriformes > Thamnophilidae > Myrmophylax > Myrmophylax atrothorax. Next base: position 30,981,324 of record JAOXXN010000065.1, on the reverse strand, counting down.
GCCTTCTCACTGCTGGGATAATAAATACCTCGCGCCTGAGCACAGCACACGTCCAGGCTGCTCTCCCGCTCTCCGACAGCACGTCCAGGGGCGGCAGATTGGCAGGTTGCTGGAGGAGGAGAACCTCACAGGCTGGCGGGCAGCCAGGCCACCATGGCCTCCTGCCACAGACCCTCATCTCGCAGGGCCAGCCTGCCAAACACGTCCCCTCATTGCGTGACAGGCCACTGGGTTGTTTCACAGGCTAGAAAAGATTTGAGAGGTCTGCCTCATCACTGAGAGGCCCATGTAGGGTCCTCTTCACTGTCCTCAACCAGCCTGAGCCTTAAAGGGGCTGATAGGGGAGCCTCCTCTTGATTCTTGTTCAGAAACGGTACCCAGGGTGCTGCAGATGACTTTCCTTTCCCCTGCTTTCTGATGGGGATACTCTCTGTATTTACTTGTTTGTATTTTGTGATCCGCTGCTAGCATCACCAGGGAAGAGACCTTCCCTTCCTGTTCTCTGTCAGTGCATAAAGGGATGCAGCCCAGGGGAGCCCAGGACCCACACTGACCCACCCATTGGGACAGCAGTCCAAGCGAATTCCTGTCAAATTTGGATGCAGAAAGCCAGTGGCACTTCATACCTGAGGTATGTCCATAATCACTGGGGGTCTTTTATCCGATAGCAGGGTTGTGTGCGTTCCCACATATCAAACTCCTTCTTCCACCCCCACTGTCCTGGCATGGCTGCAGTCCCAGTTTCCACAGTGGGAATAAGCACAGAGCCTCTCTTTCCAAGCAGCTCCAGTGCCTAGTCCCACTTGCAGACCCACAAACCCAAAAGCTGGCTCTGATGATGTTGGTGAAGAAGAGACTGCTGTTTTTTTCCTCAAGAGTGGGCTATCTGCCATGTGCCACAGTTTCAAACTGTGGGGAAGAACAGGGCTGCCCGTACATCTGTGTTTTCAGATATGTTCCCTTTTTCTACAGATGAATATCTCCAGTTGGATTTTTTTGGATATTTTCCCTTTTTTTAAGCTTTATAGATTTCTCATGTTTTTCTGAATATTTGGTTGGCCCATCAGGTCAAAAGCTCCATGCTGCACCGCAGCACATCTCCAAGTCTCAGACAAGTGCCCAGGAGTCACCCCAATAAGTCCAATGCACAGACCTAGTGCATGTGTACTGCCTGAAATATCTAAGTATCAGTGTAAAACGCAAACAGTAACCGTACAGGGCACACACATGCTGTGCATCTGTCTGCAAAATCTTGAACAGAAATATGGGAGCCCTAGAGCAGAATTTGTTACAAATGTGTTATTCAAGCCTACTCGGTCTATTCTTAGTGTCTTCCCATCCATAGTAACAGGCCACATTAACAGATTGGTACTTGCGTGATCTCTTTGATTCCTCATGATTATCTCCCAGCTGTGCCTAAAGCAGAAGTCTCTGATGTTGCTCACTGTTATATGGTGGCCACTTCTGCTCATGTGGTGCACACCGTACAAATGCTACTCATCTAATTTCCCCATGACCTCATGGTACAGGATTTGCACCCCACAGCTCCAATGGCTTTGATGGAATTATTCCAGACATGGCTAAATATAATTTCTATTGGAATCTGGCCTTTATTTTAACTGCATTTAACCTTGAGTATGTTTCAAGTATGTTTCAAGTATGTTTCATCTTCCACAGATCTTTAAATTGCTCTTGCACTTCCACACTGTTACAGCAAGTGCAGTCCAGGAACTGCTCTGATCAGACAGGCAGAACGTGGCAGTGCAAGACAAGGTGTTCCTGATGGCTGGACCAAAGCTAAGGCACATGCATCTACTGGACAGTCATCTGAGCCTGAATCTTGCTCTTTTCAGCAAGCTTTATCTGAGCATGTAAAAAATTGTTTGCAAAAACAACATCTGAAAAAAATCCTTCCAATTTTAAGAGTAGATGTCCAGAATGTTAATTTATTAAAGTAAGTCCCAGCAGGCCATGCAGAGGCTCTGAAGAAAAGGCCCCAAGGAGCATAGCGGACTGAGGGCAAATCCTGAGAGTTTGTCAGAGTGAGATTCTAGTGTGAGTTGCTTTCTTGCTCTTTCTTCACCAACCACCCCACGTGCTCTGCAGGATTGAAAGGCCCCAAGGAAGATTTCGTGGCCCACCTCTGTGCAATGAAAGCACTAGTGTTAACGCAGCACCCTCGTCAGGCACAAGAAACTTTCCCCAGGGCCTCAAGAAGGCCCTTTCCCGACTCTTTGTTTTGCTTCGTCAGAACTGTGCCTGTACTGAAGGGGTTACTGTCTCGTACAATACAACAGTGGGGCTGACTTGGCTGGAACAGACATTAACTTCCACAGTAAATCTGGCAGGAGCTGGTAATTACAGAAAAAGCAGCCAGAGGTCATGGCCAGCCAATGCTCTGGAGTAACAGAGCAGAAAATCAAAACAGAGGGGGAAGGGAAATCATATTCATCATAGTCTTCGGGCTGAGGTCGGTCTTCTCCGAACTATCAGGAGCCTGTCGTCAATTGTTATGTTTAGAAGGAGCCTCTGGAAGATGAGGTAATAATAATGTTAAACATTAACTTGTTAGTGCTCCCGCTGCACTGCAAATTCACCTCCACCCCAGCACAGCTGGGAAGGGGGAATGAATGGTCCCTGGAAACAGCCAGGAATACGGGTTGCTAATTGCACTCCTGCATTTGTCCCATTTCTGGCAGGTTTCTAGTGCTCACACGCGACCCAAAGGTTCCTGCTTTGTGAGTGAGTTGTGCACTCTCCCCCAGTCCTGCATTGTTTCCAATCCTCTGGCACACGCTGCTCCCTGTGCTGCCACTCTGGAGTGCGGGCAGCGGGGCAGGGGAGGTCTGCCTGCCTGCAGCGCTGCCTCCAAGTGGGCAGGGACAGCACCCGTGGGACTCCTTGACGGGGTGGCAAAGACTCACGTATGGAGCAGGAGCAAACATCAAATGCTTTCATGGCATCCTGATAAAGCCTGGGAGGCAAGAAGACTGGTGATTTTCCTGCTGTCCTATAGCTCCCCACAGCTCTGCACTCCAACACCTCTCCATACAGCCTGAGCTGCAATAGTGGCTGCACTGTAGGTGTGCCTCTAAGCAGGCTAGCACCTCCTGAGAGCCCATCCATGAGGGCGTGAGGTCACAGAGGATGTGAAGTGTTCTAAAATGCAGGGTAACTCACAGCTAAAATAGTTACTTTGACGTTGGAGAAACCAGTAGCACTTGGTGCTCCTTTGGACTTTGGCTTGGGCTCTCACTTGCACAGAAACCATCATGCCATCCTGATGGGAAACTCCGTCCTTTGACAGAGTTGCCTGGATTAAAGAGAACAACATCCCATTGCAGAAACAAACAGAGGAAAATGGGGCTTTATCCTTGGCCATGATGCAGTTTGGCACGTACCCTCTGACGGCTGCCTCGCCTCACCCAGCCCTTCTGTAAATGGAGGGTATTAAACCTGCCTTAAAGATGTGCTGAGGCTTAAATAATCCACAATTACAGAGTACTGCTGACATGTACAGAAGATGAGAGCCATTAAAATGGAGAATTCAACTATCAGTGGGAATATAAAAGAGCTTGAGGTCTAATGCACAGAAAACATGGATTAACTGATGCAGGTTGAGCTGGCCTCTGGAAAAAGTAATTGGCACGAGTGGTCCTGCGTGCTGTGTACACAGCGGGCTTGCTTGTGTGGCAGCCCTGCTCCACTTTGGGGGAGAAGCCCCTCACCAGCTGCTGCAGAGGGGGGCCAGAACAAGAGCCCCTTTTCTGCCAGGCTGGCTTCCCGGCTCAGGCTGAGTGATCCTGGGGAACACTGGAGAAATGGTTTGTTTACTCATTAAATAACGAACGAGGTGGCCCCTGTCTGGCTCTGCTCAGTGGAGCAGAGATGGCGGCCGCTGGCAGAGGCAGTGGGCTACTGCCTGGCTCAGAGAGACAGGGCGGGAGCTGTGCGTGACAGTCCAAGTCTGTCTGCTGCTCAGAGCAAAAATCCATCTGCTGGCACCACCCCACTGGTTGTACCCCCACAGTTTTCTCTCAAAGTAGCACTGGTGTTGCAGTAATGCTATAGACAGTGTGCGGGGTGGTAAAACACACACCTGTAGCCATATGTAACACAATAAAGTGTAAATTATGGCTTAAAAAAAAGTTTGAAAATAAAATGGCAAATTATGCAGTCTTCCACTCACCCTGCTACATCTCATCTTTGCACTCATAAAAACCTATTAAAAATGAAAAAGGAAGAGATACTGGGCTCAGACTGGTTCTTACCTGCTGGTAGCCATTCACTGCTGTGCAGCACACACCACCATGCAGGTCACCCTGTCCCAGCACTCAGACTCACTGTAGCCACCTTGTGTTTCTGTTCAAATAAGAACTAGGAACCATGAACACCTTTTTTTCCTGGAGATTTCTAGGCCAATTTTTGCAAGCCCACGGTGTTAACATAAGTTTCAGGTGTTCGCACAGACTCTGGAGTACTCACTTCTCTGAACTGCAGCCTGCCTCTGTTCAGGTGCCATGCTGTTCACAAACAGAGGGAGCCCACACAGCTGCAGCCCAGGACCCACCAGTGCTCTGCCACCCAGGCTTGGAGGAGGCCATCGGGCAGACACGGTCTGGGAGGTCTGAGGGAAGGCAGTACTGTCCCTGCCCATGCAGCTCTCCAATGTCCAGGCACAGTTCCTCCCACATAGCACTAGGGAGGCATCATTTGTTAGAATTAAATATCTCCAGAGTAAAAGGTCCAGGTCCTCTCTGAAGAGGGCTAAGCCAAGTGTCACTTGAACTTTTTTGAACCACAAAATGTAAGGACACAGAAAAATAATAGTTCATGAATCTTCAGAAGATGTGGGAACAGTTCTGACTCTAAATACAAGTGCAATTTTCTGTAACCTCAGTGCCATGATTCAGCATTTCTAAAGTAAATAATTTACAATAACAAAGGCAAGAACCTAAGAAGTTTGTGTGGGATCAAGGTAAAAATGAATTTTGCAACGTGAGAGAGATGAAAGGTAGATAATCATGAACACAGAACATCTTGATCCTACCACTAAGGAAAAGCTGAATTCTCCACCACAAAACCTAGTCTGAGTCATTGTTTAATGAACCGAGCATTGCTCGCAAAAACTCAGCTCTGAGCTCTTTTTTTCAGATAATAAAAACAGTGCTGATATTTTTATATTGAGTTAATGGTCTTGAAGAAGAGCCACAAAATTGTACTTTGCTGTACAAACTCCTACTGAAGAAGAGAAGTAAAAAGATTCTGGATGCACTGTTTACTTAACCTCCCCTCCCCACCCTGAACTTCTTTCCTCCCACACAAGCACCTAAACCCACTTGTGTGCTTGTTGGGAATTACAAGGTCTGTTCTCAGGGCTGTGAAGTTTTACAGTATGATTCAAAGAAAAGTAGAAACCATCCTGCTCTCTCCTTGTGTTTGCCAGTTCTACTAACACTGAGGAGGAGAATGCCAACATAGCTTAAATCTCAGCAGACCTTTACAGAGCTGGCTCAGTGTTCCTGTCCACATTTTACAGCTGGAGAAACACATTCAAAGGCAGGACCTTGACACTACCAGTGTGCTTTTACAAAACAGATTCAGTTGCCTCAGAGTTAGCAAGATGAGCCCTGGCATAGGCAGGCCTTCTTTTCTGGCAGCAGAGTTCCAAAGGCAGCTAAAAGTCCCCCTGCCTACAACCATCTCCCAGCAGTGCTAATGCTTCTGCTCCAGTATTAGCAAGAAGGGATTTCTATGGAAATTTTGCCTGAGTGGAATAAAGATTAAATGATTTGCCTGGGACCAGCATACAGGTTAGTGTCAGAACCAAGAAAGGTAGCTAAATCTCTGGCTCATGCAGTTAAGGATGTGTGCAGACAATTGGGCTGGGAGCTTGTCATCACCTCTTATGAGGAAAGTGAAAGGGGGAGGCCTCTTGGAGAGCATTAGTGCTTTTATTGCAGAGAGATATTACAAAAGATTGCACAGTGGAACATGTTCCAGAATCAGGAGGGAACTCAACCCTAAATCTTTTGATTCCTTTTACAGCTGGAAACATGTCACAGCAGGATCCACTGCAGGTCCTAGTGCTGGGAAACAATGGACATAAATGTTATGAGGTTTTTCTCATATGAAACACACACTTTTTTTTTCTAACATGAAATTTTTTTCACACCAGGCCACTCCTTAACACTAGAAGGACAGTGACGAGCTGAGAGATGAGTGGATGTGGCACTTGACACAAAGGTGGAATTCAACAGTCGACAGAAGAGATGTTGATCTAAATTATACTTCATTTTACTGCTGTGTGACCCTTTTTCTTACCCTTTGACTGGACTTGAATGCTTTCAACACAGATTTCCATACTTGAACTGCAATATTTCAGATACTGCAACTGTAAAACTCCAGGAACAGCCTAGCCTGAGAGCTTGACTCCCTCACCTTGAACCTCCTTGGATGTGGTCAGGGCGTAGCCAGCCACTGATGTGTGAAAGCCAGCATTTGCTTGCTCACTCATTTGCTTTCAACCTCCACCCCCCATAGACATTGAAATGTTGCTTTTGGCAAGAACTGGGGCACAGGGGAGGGACAATTACCACGAGCACTCATTGTTTGCAGAATGTTTTTCTTAATGCCTTAGGAAAAAAAAGAAAAGGGTCAGGTTGAAAGGTTAGCCGACCTTTTTGTTTTCTTTGGAATGAGAGATTCAGACCCTTCAGAAAATGTTTTATTAGCTCTTCTAAATTTCACTTTCCGCAGAGGTTTTCTCTCCAGGCAATGTTTAGAGGCACCAGCAAGGAATGCCCACGCTCATCAAGCTGAAGGTGATTTAAGGAGAAGGACAAGATCTGCACTTTGGGTAATGGAAAGTAATTCTTTGCTTCAAATTTTGTTATGAAAGAAAGAAAACTCACTTGCTGAAGAAGGAGGAGCTTGGGGAGTGAGTAAAGGGCTGCGGAGTCAGTTTTACCTTAGCCATGGTCAGCATTCACTGGAAGATTCCTCCGTTTGATTCAACCATCAGGTACTCACTCACCAGGAGCATTTTCAGTTTGCTGCATGTTCATAGGACAAGTCCGTACAAGCGCATTTCAGCCTCTGGAGCAGGGTGGTTGGCAAGGGCATGGTCGTGTCCTGGGAAGGTGCCACGGCAGCAGGCTGGCACTGAGCAGAGCTGTGCTCTGGCTATGCCTGCATGACCCCTTTTCTCCCTGTGGAAAAACAGAAAATGAGATTCCTCTCCTTTGTGAAGGGCTTTCAAACCTGATGACAAAAGGCAGTATTCAGAGCTGGAGACTATTATTGTTCTTCTCTAGGGGCATTCAGTCCAGGACAGGTTGGGGATTCAGCAGTAAATGGGGATAAGAAAATGCCATTTACTATAGCATATATGTGAAATAAAAGACTTCATTATCTTCATTTTGGTAACCTTTCTTACCATTTTATATTTGGCAAAGTGTGTTTTTTAAGTGATCCAGGTAGTTTCATCCATGCTAATGGAACTAAGAAGGACTGATTTCTTCTTCTCTTTCATTTTCAGAGTTGCAGTCCTTGAGATGTAAAAGACATGGGTTCCAAACGGAGATGTTCCTGAAATTAGGATCATCAAAATGGTTTTGGGGTCCTCAGGGATGGAGTTCATGTATGAATGAGAAGAGAGGGGTTTAACATACAACCTCTCTTTATCAGCAGACACTGAATAAACTCAAGTTTTGCATTCGTGTTTCTCAAAATGCTTCACAGCAGGAGCAGGTATCGCTTCCCTCTCCACCTATACTCTAGCACACAAGTGCCAAGCCCACCTGACATGTTACTAACAGGTTTATAGCTGATTGTGAGAATTTGAGTTGCAAACAGACATGTCTGTGCATGGCAATGAGCAGACCCATGTCAGAGATCCAAGAAGCAGGTCTAAATAAACCAGTATAACACCATGTCCAGAAAGTAGTTCAGGTCTTGGAAGCAGGACAGCTGTGGCAGCAGGATATCCACACTGGAGGCAGCCCAGCTGATAAACCTGCTATCTGAGGTTGCTGCAGCGCACATCCAGCATGGCTGTTGGGCTTCCAGGCGCCAAGGCCATGGTTCTGGTTTGGGAGAGAGCTCAGGGACTGAAACACCGCAGTTTATGAAGCAACACAGACACCATTTCTTTGGATGTGGGAACTAGGAGGATAACATACCATTTGTCTCTGGTGCCATCCTATTTATACCTCCTTCATCAATGTGTCTAGCTTGGAAAGGGGCTGGCTTAGCAGTGGCTCCCCATGGCTTTCAGCAGACCCCCAATGCAAGCCATTAGGAGGACTTTCCATCCTCAGCAGACCTCCTGCCCCTGGATTCAACCCACAGCTCGGAAGACAAGCTCAGATAAAGCTTCTCTTTACAGAAGAAATTCTTGCTTCCTCACTCCAAACAGCACTGCCCTGCTGTATGGCCCGGCTATCCCCTGTGCGGTACCCTTAAGCTCTGTTTCACCCATGCACACCAGGGTCTCTGGGCAGTGCTGAGGACAGGGATAGTACAGGCTCATCCTCTGTGGTTTCACCAGAAAGATATTTTCATCAACTGCCTGTGTTTGGGATGGCAATTTGATCCTGCAGAGTAAATCTATGGATTACAGATTGGAGCAGTGTGAGTTTTTGAGATAGGCAACTTACATGAATCTGCGCTACAAAAACAGAGCCCTGACCCTCTCCTCAGGCAGGGTAACCAACGCCCTGGCAGCTCGGCGAGCGGGCGGACTCTGTTACCTAATCTCCAGCTGTGGGCTCTGCGCCGTGCCAAGTCTCCTTTGGCTCTGTCTAGTAATAATCGTTTCTGGAGTCCCGCCAGGGCCTCCTGCCAGTTCCAGTCACACTCTACTAATGCGAGAGGCAGAGTTTATTAATTCATCGCCAAGGCCCATTGTCTGGGACACTGCCTGGCTGTTTATTTACTCCAATATGGTCTGTATTTACTCAGACAGAGCAAGCGAGGGGACTTTGTTTAACTTTGTAAGACCTTCTGCTGGAGGAGACATGTGACCTTATGCAGAACTTCAGATAAATGTGCAGAGCTCGGGAAGGACCTCTTTTTTTTTTTCAAGTGTGGCCTCAAATAACACCAGTAGCTGGTATTGACAAACTGTAGCAAAGAGTAATAAAGGAAAGGAAAACATAAGAGTTCTCATTTGAAATACATTGGTGAGTGTTTTGAAGATAAAAGCAGAAAAATAGGCACATACCCTAGGACTGAGGCCACGAGATAGGGATTTGCAGCAAAGGGAAAGGGCTTTACTTACAGAAAGGGACAAGTCAAGACATGTTAACCTGAGGCCACGCTCCCCATTCCACCGGCCTCCAGTGACGTGCAGCTGCAACTGGAGGTGGGAACAGGCTTCTGCTCAAGGCATGGAATGGCACCTGATGGCACCATAGTACCAAAGGGCACACAGGAAGACCAGTTCTAAAGCCTTCTAAAGCTTTGTCCCTCAGGAGAGTACTTTTTACAGTATGCTATACTGGCACAACCTTTGGTGTGGATTTCTATTGGAATAAAGCTGTTTTCTGCTGATTCAATTGAAGCTGAAGGTTAAATATGATGTTTTCTTCAGCAATAAAACTGGTTGAAGAAACTCCTGCCTTCTTGTCTTTGCTCTCACCTTCACTCTGTTCTCAGTTGCACCTTCATTTATTGTAAAATTGTGCTGCGGACTGTGTCTTTGCAATAATCTGTGTTTGGGAATTAAAAAAAGGAAAAAAAACCTTTCTCCCTGTAGCACACAGTATTTGCAGTCCCAGATAAAGCCCCATCATGTACATGTATACTGGGTCAGCTCAGTCCAGAGGAAAACTACTGTATTCCTTTAAATCTACTGGTTTACTCAATGTGGTGGGAATTGTGCATGCATGTATGTGTGTACACAAACACACACTACTTACGTGCATGTGTGTATTTATAGAGAGATCCCTCTGGGAGTGGGGGTAGGGAAAGACACAGCAATCTGAACAGTGCATGCTCTTGTCTGGCTTGTTTTAAGTCAGATCCTCAATGCTATTGTAGCATGGTTTTGTATTTAATTTCCTGTGTTTGTAACTCAAGCCAACTTCTAGTGTTGCTTGTGTGTTTGTTTGGGTTTCTCTGAGAGCCTTTCTTTTGTTGGAAAGTGTGAGGATTTTAACATAGCTGTTAACACCACACTAAAGAGCCTGATCTTGTTTTCACTGGGGCCACAGCTAAAACACTGTGCCACTGATTCTTACCTTCATGCAAACCAACTAAATATGCCCACTTGTCAAGCCAGCGTGGCAAAGCCCACAGTCTGTGTACTTTTCTCTTTGGCCTTGCCAGTGAGGCAGCTCTGGGCACGAACACAGGCACTGCTTCTTCCCCTCTGCCTCAAGACACTCCCCAGCCCGCTGTACACTTTATGCAGGGACAATGGACCTCAGAGCATTGATGGCACCAGCCGTGGGAAGCCGCGTTTGCTGGGTGTGTGTGGTGGTGGTTTCTGTGGCTGCCAGCTGAGCGCTGTGACGGCTCCTCTTTGGGTGATGTGACGCCTTGATCCCCTCGCCTGCCATCCCATGCACGGCTGAGCCAGGCTGGGACGCGGCCACCTCTGCAGCCTCCTGCCAGCAGGGCTGTTTGCACAGTGCGCTGCCCGATCCAGGGCTGCTGCCCGATCCAGGGCTGCTGCCCGTCCGCCTCCATAGGCCACAGTTGCCTCTCCAAATACGCACAGTGGCTCATACATTTGTTTGTTTACTGGAGAAGTTTTGCAATGAAGTGTGAAGAGAGGGATATAACCATCAGGGTACCACGTGGGGCTAGTGCCAAAACAGGGGGGGCAGCGATGCATGAGTCTGGTCTCTGTGCAGAATAGCACACACTGCCTTCCATGGGTTTTCCTTTCCAGTGGAATTGGCAGCCTCCATGGTAGGAGGAAGGTTCAGTAGAATTTTAGGACCCTCTGGTCTTCTGACCTGTGTTGTGTGGATTATGTTATTATTCTTTGAGCTGCATTCTCCCAGAATGCCTAGAAGTGAGAGGATCAGTTCTTGGGAGGTGGGCACCTGGGCTGGGCAGAGCCCAGCATTTCCCTGCCATATCACACCATCACCATCACTCCTCCTGAGGACCATACTAACCCCTGCTGGTTCAGTCCTAAGAAGAGTGGCCTACTGCTATCACTGAAGGGTTCCCATACATAATATGTTCTATACCAGCCCACTTCAGTACAGATTACTGAATTTTGTGTGCTTTTGGGCCTGGGGCCTGTATTCCCCAGTGGTTTATCTGGAGTAGCATGCGAATCCTAGAGGATGTGTAATCTTATGTTGACCATTGGGCCTCATTTGTGTATTTTATTAGTTAATTTTTAAACACTGACCCAGAGCTCTGTATCCATTTTAAAATAATCCAAATTATAAATAAACAGACTGCCTAGCATGGGCCTGGAACAATAAATCAGGAGAAAAACAATTAAACACAACAGAAAAAAATTGGTCTTGAGAGAAAACAGACACTGAAAGAAGAAAAGACACACCAACATATATTGTAGAGGGAGAATGAGAAATAATACAAGACTGTAAGATTAAAATAAAAAGAAAGGTAAAGAAACTTCACATGCTTTAAAAAAAAAAAAAGGATTGTATTCAGGCAATTAATAACACAGCATTAGCACAAACATCTCTGTTAGGCTTAATTACAATAGATTCATCTTAATGACAAATCAATCCTCTAAGCAGCTCTTAATATTCACCTTCACTGCTTGTACCTGTTCACTGAGCCCCAGAGCAACAAGGAGAGCCTGTACTTGTATCACATTAAAGATTACACACAGTTGAGCTTTCTCCACTCCAAGGAACTGGTGAAGGCAGCCCTGCCATGGGGGCAGAAGGCAACCTGGGGGCAAGGGGACCCCAACAGCCATGATGAGGAGCAGGGGGTCCATCACCCTCCTTTGCAAGTAGCCCAAGCTATTTGCGGCAGACAGGGGAAGGAAAAAGCAAGGGTGGCTTTTCCCATGGCCAGCTGGTCTTTATTACCCCTGAGTCTGGTGACACAGGCAACAGTATTTGGTTCTCACTTCAGGAAACATGTTTGTCAGTGCAGTAGGTGAGAGCCATTTGTTGCCACTGTGGCCCCTTCACTTATGGACCTGAAATGCCATACCTATACACAGCATGTAAATTCTGTATCATCTCTTTGGCAGCAGCCAACACTTCTTTTTCCAGAAAATGCAAGAAATCTTCTACAGTAATCTGTCCTGAGGAAAACTGCTTCTCTGTTGCCAGTAGAAAGAGTCTGATTTATGTTCTTCTTATCATATGTCTAATTTAATCCTGAAAGTCAATGTTCTTGTACAGGGCAATCTAGCTTCATTTACTCACTCTTGGACGCAGTGATGTGGCAGTGAATCTGCTGATTAATTACATACTGCATCTGAAAAATAAAGGCAGTGCTTAGATGGCCCAGCACACCACTGGACCAGCAGTGGACTGGTGAAAATGGACTGCCACCACAGCACTGAAAGGAGTGAAGTCACTTCCATCCCTCTTGAGACACAGACACTGCAAATCTGCAGACACAATGCCAAACTCCAGGCATTTTGTTAAACCACTTGGGTGAGAAAGCACAGGCCATCCCCTGTGTGCCCACCAGGACTGGCATTCGCAAAGCATCCATCAAGCTCCATATAAAAGAGCACAGAGGACTCACTTCTCTTAAGCAGGGCATGCTTGGCATTGTACACTGCCACTGCAGTACGACCAGAAGGGGGCCTGGTGGCTGTACTGGTCTGTAATCCACCAAATTTGTGAATCCTGTGATGTAAATGGCTACAGCACTGTTTATTCCTTCACTTTTCCATCTCTTCCTCTCTCCAAGGCAGAAAGGATGATACATCCAGTTGCACTAAGCTCCAAGGACCAGTCCAGCTCCAGCACACCCTGCCCCAAAGCTCCAGGCTTGTGTCACAGGAGGGTTTAAATCTTCATGGAGCACACACAGGGTACAGCACATAACACGCAGACCTTCCCCAGGACCCTAAAACAGTGATCCTTCCCCTTGACAGCACAATATGTAGACCTCAGTGAGAGTAGTGAACATCACCAGCGTTTCCCCACTTTGACTCCTCTGCACTGCAGAAGCAGCTCTGAGCTGGGCTCAGGTAGGACGAGTTGGTCCAGGACTATTTTCCAGAAGTTTGTAGCATGTCCTGTGACTCACAGAGCCTTTCTGTATGCTGTTCCCACAGTTACATGAGCATGTTCCTCTCTTCCTGACTGGCTTTTCTAACCTTCCTGAATGGTCCTGTGGGTTTACCTGACCCAGGCTCATCTCTGTACACTCCACCAGCAGCATCTTAAAGCCTTCCCTCTGCAGTCAGGAGTTTCTCTGTCTTCCTGAAGGAGTAACTTGCTTCTTCCAGCTATGGCTAAGCAAGGTGACATCCCAGGGTGTTTCCAGCTGTGAGAATGCTGTTCCAAGGAACACACACTACTGTGCATTAGATCACACCTAACAGGGATGTGAAAATGTCCAGGCAAGCAAACAGGGATTTGTCTATATCCTGGGCACTCCATGAGACAGTACTTCCCCACTCTCCCCACTCCCATTTCAAGCAGGGGAATTCCCAGTGTGATGAAAATGGGTGCCTCCTGGTCCCCATCCTCTTCACACAAGATGGAGGTGGTGTTCCAGGCTGGGGAAGCAGTACCCCATCAGTGGGTTATGGATCACTAGAAGCTAGACAACTTGCTCTGCATGATCAAAACTAAACCAAAGTGCCAAAGCTTCAATTTAAATATTCCATCAAAAATCCTTAAATTAGATAGGACTAACAATGAGTTAAATATAATTTGTAGAACACTTTTGGATCCTTCCTGCATTTCAGTGAGCTTTCCTAAATATTAGGCCTGACAGGAGCAAACATCCAAAGATTTGCTCACGTGATGCCTGCAGCTGTGAGACTACCAGGCTGAAGGGCAAATGAAAGGGACAAACTGCGTGTGCAGTGCATTCAGGGTTACTTCCTTCTGGGAAGCAGTGAGCTGCCTGTCCCAGCACAGTGCAGCATCTTGGAGCATATTGTCCCAAAGCATGAAGGGCAGTGATTTACATCAAGGAATGCTCTCCATCATATCCACAGGGATATTTATGTCTGACTAAATAAACACCACCACACAATGCAGTTAGCACTTCAAATAATTACAAAGGGAGGCTGGAAGCAAATGTTCTCAGGGACCTGGTAGGATGCCTACATTGCAATGTAAAGGCATGACCAAAGACTTTGTAGCTGTGCAAGAGCGAGCTTTAATCACCGAGTTTAGGTATTGATAATGTAGCACAGGTTACCTGCTCAAATATTTAGTTTTCTTGGGCCAGTTTTCCATCCAAGGCTGAGTTTCACATCACTATGGGTGACTGCAAGTTGAAGGAAGACCCTGCCTAAACAGGCTGGTATACTGTGGGAACAAGTACAAAGCAATCCAAAAGTCACACCATGCCACCCAACTCTTCCCCTTTTCTCCTGAGTATGCTCCACAGGAACCTTTGGTGAAGTTTCATGAAAGGCAGCCACAGACAGGCTGTCCTTTCCATCCTTGGCCTTGTGGAACATTTCATGTCCCTTCCTCTGGTGTGAAGCATGTGATGCCTTCCATGGATGCTCACGTCTGGCTAGCACAGTGTTTGCAGGTGTGTGTGCAGGTGTGTGTGCAGGCTGAGGGGCTGTGGACCGAGGACCAGCTGCCAAAGCAGCTCTCACACAAGGGCCAGAGTGTTTCAGGTGGCAAAGGCAGAAGGTGCAGCTCTGCAGCGGGTACAGCTGGGGAGGAAAAAACTGTGGCTTCAGCAGTCACAGAGCAAACCAGAGTAATAAATAACTACTACAAAGGGTTGAACTGGGGACTTCATGTACCTGTAATATGGTAATGTTTGGAAATGAGCGGCCTCTGGAAGCACTGAGTAAACAGGTCAGAAGGTTCAGTGACTTCACATATTGGAGAGACTAAAAATTACACATTGCAGAATGAGGAGCCAGATTCCATTCCTTGCTGACATCCAACCAAAGGCCAACATGGCAGCACGAGCTCCATGCTCACAGGGATTCAAAATCATGCCTTTCCCTGTGGCCTCTGAGCACCTGCTATCTCTTCGTTATCTTCTTAGAGGAAAGGATCAAGGCTTATTTTTCTGTATTTCCAGTTACTTTTGCTGAGGATCCGGCTGCCTTAGTTTTCCAGCACGGGGAGCAGTTATTTGCTGGGTCAGCTTTAGATCCCTGGCTTCTCTATGAATCTCTCACTGGGCTACTTCTATTCTCAAAGAGCCTTCTAAATAACATATACAGTTTCAAGCCAGAAGGGAATTATGCTGTCCAGGCAGCTGTGGTTTATTTGTGTCAAGGTGGGGGCACTAATGTGTATTTGGCCATTCAGAATCACAATTCTTTCAACGTCTTCTAAATCTCAGCTTCATCATTCCTACAGAAGAGTGTCTGGTAACTATTTCAACACCTTAACTATTAAGTTGCTGGAATTGCTTTCTTCTTTCCCTGCTTTTGTGTATGCATTTTTTCTCCCAGCAGGTTAAAAAAAGTGTGCACATAATTTCCTGCTCCAGCATCAATATGACAAAACTTACCATTTGCGTGTTAAATGATGTTTAAAAGTTGGGTGCAAAATGATATCTTTGAAAAGTTTATGTTTTCTATGCTGCTATCATTTCTCCCACTAATATTTCCTTCTGTTCTCTAAATTTTCTTTCCTTAAAGCTTTCATTTTGTGGCCCTGCCAAGCTGTCTATATTTTCTTAAATTCTCATTTCCTCTGGCACACATTTCTTGCTTATAGTTACAGTAACTAAAAAAAAGGACAGAAAAAAGATTTTGCACTGAGCTCAATTTCCAGTATGTAATCTTCTTTCCTAATATTGCTTCACCACCCTCTTTATTCTCATGTTTCTGCTTGCTGCAAACTTACCTGTTAAGTTTGGAAACTATTAATTCACTTCATTTTCAGAGCTGTACAAAAAGAACTAAGGAAGAATCCTGGCCTGATGCCTTTTTAAAATTTGTGTTTGCTGTGCAGAGGCTGAATTTGTGTTTTGTTCTTCCTGGTTTCTTGGGTGTTGCATCTCTTCCTTCTTATGCCTCACACTGTTTTTCACAGCACTGGCATTTTTCTGTTACTCCATCTCTCACTTCCTTTCCCCTCTTCAGTAGAAGTTGTGGAGTAGCTGTGTGTCTTAACAACACTTAGAGTTCATTCCAGAAATGGATGCTAATCTTTCTTGGGGAATCACCACTTTGCACAGTGCTGAATTAGGGATTCAGTGCACCAGGTTAGATAGAAAGATGTCTGATGATTCAGGATTTCTCTGGGTTACATGAGCATTCCCTGATTATGCAGGAAGTGGCAGAAAAAGTTTTAGGAAAAAACAATGAAAGTACTACTTCTTTCCTATCGACCCCTAGCACCACAAATAAGGTGAATGGCCAAAGATTTAATTTATAATTGTACCATGAGCAGCAGTTTCCCCAAAAACACTTTCTAAAGTATTCTGAATTTTCACAATACTATGGAGAAATAAGTATTTTTCAGTCATTACTAACAGAGATAAAGTGAGTCATCAAGATGTTACTGCCCAGACTTTCAAAACAACAAGTTCATACTTTGTGCATTAAGTTTTCCATGTGCTTACCATAATTGCAGACTTAATCACAGTAAGGACACACACATGTACAGGGGTAGTGTAGTCAGGGTCACTCCCATTTCCCTGAAAACACTGCACCCGTGCCAGTGGTGAAGTGGGGAAGGACTTTGGCATCCAGCTCCCTCAAACTTCACAGAAGATCTGCCTTCACTAATCTACAGCCAGGACTTGTAGAAGACAACTTTGCTTGTATCAGTCTTTCAACATGCAGGAAAAAGTAGTGGCAAGTTGATGTTATTTTATTATGAAGAGTAAGATGAGGAACATAACAAAACCAACTGTACCAAACCAAGACTGTGACAGACCAGAGGACAGCCTTTAAGGGAAACAGGGAGATGAACAATAGGAGAAATAGGAGATCATAATTTTTATCCTTCATCTAAACTTGCAAGTCTCCCCCTCTTTTTTATACATTCAAAAAGTCTGGCATCCACCACATACTTCAGACAAGGCAGTTTTCCCTCCCTGATGCTGTTTAGCAGGTGACAAGAGGGTCTGGCATGACCCAGTGAAAATGAGACTGTGTTGCCCACTGGAAACCTAAGTATGCCAGGAAGAACCCTGTGCTCCTGGTACCTTGTAGACATGCATCACGTCAGAGCTGCTGGCTTTGAGCTGTTGCATTTTCATTCCTGGTGGGAGGAGTGGTGTTCATGAAGTCTACTCTGGGACTGCTTACTTTCGTCAGAAAGAGCAGCTTCTGTTAGGAAAGTCTCTCCCCACCAGCTATCTCAAGTATTTTCAGTAAGCTTTTCTGATCAAGAAATATTAGGAAACAAGTCCAAAAGCCAGAGTGAATTCAAACTCTTCTACCTAAAGCAAAGAATATTCATTTTTGTCTCTATTTCAATATTCTTTGCCCTGGTGATGAAGAAGCTGACTCTGTTTTCAATTTTACATACACTTATCATCTTGCTGACTTGAATTGTTGCAGAGAAAAGGAGATGATAAGCTCCCAGTCCGGAATTACTTAACAATAGCATCTCCTTTCAGAGACAAAGCAGGAAATCCCTTTAGGATTGGGTAGAAAAAGGTGGTAAAGCATAAAGAGAAAGCAAATATATGCAGCAAAGCCCTGCAAGATGAATCCTCCTTGGCTGCAAGCCCACAGCACAAAGCTGTGCTCTGATGAAATCTATTACTCTATGAGTGTACCTTTAGATGTTTCTGAGTCAAACATCCTTAAGCCATTTTCTTCTAACTGTGATTTTTCTGTATAGACTCACTATACTGCAAAGTCCAACAATATGTAAGAGACTTGGGAGGGCACTTACAAGCAGACCTCAGGGGGCACCACTGGGAGCTGAGGTGTGTTTTCCTGGGCAGAAAGTGCTTTGCTGGCTCTTACAGGGTGACCTGTAGTGACTGGAGAGCTCTTTTTGAGAAGACCAGATTTCTGGTGTATTCAGAGGTCTTGATGGGGAGTGAAAGCTTTTGATAACTCTATAGGAACTTGGCGTCCATGTATTTTTCTCTCTCTCTGGATAAAGTCTTGGCAGCTGCTCCAAGTCTATTTTAAACAAAGCCAGTGATTTCTGGAGAGATGGAAAACACATGAAGGGCACAATGAAAAACAAGCAGAAAATCCAACTGCAGGACAGAGGGAAACAAAAGTGAAAAAGAACACTCCTTCCTTATCCTCCTCCTTCTCCAGCAGGGAGGGCTAAGCCCCCTTCACTGCACACCGCCACATCACGTCCTCTCACTACTCTGCCATCACAGGTCCTGCTCAAAACTCAAGAGCTTTTATCTGCTGAGCTTCCCTCCCCTGGATGGTGACCCATGCTGCACGTCCATTGTCCCTAGCACCCAGGTAGTGTTGGGTTACAAGAGGCAGAAGTTGTGGCAGAAAAAGGGAGCATGAGACACAAACAGTAATGCAAAGGCCTGATCCACTGCAAAAGCTCTGGTAACCAAAACAAAAATAAGTTATCTACAAAGAATGTAATTATGGTCAAAGCCATACCTCTGACCTAGGGCCAAGAAAGAGCTGTTTATAACTGTCAGTATGTAGAGAAAGAACCTGTAATTTATGTATGCTGAAACATTATAATTTTTGATCTAGAAGCCTCCTTTCCTGTTGAAAAGCTTGGTAACTAAGCCTTGGTCACTTGGATTGTATGGGATATCCATGCAAATCCTTTTACTAAGCTCAATTTAAAATGTGTATGCATGTGCATAGTGCAGCTAGCGGGACACATCTTGGCCCAGTGACCTGCCCTGGGGGGCATTGCTCCCGCCCCTGGCAGAAAGGCTGCTCAGGGCCATGCACTGCGGAACCCCAACAGGCCAATAACACCGACAGGCAACTAATATGGCCTCATATCTGTCTTTAGGTCCTGCCTACACATTCCATATGATCAACTGCCTTCCATGGCCTCCCGTGTGCACTTAGGTTTGCTACTACATGCTGGGTAGTCTCTGTTCACACTGTAACCTCTCTGGGACAAGGAGGCTATCTCTGCTTTGTTTTGGAAGGCACCCAACTTGCTCTCAAGCATTCAACAAGCAGTCAAGAAATTATTCAGATGGAGAAGCAGAAACATGACTTGCCTGGGCTTGACAGCATTTCTTTATCAGTTCAAGTCAAATTAAGCTGGCAAGGACCAAAAGAAGTGACTATCCAGAGACTGTTTGGTAGCTCCCCAAAAGCTATTGCTTTATTGTTATGTTGGTGCAATTCTTTTGGGAGATGTCCACAAAAAAAAAAAAGTTCTCACATCTGCTACTGGTTGGCATCCTTAGAAGACACCCCAAAAGATGGATGAATAAGGACTGAATAAGCATGAAAACTTTGGAGAGAGGTTTAGATGAAGGATAAGATAAAGTAGGTTTGGCAACACTATAACCTACCACAAATTTAAAAATTATGAGTCACTCAAAAAACCCAAACAAAACCTACACTAAAAACAAGATTAAAAAATGCATTTAAAAATGCTTTTTCTTCTTTGTTCTGTCTTTCCATTTCCAATTCAACCTGCCCACTCCTAGGGTCCTTGTCAGATTACCAGTATTGCCAACACTCCAAAATGTCTTGCAAGTGAGACTGCTTTGTTTAAAAGTGAACATCAGAAATCTCGCTGCTATTCTTGGCTCTTGGAGCAGATTGTGGTCTAGTGGTTACAGGCACCATGGCCAGCTGAAATACACCCATGCTTGGGTCATCTGCAAGACTTGAACCATGGATGTCTGGTTGCACAAGCATGAATTTCCAACCTAAGGGCTAATGAATCAGATGTTAACACAGAAATAGGAACAAGGTAAAATTTCTTCATTAAGTTCTCCTGCAGAAGGGTGACAACATGGATTGTAGAAGGTCCTAATTTGGGATTTCCTGTTAAAAGGCTGTGTAGCAAGTAGCTGAGATGCAGTTCTGTGAAACAGAGCTGAGTCTTGCTCCAAGCTTTGCTCAAAGAGTTCTCATGTCTCCCTAGCTGTTAAGTGGATTGTTAACCCTCCAAAACCTTACTATAGGGCTGAACATGCTGAAAGATATCTGGGTGCTGGAACTGAAGCTATGGCTGACAAGGCCCTGCCTAGGCCTCTGTTTTTATTAAATTTTTCCCTGCTGAATGGTCAGGAGGTAAAAATTGTATAATCAGCATGGAAATCACTCCAGTGATGGGCAAAACCACATTCGTGATTACAGCTGACAGCACCAGCATAGCACAAGGAGCTTTGTGCTTGGGCTGTCTGTACTGCCTTTACCTGAAGATAAACAGAAGTCTCTGAACTTCCCAATGAGATTCCCACTGAGTGGGAATTTTAAGTGAAGCTTTAAGAAAAATTGTATCAAAAAGGTAGGACATCCTTCCTTATATGTTTTAATGGCACAGATTCTAAAATGAAGAAGTGATGACCCATTTTTAAACCCACTTAGGGCATATTTTTATTCTAGATAGAGCACACATTCTTCTACCTCCTCTGGTAAATGTACAAAAAAGTGTTGAACCTTTCAGTACAGCCAATTAATCACTAGTTGGCAAGATGAAAAAGTGCTCTGGACGAGCACCAACTCAAAAAAAAAAAAGAAAAAAGGAGACATTAGAAACCATATCTTATCACAGACAAAGAAGTGCAATGCACAGAAGTAATGTCCCATTATAGAACTGTGTCTATTCTGAGATTAACAAAATTCACTACCCTGTTTTGAACAGTAATGAGCAAGTAGAAACATAAAGACAAAGGAAAGTTAATATCCTAATTTAGAACTCTGCAACACCCAAGTTTTAGGTGCCTAGTTGCTCCATCAGCTCCACCACCCTGAACCAGGTGCCTAAGCTGCCCCTCAGGCAATGAAAAAAGCAGCGGATGTCTAAGAGCAGAGTACATCCGGGCTGCTGTCCTCAGCGGGGGGACAGCAGGGAGAGACACCAAGGCACAAAGAAAATGAGAAGAGTGTCAATAAAACACTTCTCTCCAGACTTTGATTATCTCACAAGGAGGTCTCTCAACTTGGGTCAAAGACTGAACCCTCAAAATCAACTGGTCGTAAACAGGGACACAGATTTTATATTCATGCCATGCTTTTTCTAGCCCTAAGATGGTTGTATTCACAATCTTTCCCTGCTCTCTGGCCTCTGAAATATCTAAGTGTTACAGATATGATTTTAGAGCAACCCACCCTGACCAGTCACACATATAGGGCACTACTCTGGGAAGAGAGAGCACCAGGCTCAGCCCCATCGGGCAGCAGAAGGTAACTCTGGGTGAGTGTTCACATGAGTTACTGGCTGAGAGAAGAGAAAGGATCACCCTTCTCTGCACCTTTAGTGGTGTGCTCTGAAACAGACTGCCCTAACAGGTATCTCAAATGAGCAAGGCAGAAAAGCACCAACTTTGTAGATCATACAGTACTTTGGCATGAGGTTGGTCCTGAGACATTCAGTGCCTCCAGCAGGATTTTAGGTTGTTGGGGAATGTGAAAACACCTTCCAGCATTAGGCAACAGCTGGATGAGACTATGCAGATGGACTTCAGTTTGAAAAGGGATAGGTAAGCACCTATGCCCCTTGCTGGATCTAATTTTGTGCCTTATGTTACAACAGAACTTAACAACCAGGAGTAACAATTCCTTTGCCCACCTTCCTCCTTTCTGTATTCACTCTGGTCAAGTGCCAAATTGGTTCACTGACTCCAAAGCACCTTTAACTAAAGATCACAACAGAGTTGGATATTATAAATTAAAAGCCACATCTACTATGTCAAGGAGAGTCCTACTGTGCATGTGGGCTGTGGTAACCCCCCTCCAGCAAGGGAAACTCACCCTGGCCAACTTCAGGGGCAGCTGGTACGAAGCTGGATACTCTGTTTTGGTTCTCCTTTTCCAAAGGGCAAGTGAACTACTGCAGTGAGAGTGAGGAAGAGTTTGGTTCGGTTTCTTTGGATGAGGCTACCTGAAGGAAAAGTGGCCTAGTTCAGATGCAGGCATAAAGACCACATAATGTGACACGAGAATAACATCAGCAAACATTTCTTTTTCTACTAAATCACTGATTGATTAAGTATTTGTTCGTGTTTGGGCACAACTCAAAGTACTGTTTGGATTCCCCTGTTATAAGCTCCCAAGAACCATGACTCACAATCACACAGGGAAGGAAGTGATGGGGAAATGCTTTACTACATCCAGCTTTGCAGGAATGAATGTCATGTCTTGTTGTTACTAGTGTAACCCCAGGCAGGGATCTTGCCATGCAGGGACACAGCCAGGCTGCCAAACAGGCAGTACTTGGGTGGTGGAGCCAGGTTTCTGTTCCCAGGTGAGCTGCTCCCAAGACAGATATACCAAACCATCCTACTGGAGCCTCAGCCCTGAGTCCCACAAGGCTGCCAGCCTCACTGGGGGAGCCAGTGCCAGAAAGCAGGAGGCTGGGCACCTCAGAAGGCCTGAAAAATACCTCTAGGTTATACATCTTGTCCATTTCTTTAGCCTCGCTGAAGTTTTTGGTGGTCCCAGGTAGAAAGGGAATGAGGGCAGCAGTGAAAGGCCCGGGTAGAAACACTAAGCCTTGCTGGGTCGCACCATGCTGCTCTAAGGATACAGGCTTGCACTGAGGGGGAAGGCAGAGCTTTGCACAAAAGCTGGCTGTGAGTACATTGAAGTCAGCAGGAGCTTTAGCCAAGGAGTTCAGTGAGCTCTGGGGTGCATTAGTTATAGAAATGACTTTGGTAAGGTTTCCTTGCAAAGTGACACAAGGATGTACAACTAGGGTATTGTAATATAATTAAGAGAGAAAGAAGTTAGGATGGATATTGGGGAAAACCTTTTGTCAGTAAGATTTATTAGTAGGTACAGCAGTCTCTCAAGGGGAACAGTAGAAAGTCATTCACTTGGGATATTTAAAATTAGACTAATGAAAGTGCCAACAAATATTCCAGGGGGAGCACACTTGCACTGACAGGCAAAATGAGCTCTGTGACCCTGTCCTGTCAAAGGAGTGCTGTGTGCAAGTGCTGAGGAGACTGGGTAAGCTGGCTGCCAGCTGTGGAGCCCTGGACTTCCCTGTGTAATGGGAGTGGTGTGGGGAGCACCGGGAAGCTGCTGCCTCCATACTGGAAATGATGGGCAGGATCGCAGGGAAGTTGGAAGACATTGAAATATTTTTTATAATGACAGCATCTCAACACCTTCTTGCCAAATGATGACAGCGAGTTCACTGATGACAAAGCTGGGAGGAGTGGCCAATAGCCCAAAGTGCTGTGCACCTCTTCAGAAGGATCTCAACAGGTTGGAGAGATAGGCAGAGAAGAATTCAACAAAGGCAAATGCAGAGTACTGCACTTGGGGAATAATAGCCCCATGCCCAGTACAGGCTGGAAAGCAGCTCTGCAAAGAAGGGCCTGGGGGTCCTGGTAGACAAAAAGCTGTGCATGAGCCAGTAGTGTGTCCTGGTGGCCAAGAGGGCCAGTGGTACCCTGGGGTGCATTAGGAAGGGCACGGCCAGCCGGTCGAGGGAGGTGATCCTGCCCCTCTGCTCAGCCCTGGAGTGCTGTGTCCAGTTCTGGGCTCCTCAGTACAGGAGAGACATGGAGCCCCTGGAGTGGGTCCAGTGGAGAGCAACAAGAGAGCATCTCTATTATGAGGAACACAGATGCTGGGCCTGTTCAGCCTCAAGAAGACATGACTTGAAAGGGACATCATCAATGTCCATAAGTATCTGAAGGGAGGGGTGACAAGAGGATGCATCCAGGCTCTTCTTGGTGGTGCCAAGCAATAGGATAAGAGGCAATGGGGAGAAACTGATGCACATGAAACTGCTCCACCTGAACATGAGGAAGAACTTCTTTCCTGTGTGGCTGACTGACCATTGGGACAGATTGCACAGAGAGGTTGAGGAGTCTCTCTCACTGGAGGCATTCGAGAACCACCTGGATGCAATCCTGTGTAACGTTGCTCTAAGATGACCTTGCTTCAGCAGGGAACTTGGATCAGATGACCCACTGTGGTCCCTTCCAATGTTCCCCATTCTGTGATTCTGTGACAAGGAAGGCAGAGTGCAGCAGGTGACCATGGGTAGGGTGGGGGATTCAGAGCAGCCACCCTCCCCAAGGATGGCTCTGTCTCCAGCAGCACCCGCTGAGACCCAGCCAGGAGAGCAGCAGCCCCTTAAGAAAAACTGCACTTTGTTCCCAGTATGTGCTTCAGCCAGGTGTGCTTGCAGAGACGTAAACCTGGCTACACCCTGACAGCCTGTTTCAACCACCAGCAAAAAAAAGCTGTCCCACACAGAATTAGCAGTGTTCCTGCCCCTTTCCCTCATCTTCTCAAACCCATCACTGTTCACCTTGTTTTCTATGGGCTGATGGTCTCCTTAGGAAGAGCCATCCTCTCAAACAGTCCCTGATTAGCAGTCATGGCAGTAAGTCTGGTAGCAAAGGCATCCAAAAATGGGAATTTCTCATTGGTGTGGGTGACACTGCTGTTCTATGCTCACTTCTGGCATCAGAGAGAGTTGTGGTTCAGGCACAGCCCTGAAACATTAACATAAGCCCCACTCCCCTACCTGGGCCTTTGCTGTCTCAGATTGAGTTGGTGTGTTCCAATACCACAGTGGACTGCTACAACAAATCATATATAGTAATTTTAAAAAGTGGTGAAGTAAAAAGATTGAAACAAGCCATTTCTTTAC